>CM065596.1:149477862-149545362 GCA_033119425.1 Bufotes viridis
GTGAAGGGGGCACAAAGGGGGCTTTACTACAGTGAGGGGGGCACAAAGGGGCATTACTACAGTGAGGGGGCAGAAGGTGGACATTACTTCAGTGAGGGGGCACAAAGGGGTATTACTACAGTGAGCAGGCACAAAGGTGGTCATTACTACAGTAAGGGGGGCACAAAGGGGTATTACTACAGTGAGGGGGGCACAAAGGGGCATTACTACAGTGATGGGGCACAAAGGTGGGCATTACCACAGTGAAGGGGGCACAAGGTGGGCATTACTACAGTGAGGGGGCACAAGGTGGGCATTACTACAGTGAGGGGGAACAAAGGGGCATTACTACAGAGAGGGGGCACAAAGGTGGGAATTACTACAGTGAGGGGGCACAAAGGTGGGCATTACTACAGTGCGGGGAAACAAGGTGGGCATTACTACAGTAAGGGGGGCACAAAGGGGGCATTACTACAGAGAGGGGGCACAAAGGTGGGCATTACTACAGTGAGGGGGCACAAAGTTGGGCATTACTACAGTGATCGGGGCAAAGGTCGGCATTACTACAGTGAGGGGGCACAAGGTGGGCAATATTAAAGTGAGGTGGCATAAGGTAGGCATTATTACTGTAAGTGCATAATGTGGGCATTATTACTAGGAGGGGCTACAATGTTGACATTACTACTGTGAGGGGGCACAACCTAGGCATTATTACTGTAAAGGAGGCACAATATGGGCATAACTACTGTGTGGTAGCACTGGGAAATGTCCTAGATTACCCTGTTATACCATTGGGATAACTTGTTCTTGCAGGACCAGCACAGCGCCCCCTGCTGGGGATTTCACAGGGGCAGTTACCATCCCTTCCTTATTCTTCTTTCTCTATCACCACAGTGACCTTGTTCCGGTTCCAGCGGACATCATGCCAACACGTCATCGAAACCCTGGAGGCGGTAGGACCTGTTATCAGGTAACATATTGGGGGTTATTTACAAAGACTGGCTATTTGTGCCGATCTTTCTTCCCTCTCTGCACTGCCAGAGGAATAGCCTAATATATGTGGTGAATCCTTGTCCCAGGTGCTGCAAAGCCTTGCTACACTGCTGCAGGAAGCCATACATTTTTCGAAAAAAAATACAATTTTGAGAGGGTTTGAATTTTTTAACAACCTGGAGATGGTTTCAAACAATGTAAATATTGTAATTACCCTTAAAATCCCCACCTCTCTGTTTCTGTTCCCAGCATTGATGATCACATATCAGGAAGACACATCTAGGCTGGAGCGGTAATGTAATACTGAAATTATGTTTTGCTATCGCACCTTTCTTTTGCATTTAATGCAATTAAGTTCAATGGGGACAATGTATACAGTATGCTTCTGAGCTCCCCCTAGTGGTGACTGCAGGCAGCCAGAAACTAAAGGGAATCCGTCACTATGATCCTGGACTGTTAGCTAGAGAAAAGCACTGCAAATATGGAGTCCAGATCTTAATTTTTTATTTTTTTACTCCCCCCATTCCCTTGCTCTCAGCTCTCAAAGGTGTGCTGAAATACATTGTTGGAACTGCTATCATAACATCATGGAGAGGACTCATGTGCACATGTATGGCAGTCCTGACAATTTTAGTGCAGCTTTAGCAGAGGAATGGGGGGGGGGGGGCAGTAGGAAAATCAAAAATAGATTTGAACTCTATATCTGCAGTACTACTCATGTATAACTGCAGATAAAAGTCCAATATCGTGGTGACGGACTTCCTTTAATAATGTAAGGGGGCTGTCCAGAAGAACAAAAACATGACCATTACCCTTATAAGAGTGAAGCACTTGCTAATTAGCTTTCATTAGCAAAGATGCACTAGATCAGGGATCAGCAACCTTCGGCACTCCAGCTGTTGTGAAACTACAATTCCCAGCATGCTCCATTCATTTCTATGTGAGTTCTCACAAGAGCCTAGCAAGTATGCATGCTTGGAGTTGTAGGTTGGTAGGTTGCCTACCCCTGCTCTAGATGCTTCCTCTAGAGGAAGGGATGATGATTGGCTTTCGGGCCAAGGGGCGCAGTATTTCTGAATTCCGAAGAGTTGGAACGGATGGACGTTGGCGTCAGGAGATAAACATCAGAGAACAAGCACCCTGCAACCATTACTGGAAGAACACAAGCTGGTGTTGGCAGCAGCGTTATGGTCCGGGAAGGTTTTCCTGGCATTCTCTGGGCCACTCATCCATGTGAAAGGCACTTTCAGCCATGATTTGGGTATGAATCCATCCTTGCAGATCATGTACACCCCTACATGCTGATTGTCTCTTCTTGGTGGACGGGATCTTCCAGCATGACAATGCAACATGTCACACGGTTAGAAATGTCCGACATTTGTTGGAAGAGCAAGACCAAGACTTCCAAGTACTATCCTGGCCCCCTACTTCCCCAGACCTGAACCCAACTGAGCATCTTTGGGACCACCTTGATGTTGGATCCCCCTCACACCCCCTCCAACAGCTGTGGGATGCACTTCAGTCAGCATGGCTCCAGATATCTGTGACAACCTCCCAGGACCTTAAAGGGGTATTCCCACTTTAATGATCACTGTTAAATCTGTTAATGATTTAACAGTGATCATTTTTCTAAATATAATTAATTAACTAATTCCCACCCCTTAGAAGATAATTAACATATACTTACCTGATTGTTGTCTTCCGTCTCCCCTGGTTACGGCCACCGCTCTTTTCCGGAATCGCGGTGGCCGCGCTTGCGCAGACAACTTCTTTTCTCCTGGCCGGGTCGCGCGCGTACTCCCGAAAGCGCACGCCAGCACCGCGCATGCGCTATGATGACTTATACTTGCCAGGAAGAAGTCACCAGGGCGCATGCGCGGCGGCGTGCGCGTTCAGTCCAGCGCGCGGCCCGGCAGGGAGAAGAGTTCAATCAAGAAGGATCCCGCCCCCTGCCAAAACCAGGAAGTGGACGGCGCGCCGGGAGCAAGTAAGTATGAAACATGCAAATGGGAATACCCCTTTAATGGGTCACCCCCAGCCCGTCTGGCTGCTGTCCGTGCTGCACACGGTGGTTACCCTGGGTATTAGCTACTGCTCAGAATAATGGGACTCTACTGTGTATAGTATCTTTATATTTTATACATTATATGTGCATAATATTGTATACATATATAGATATACTTTCAAGGTGCTGTCCAAAATTAGATAAAATGTTTCTGCTTTCTTTGTTTAAACAGCACCACTTTTGTTCGTAGGTTGTTTCAGTATTGCAGGTCAGAACCATTCACTTCGATGATGATGAGCTGCAATACCAGACAAGACCTATGTGCAAGAGTGGCGCTGTTTATGGAAACAATTCATACCCTACTGCATTTTCATTAAAGCACTTTCCTGCACTACAACACCAGTACATAGAATTTACACTTCATGCATCAAAATCAGGCACATACATACTGGTAAAGACAGCGGCAACCAATTAATCACATCATTCCTACTTATAAATCCTTATAACTGTAGACATCACCAGTCAAATGATGCAGAAGATATTGCTGCTGCATTGACTCACATACGTTTTAGGTTATGTTCATGTTTGCAGAAATTTCAACAGCTGAAAATCTAATTCTCCTATATACAACATAAATTTCTGTTACAAATCTGCTTTGTGTGAACATAGCCTTATGTAGTTGTTATTGTATTGTTTCACATTCAATTAGCAGAAGGAATAATCAGGAACAGAAGAGCAATTCTCAGGGAGAACACTAGGGGGCGCAGTGCACAAGGACCGATTGAATTCTATGAAGTCTGGCACAAGAATTCTCCTATTTAGCATTTGTAATGTTTATACGTGTATGTTTAATGGTTTTCATGTTCGGCATTTAAATATACATCCAGGCTTTATTAATGTTGATGCATTATAATAGAAAAGAATGTAAACGTACAGGTAAATACAGACCGGCAACTTAAGGAAAGGTAAGGGAAATACAGAAGTTGAAGATCTGGTCTAAAGGAAATAAAAAAAAGAAAGAAATTAAAGCTATTTTTTATTGATATTTAATAACCTTGTTATGTTACAATTAGAAGTTTGGATTTATATATATATATATATATATATATATATATATGTGGATGAAAAATGACGGCACTGGTCAAAAAGAGAAAATGTATTGCTGGGTGCACGTTCCAAGGTATAGGTATCTTACCCCAAAATAATGCAGAAAAAGCGAACAGCACTCCAATAAAAGTGGAAAAAAGGAACTCCTTTATTCACCTGAACAGTGCGACGTTTCGGCTCCTTCAAGCTGAGAAAGGCTCTATTTTGAAGGAGCTGAAACGTCGCACTGTTCAGGTGAATAAAGGAGTTCCTTTTTTCCACTTTTATTGGAGTGCTGTTCGCTTTTTCTGCATTATATATATATATATATATTTATAATCAGAAGTATGAATAATAAAATAGTAATTAGAGCAAAAATACATTAAAATAAAGTAAAAAAGTAGAGCCAATTTATATTCTTTCATATCAATTCTGATCATCATAAATAATAAAAACAAATAAACAAGCAATTAAATAAATAATAATAATAATAATAATAATAATAACAATAATAATAATAAAGAAAGAAGAAGAAGAAGAAAGAGAAGAAGAATCACATCAGCTCTGTCCACATTGGGCCTCACGATGAGCTATGCTTCCCGGTGCCTCCCATCATGCAGGAAATACCAGCTCAGCCAATCACTGACCACAGCGGTGACCTACCTCAGCCACGGATTGGCAAGAGCGACCAGGAAGCAGATACCAGCAGGAACGCTGTACGCATAGGAAAAGCAGCGACGGGGGGATCGGTGAGACGAAAAGTATTTTTATTTTTATTTTTTTAGCCCATCCTTCTCTAAAAATTTTAATCCCCCTGGATAACGTCTTTCATCTATTTACATCAGAAATGTAACTTTATGCTTGGAATTTTTATACTGTATCATTTTTATAATCATATTGATACATTCTATTCTAAAAGAATATTTTTTATTTTTGTATCATCATAATCATCTTTATTAGTTCTATAACTGTAATATTATTCATAGCAATAAAAATAGTAATAATAGCAGTTATAATATTAATAGTCAAATCTTTACAAACGTATAAACGAACGCTAGTATAAAAACAAGCATTGGTCTTATCAGGCAGAAAAAAAGGAAGCCTGCCCCAAAAAGGGACTTCTTTATGGTACCACTCTGGCCATGTGGCAAGGTTTCTGGTCCAACCCAACTCAAACCAATGTTTTAAGCTGCACCGTAGATGGCGATCGCGGGTAATCAG
The DNA here is from genome assembly GCA_033119425.1 of Bufotes viridis. Taxonomy (NCBI): domain Eukaryota; kingdom Metazoa; phylum Chordata; class Amphibia; order Anura; family Bufonidae; genus Bufotes; species Bufotes viridis. The sequence continues at coordinate 149,483,147 of CM065596.1, forward strand.
ATGCTGCCTGGTTCCTCCTTAGGTCAGTGTGACTGCAATTTTGGGTTGTAAAAGTGTTTTGTGACCAAGTAATGCAATTACATCTTCTGCTTTAACAGCAATAACGACACTTTTTCTTTGCATACAAGTTAAGAATGGTGCCCTGGACTAATGGTGAATGGGGCTTTAAAATCACTTCCGTCACACAATCCTATTATGTATAATACAGAATGATATCAGTCTCCTGCCTAAGTTGCCTCGTCCTCCCTGTGTCCGGCATATTGCAACGTTCCTTCATTCTTTTTATGTGTTTTTTTTTCAGCCGATGAACTTCAAAGTTCCTCAGGAATCTTAAAGACTTTGGTCACAAAGGTAAAGTGTGGAGAGGCAAAAAGACGGCGATACTAATAAAGAGAGCTTGAAATGGAAACCTATTCTGTGCAAGTAATAATCCCATCACAAGACGGTATTACAAGGCATTTAAAGCCCAGCTGGAAACACTGTGGGCCTAAGGCAGCTCTTAAAGACTTTAACCTAGCCAAGGAATTAACTGAGGGATTATCTACCTATCTCTCTGGGAGATGACACCGTTACAGTACATTTTGGAATTTTTATATTAAGTGGTAGATATATATATATATATATATTTGGGCTTAACGGGTTCTAGTGGGTCCTGCAAACCCACCTTAATTACACATAACTCGCCCGTAGACTAAAGTTTCTAATATACTTAGCATCCCCAAGTTCCCTGGATGGGCTCAACAGAAACCCTATCACGATGTCCTCTTCTGAAAATCCTGCTTCTGCCAATGTAATAATAATAATCTTTATTTATATAGCGCCAGCATATTCCGCAGCGCTTTACAGTTCATGTACAAACAGTGATAAATAACAGCAACAGACAAGTCAATAATTACAAGAAGAAGAATAAGGACCCTGCTCGCAAGAGCTTACAGTCTATGAGTTGCAAGAGCTTACAATCATTTTCCCAGCCTGGGCTATGGATGGAACATCACTTCTGTTGTGATCAGGGTCAGAAGCACCTCCACTCTCTAGCGCAGGGATGCTCAACTTGCGGCCCTCCAGCTGTTGTAAAACTACAACTCCCACCATGCCATGCTGCAGGCTGATAGCTGTAGGCTGTCCTGGCTTGCTGGGAGTTGTAGTTTGGCCACAGCTGGAGGGCCACAGGTTGGGCATGCCTGCTCTAGCGCATGCGCTGATGAGGTGGATTCAGGACTTTGCGCATGTCCCAGCAAGAGGAATAGATTCGGCCCTGTCCATGGTGGAATTGATGTCTATCTATAGTCCAGGCCAAAAACTTGGTAAACAACATGATGTCGGCAGGAGCTGGATTTTCAGAAGAGGAACATCATGTGAGCAGTTTCCCAAGGGGCCGATCCATGCATCATCAGAAGTATATTAGAAAGCTTTTTGTAATTAAGGTGGGTTTGTGTCACCCACTGGGTCTTGGAAAACCCCTTTAATATTGTGGTGTATTTGCATGTCAAAAGTTGTATGACCGAATGGGTTATCCCATCTGGGCAACTTTGGTGGGTTCAGCTGCTCTAACCCACATAGACCCGCATGATTCATCGGTGACCATGTTATACAAAGTTGGGTTTGTCAGAGTGGAGGCCACTCATAGAAGACATTGGGATCTGACTCATACCCAATGCAGCCAATGGGACATATGGAAATTTTTTGGGACCATTCCTTTCAATGTTGACAGGTTTAGACAGCCTAAGCTTACATCTTGGGTCCACATACCAGAATCTGATTGTGTGGTTTTCACAGCTTGAGGTCCTGCAATCAGATGTTTGATGCCCATGTTATCCAATTTTTAATAAAGTAATACCCTGCAGTCCCCCAGTGAAGTCAATGGGTCAACAGATGGGAAAAAGTTGTAACTGATGATGCCCTTTTGTAACCATTGTCCCATTAACTTCAATGTAAAAATTGTTTTTGAAACATTGCTTTCTATAAAAAAAGGACTTACTGAAATGGACCAAAGAGGAATAAGGGGCGACATGGAGAGGGTTCTGTATATCAAAAATCAAAATGATGTGTCTGGATCAAATCCAGTGCTGAGCCACGCCCCCTGCACTGATCACATGACGGTGACATCACCCCAGGTACTTCGGCTTTTTAACATTTCGGGTTCGTTGAAGCCACCCCTTATGGATTCCATATGTCGGGATAGTCCGCGGTAGTGGAATCCATAACGGGATGCGGCGATTACCCCAACCCGAACGCCGAACTAATGACCACACCTCTTGTCTCAGGTGTAGCTTTGTGGTCATTCCAACTCCTCTGTTTAATCTGGCTTCACCCATCATGCTATGCGGTTGATAGCTTCAGTTTGGTATTGGTAGTGCTGGTGTGTGGTCCTCTTCTGAGTTCCTGCTCGTCCATTTACTTCAGAAGTTAAGTGTTACTTTCCTTTTATATTTTGTTGTTTCCCTTCTGTCTTTTGTTACTAGGCCTCAGGGAGACGCTTGTTCTTTCATATTGGAAGGAACAGGTCTTCTCAAGCCCTGACACTATTCAAGGGCAATTCAGGGTTTCAAGGGTCATAGGTTCCGGTGTATGAACATTACTACCCTCAAGGTCTGTTCATACGGATAGGAGCCAAGGCTAGGATTAGGGGTTCTATAGGTGGTATCCATTTCCCTTTCCCTAGCTTTGAGGCCTAGTACCTTTTCCTTTCCCTCCTGTTGTCGGTGTGGGGTGCCCTCCCACATTACTAACGTGACATTGTCCTTGCCAACTATAGGCCCATTGCCACCAGGTTCACACCACTCATGGGATAGGCTAACCATATGTTAGCCTTTCTCCCCTCTCAAGTCTGCCTCCCAGAATTTTTATATTTGGAAACGGACTAAAGCAGATAACGTTGTGTGCTTGCATTGTGTATAACTATGTCTACGCTTCTCAGCCGCTTGTACAACCCAACAGAAATGCCGACTGATAACTGTTCCGAGACCCAGATCACGGTTTATATATTTCGGCTTCTTATCCAAATTGTACTCCACAATCTGCCATTTAATTTACTATATCGCGTTTTGGACGGCGTCTCTAGCACAGAAAGCGAAGAAAAGAATTGCCCTTGTACGGAAAACATATCTTAATATTGTGTGAATATTTACTGACTGGATGATTATACTGAACAAATAATAACCCAGAGTTAATTCTAAGAAATATATTTGTGTTACCGGCGTATGGAAGTATCCGACAGGGTACCTTGCAGCCACTTCCTACGCCTTGGCTTGGATCCACCATCGTCAGGCTAGATAGTCATCAATATCGGGCTGAGTTTTCTCAAAGGTGTTGAATTAAACATGCAAGAGTCTAAATATTGCAGATGGTCCAATTTTTGCCAAGAAAAAGCCATCTGCACTATGTGTTTGTTAGAATAAAAATGAACTTAATGGAGCAACCGGAACGACTCCCCTTGGCAGATCTTGAGCGAATCTCCAGAAATCCTTATCAATCATTACAAGATCAGGGGTTCGGCGCGTTCTACCGGCGCAGTAAACTTCAGTGAAGGATATCCGCCATGTAGTGCTAATGTAAGGTCAAAACACGTTGACAGCGGGGATTGTGATGGCAAGCTGCTAATGCCTTGTATTTACAGCATAATTGTTGTTCGGGGTGTTCATTATTTAAGTGCAGATCAATGCTACATCTGGCAGTAAATACATCGCCATCCGGAAAGGGGATTTGTGAAATTTTAAAGGAAAGTTTGTCCTGAATACAAAAATTGTTTTGCTGATTTAATTATGCAACAACTTGGCTGGAGTGTTTGGCCAAAATTGAGATGATTTAGGATTTTATGAAGGGTTTTTCAGATTAACCGAGTCCATGGAGGGGACTGAAAAATGGCTGGGATCTAAGAGTCCAAAATCAGTCAACTGGTGGCCATTACTGGTCAAATACTTGCAATGACTGGTTGTCTAAAAGAACACCAGTAGATATGCAGGTTTATTCAATGCAGTCAAAAATGGTGGCCATGGACATTACAGAGTTGGCTATGAGGGGTTTCCACATCCTAGAAAGATGTTTCTTTGATGCCATCAGTCTTCACTCCATGATTAATGTAAAAAATGAGAATCGGGCATCAAATAGATTAAGCATGCTCAACCTGCGGCCCTCCAGCTGTTGCAAAACTACAACTCCCAGCATGCCCAAACAGCCTACAGCTATCAGCCTACAGCAGGGCATTGTGGGAGTTGTAGTTTTACAACAGCTGGAGGGCCGCAGGTTGAGCATGCCTGATATAGAACATGACAATCTATTTCTAACAAAACTAGAACCAGCCCCGTATCTCACAAGGATCCAGAGATCTCCCCATTCATTGATTCAATTGTTCTCCTACAATTATTTCAGGCTGGCAGTCCGGGGGGGGGAGGGGGGGGGTTGTGTTCTTTGTTGGAAGGGTGTCCTTTCTGCTACAGCTCTCAGTATCACAGCTCAGGGGGCATGCCCATTTCGTTGCAGCTCTTCCTCTGTAACTGTCACAGCTTCAGAACATATGGCTGGAGGCAGTTAAAGATTTATTGTAAACTGAGCATGTGCGACCACCACAATGAAATGGATGGCGAAATAAGGAGAAGAATGAACAGCAGGTGGCGCTGTACAGATACGTTTTATTGAATAACTCAGTGGTTATAATAAATTTGTAAGGACATGCAATTACAAAAGTATTCAGATTCCGGTACAGGTTTGAAGAATGTTGAATATTCAAGACACAACAACCCCTTTAAACATTCAGCAGAGGAGAACATGTTAAATGGGGACCTGATTATCTTAAGGATCCTCCCAACTCCCCATAAACAGGCCCGTGTCATGTGTTTAGAGGGGGAATAAGTGCTACCAGGCACTTCTGGATGGATTTTAATGAGAGTATTGTAATACCTTGTTTATCCTGTGGGAGCACTGCAGGAAAATTAAACACTTGCTGCCAGATAGATTATAACTGATCACTGTAGATTTCAAATGATTAATCCATTATCTAAAATATTAAACATTTTCTATAAGGTCTTGAAACTTAAACTCTTTTTATTTGAAAACATTTTATAGTTTTGGGTAGAGACAGCTGCTTGAAAGGCAAGATGAGATTTGCAAACATTTCTCAAAATATCGCTTTCCAAAAGCTATGGGTCCTTTCACACTGGCGTTTTTGTTTTCCGGCATAGAGATCCGTCGTCGGGTCTCTATGCCGGAAAAATCCTGATCAGGATCATCCCCATGCATTCTGAATGGAGAGAAATCCATTCAGGATGCATCAGGATGTCTTCAGTTCAGGACCGGAATGTTTTTTGGACGCAGCAAATACCGCAGCATGCGGCGCTTTTTGTTCCGTCCAAAAATCCAGAACACTTGCCGCAAGGCCGGATCCGGAATTAATGCCCATTGAAAGGCATTAATCCGGATCCGGCCTTAAGCTAAACGTCGTTTCGGCGCATCGCCGGATCCGACGCTTAGCTTTTCTCAATTGTTACCATGGCAGCCAGGACGCTAAAGTCCTGGTTGCCATGGTAAATGTAGTGGGGAGCGGGGAGCAGTATACTTACCATCCGTGCGGCTCCCGGGCGCTCCAGAGTGAAGTCAGGGCGTCCCACACGCATGGATCATGTGATCGCATGGATCACGTGATCCATGGGCGTGGGGCGCTCTGACGTCATTCAGGAGCGCCCGGGAGCCGCACGGACTGTAAGTATACCGCTCCCCCGCTCCCCGCTCCTACTATGGCAACCAGGACTTTAATAGCGTACTGGCTGCCATAGTAACCTGAAAGCAATTCGAAGACTGATCAGGATCCTGATCAGTCTTCTAATGCTTCAGGTGACTTGCGTTCTGACGGATCCGGCGGGACGGAAGTGCCTGCCGGATCCTCAGAACGAAAGTGTGAAAGGACCCTTATGTACATAAACATTCAAGGGCAAACCCGCATTGGAAGACCATGAGACTGCTATGGGGCCCTTGGAGAGAGGGGACGCAAAGCTGGTTGGTCCTATCCGTTTTGCTACAGGTTTGTGAGAACCTATGTAAGACTCCCTCTCCAAAGAAATTGTATGAATAGCAATCTAGCTGGTGGGAAAATTGCTGAATGGGAAAGGAGGCAATCTCCAAGACCTTCTGTCCTAGCTAGTAGAACCCGGCCCCCTAATGAAGGGCTCATGGTGACCTTTACTATGGAGCCTCCTATTTTTTATCTATGCCACTGCACTCAACTATGTAATTGTCCACCAAGAGATCTATTGACTGGCAACTGTAGGTGGTGGTGCTCCCCCCAACAGCAGATATAGGGGGAAAAAAGGATCAGACTTCCCGATACCTAGCCCCAGACTAGCTTCCGGTGTCGTTGCTCATTGATTTTCATTATAACAGTGTTATGTTGGGGTATACATTGTTAGCCCGAATTGGGCCCTTTTATATAGTAAGTATTAAAAGTTATGTTTTAATTGGTTTATGCCTTCCGTGATATGATTTAGATTTTTGTATGACCGACATTAAGTGTTTTGTATTACAATGCTCCCATTAAAACCAATGGACTGTCTATGCCAGGGATCAGCAACCTTCGGCACTCCAGCTGTTGTGAAACTACAATTCCCACCATGCTCCATTGATTTCTATGTGAGTTCTTAGAAGAGCAGAGCAAGTATGCATGCTGAGAGTTGTAGTTTCACAACAGCTGGAGTCCCGGAGGTTGCTTACCTCTGGTCTATGCAATGTATGAACCTGTTGGGTCCTCCACTGTGATATTGTTCAAGATAAAAGGCTTATACCTGGGGACCTCTGGCGATCAGCTATAATCAATCTGGCAGCAAAGGTTCAATTTCCCTGCAACGCTCCCACAGGATAAACAAGGTATTACACTGCTCTCATTAAAACCAATTGACTGTATATGCAATGTATTAAGCTCCACTATGAAACTTTTTGGAATAATAGGCTAATCACTGCGGACCTCCAGCGATCAGAAGTAATTTTATACATAGGTGTACAATTTCCCTGGAGTGCTCTCACAGGAAAAACAAAGGTATCAGCCTGTGATATTATTTGAGATAATAGGATAATCATTTGGGATCTTCAGCGATCAGCTATAATCAGTTTGACAGCAAGTGTTCAATTTCCCTACAGTGCTCCCTCAGGAGAAACAAGGTATTACACTGCTCTCATTAAAACCAATAGACTGTCTATGTAATATATGAACCTGCTGGGTCCTCCACTGTGATATTATTTGAGATAACAGGCTAATTACTTGGGATCCCCAGCGATCAGCTATAATCTATTTGGAGGTGTTCAATTTCTCTGCAGTGCTCCCACAGGAGAAACAAAGTATTACACTAATATTCTCATTAAAACCAATGGACTGTCTATGTAATATATGAACCTGCTGGGTCCTCCACTGTGATATTATTTGAGATAACAGGCTAATTACTTGGGATCTCCAGCGATCAGCTATAATCTATTTGGAGGTGTTCAATTTCACCACAGTGCTCCCACAGGATAAACAAAGTATTACACAAATGTTTTCATTAAAACCAATGGACTATCCATGTTAGGTATGGACTTGTCTATCTAATGTATGAACCTGCTGGGTCCTCCAGAGCAAGTCTTTTTTTTTGCTAGACACTGGGTCCTAAATTGGGGACCCTCCTCTACAAACCCCAAATCCCTTAATAGCATATGTGCAAATGACATCACTGTATATTAATAAAAATCTGGTGTTTTATACCCAGCGTTGTAACCTTCAACAGCAAACATTTTTGCACTATATAGACAGCGAAACCAAACAATTGCATATGTAGTCTGAAGGCATACACAGGAAAATCAATATTTGACATCTCTGCAACTGGCTCTTTGGAGCGCCGCTCAATAGTCGCCATTCATTATACACTTATATCTCTTTCAAATCTTCCTTTGTCACTAGAAAGCCATTTTTTTTCTTCCTCTGACTTCTACATAACTTCTTTGCCCTGCACTTTTACAGATGCCTCCCAGCTATAAATACTGATGACATTTCTTTGCTTAATTCAATTTTGCTGGTACACTCGCAGTTATGACCCAACTTTCCCACGAGAGAGGCTGATTGAACATTCTAGAACCTTATGGAGAGGAGCAAACATTCTAGAGAAGTGGACGGACAATTTCCATAATTATAGAATTCACAGCCTAATGACCTTAAAAAACAATAAAAAAGATCCCGGCTTTTAATTCCATTCCTCCCGCTGACATTCAGAATATTTCATTCCACTCCGAGACAACAAATTTACTTTTTTTTAAATTTTTTTTTTGCCGTAGCGGCTCCTCAGCCGTAGATTATATTTTCAGAGTGAAAAAAAAAATTTCATTGAATATTTAGCATTTCGTTGTCTTTTAAAAGTTAGAATATTTACGATCCTTAAAATGCTGTGACTGATTTATGGCAGTCAATTAGATTCGCGCTTTTTCAAATGGCCCTTTTAAAAATGAAGTATAGAATGATTAAAAAGATCACAAGTCCTCCCCTGCATATCATTATTTCATTATTTCATTACATTGCAGAAACAGTTTTTGCTGAGTCGGGACATTTTTAATTGAGAGAAATCTATAATATTGTAAGGTGGAACGCGGCTCTCCTGATGGAGACCTGCTCCCTGCAATTTGTATTCTGAGCAAGAATCGTCTAAGATTCCAGGCAGTGATAGAAGATCTTAGAAGTCGTATGTACCTGTCTTCTGCGAGATGCTGTACCTTTAAATAATTGACTGGTAGGTATCCCTGCCCAGGAGCAGATAATTCCCCTCAGGGGTGTGTACTTTGGTGGGAGGTCCTTATAGCAAAATGAATAAGACTACTGCTACCTATTAGCAATAGAACCAATCCCTTCACCCTGCACCTCACATCCCTCAGCAGTTCGTTGCAAAACCAGTGTATTGGGGAAGGGCTTAGTGCTGGCCCCTATTGTTTCACCGGGCCCCACATTAGTGGATTAATCTATCGCTAGAGACAGAAACTGTTTCTATATCCCTATGTTTGGATTTTTCATTTTTAGGTCTACACTGCTGAATCCCTATTGTGCACCTTGTAAATTTCTTCCCAACTGCTGTGCAAATAGGGGTCCCAATCTCCTGAGTTAGCACTTCAGCAAAGAGAAGGAAACCCTGCCCCAGAGCAGATAATTCCCCTCGGGGGCGTACACTTTTGTGGGAGATCCTTAAAGCAAAATGAATATGACTACTGTTACCTATTAGCATTAGAAGTAATCTCTTTACCCTGTACCTCATGTCCCCCAGCAGTTCCTCGAACCCTTGAAAAACCAGTGTAATGGGGGGGCTTTTATTTCACTTGGCCCCACATTTAAGCTATATCTAGATACAGAAACAGTTTCTATATCGCTGTGTTAGAATTTTCCATTTTTGCATCTACATTGCTCTATCATGCACCTTGTAAATTTCCTTCCAACTATTGCACAAATGGAGGTCCTAATCTCCCCAGTTAGCACTTCAGCAAACAGAAGAAAACCCTGCCCCAGAGCTGATAATTCCCCTCAGGGGCGTATACTTTTGTGGGAGATCCTTAAAGCAAAATATATATGGCTACTGTTACCTATTAGCAGTAGAAGAAAACGTTTCACTTTGCACCTCATGTCCCCCAGCAGTTCCTTGCACCCTTGAAGAACCAGTGTATTGGGGGGCTCGGTGCTGGCCCCCACTGTCTTGCTTGGCCACACATCAGTGCTGTAATCTATCTCTAGACACAGAAACTGTTTCTATATCCCTACATTGGGATTTTTCATTTTTGGGTGTTCACTACTCTATTCCTATCATGCACCTTGTAAATTTGTTCCCACCTATTGTACAAATGGGGGTTCCACTCTTCCCAATTTGCACTTCAGAATGGAGGAGGCTATGCATGCATGTGGCGCTCGGCATTGCAGTTTATGTAGGTTTTTGAAAAAAGCCAAAAGCATAGCTGCTCCCACAAACTGCAATGAAGAAAGTCACATGCACGCATGGCCATCACAATTGCTGACACAGGGGTCAGAAGACCCCCATTCTGCTGCTATATGGGGATCCTAAAGATGGCCACACAGTGCACCATTAGTACTTACCCACATGTTTCTCCTCTTCTGTCTCATATGGATGATACATGCATGGGCATAGCTATAGGGGTGCAGAGGTAGCAGTCGCTGCCGGGCCCAGGAGCCTGAGGGGGCCCAAAGACCCTTTTGCCGCATAAGACAACACACAAAGCACTGAGGAAAGGGGGCCCAAGCTGAACTCTTGCACCAGGGCCCATAAGCCGTTAGCTACGCCCCTGGATACATGTGAGCACCCACCAGACACACACAGGCATGTCTGTGACCAGTTGGGTGGTGACTGCACAGAATACCGCCACAGACTGCATGTGGCCTCTGGGCTGCAGTTGGACACCCCCCAACCCCCTTTTTTGGCACTGTTCTGTCATGTCTACACAGTATGGCACTGTTAATTCGCCACTTTTATTTGGTTTGCGGTATTATAAGGCACCATGTGGCACTGTTATGTTTTTACAGCATACTTTTATTATAGGGGAAGGCCATAGCAGTATTAGACAGGCACTTTATATTAGTACAATATTCCAGGATTAGGATATTGATACCCTATCCTTAGTAGAGGCCACCAATATCATATTGATGGGGTTTCGACTCTCAGCACCCCCATTGTTTCAAAGGGTCATGGCGCTCGTGCAAGTGTTGCAACCTCTTTATTATACACAGGTCCATCTACTGGCACGCCATCTGGCTACAGCCCCGTGTGACCGTATTTGCCATATGCACATTTGTCCATCCAGTTGCCTCTATGAAATAATAACCTATATAACCCAGAAGGCCCCGATCCGTAGATCCAAATGTAGTAAACTGCAAAGTATTTTCTGATCTCCAGGTCTCCTTCTGCTGCTCATATTCCTTGGGGACAGACTACAAATTTGTATCATTAGTGAATATGTCCAGCCCGACATGACCGGCCCTCCTTCATACCGCAGACGATAGGCCTCGTTACAAAGTGGATTCTGGGGGAGCAGGATATGAGTTAGTCCAATAACGGATGGCGTGCGTGTAACAACCTTGCGTCTGATTAATGTTTGCTATGAGAAGGCGGACGAAACGTCATCCCTCTTAGGCTCGCGTACTCCTGGCTGGTTGATAAATGACCCCCATGGAATCTGTGAGCCACTGCAGAGAAAAATACACATATAGTCATATTATTCCTTGGGTTACATGGAAATAAGTAAGGGGAACGGCGGAAAGCCATTTTTTCCGTCTTTAGTGGATAGCGCCATACATCAGTGCACTGGACTGAGGCGTCCATACACGACACTGAGGGCAACATCACACCGGCTGCTATTACATTGTGCAGGGGGCCTACTGGTGAGTCAAGAGATTTTATCACATTATATTATACTGTTATATGATATTACACCCAGATATAAATATAATGTCCCCTCCATGATGAAGTATAAGCATGAGGTCCATGTACGCCGGTCACAGGTCTCCAAGGCCCATATTCTTTTAATAAAGAAGACTCTGCAGCATCTGAGGAATGTATTATGGTGTTCTGCAGCATCTGAAGTGTATATTATGATGTTCTTAAGCATATGAGGTGTGTATTCTGATGTTCTGCAGCAGCTGCGGTGTGTATTGTGAGGTTCCACAACAGCTGAGGTAAATAATATGATGTTCTGCAGCACGTGAGATGTGTAACAGGAGTTCTGCAGCAGCTAAGGCAGGGGCGTAGCTAACGGCTCATGGGCCCTGGTGCAAGAGTTCAGCTTTGGCCCCCTTCCCTCAGTGCTTTGTGTGTCTTCTTATGCGGCACAAGTGTCTTTGGGCCCCTCAGGCTCCTGGGCTCGGTAGCGACTGCTACCTCTGCACCCCCTATAGCTACACCCCTGAGCTAAGGTGTGTATTATGATGTTCTGCAGAAGATGAGGGGTGCATTATGAGGTTCTGCAGCAGCTAGTGTTTATTATGATGTTTTGCAGCAGCTGAGGTGTGTATTAAGAGGTTCTGCAGCAGCTGAGGTGTGTATTATGATGTTCTGCAGAAGATGAGGGGGTGCATTATGAGGTTCTGCAGCAGCTAGTGTTTATTATGATGTTTTGCAGCAGCTGAGGTGTGTATTAAGAGGTTCTGCAGCAGCTGAGGTGTGTATTATGATGTTTTGCAGAAGCTGAGGTGTGTATTATGATGTTCTTCAGAAGATGAGGGGTGCATTATGAGGTTCTGCAGCAGCTAGTGTTTATTATGATGTTTTGCAGCAGCTGAGGTGTGTATTAGGAGGTTCTGCAGCAGCTGAGGTGTATATTAGGAGGTTCTGCAGCAGCTGAGGTGTGTATTATGATGTTTTGCAGCAGCTGAGGTGTGTGTTAGAAGGTTCTGGAGCAGCTGAGGTATGTATTATGAGGTTCTGCAGCAGACCTTATATAGAGTTAAACAGCAGCTTTACTTGAATAAATGTTCATCCAAGACAATCTTCAAGCTTGATCTTGGTCCCAGCAGGCTTTAGCATTACACTCGGCAGGCAAACTCGTTTCTGCTACACTTGTTTCTCTCTAGCCCTGCTGTACTGACAGGCTGACTGTATAACTCAGATTCTTCTGTCTGCTGCACCTTCTCTGTAGTCTGACTCTTAAATTAGACCAGGGAACTATGCTCCTAGCTACTGAGGCTTTTAGCTTTGGCCTCATGGCCAGCAGAGCTGAGGGTGCTCGGGCTGGCTTGGGCACGTCCAGCAGAGACGTGCTCTGCACACCTTCCCCAAGCAGGGGGTAAGTTAGCACTGACTAACTGGTCCCCACCCTTCCTGTAGAAAGTAGTACTCCATTCTATCTAAGTACAGCTCTTCTGTGTTTGCTGCCACCTGCTAGTGAACCAGGTAAATTACATTTAATAAAACAGTTGCATAGAAATATTATCATTGCACCATATAAAGGACCTGGATAGAAATACACAAAATGACATTATATTAGCCCATTAGAGATAGTAGCAGGACGCAGAAGTGGTAATGCCACTCTGGGGCATTACAATAACGGGTAACCAGGCCTCATGTATGACACCAGTGTGGCTGTGCTCAGAAGGGGTCGCCCATGGCAACCAATCGGATCATAGCTTACATTTCTCATCCTGCTGTGGGAACATGAAATCTGTGATCTGATTGGTTGCTATGGGTGACCATCCACTGCTTCTCCTCCATTAACATTGCTAATACAGTCATTAATATTTAATTGAAAAGATTCACACGTTGTCTTATAATCCGGGACATTAAACATTTACACCAGGGGTGGATTGGCCATAGACCTTACAGGGAAACTTCCCGGTGGGCCGATGCCCGGGGGCCACCTGCGCCTTCCTCACGGCCGGCCAGAAGAAGTTTTTGGGGATGTATTTTGTGCTGCTGGCATTATTTTGTGATGGACTGTGGTATTTGGCTCTGTTGGGGGCGGTATAATGTGCCATAATACGGTATTGTTGGCCCTGCCTTCCATCAATTTGGACCCAACTACAAAACGGGGCCACTTTTAGTATTTTTTCTAGGGCCACTTTAAATTCCCACTCCTTCCCTGATTTACACTCCACCCGAGCTCCGGCTCTTGTCATGTTTTGTACCTGGGGACCAGTCTCCATAACATGGCGAGTGCCACTGCCTTCTCAAACAGCTGAACGGTGGGGGTCCTGGGCGTCGGGCCCCCACCGATTAGATACTGATGACTTATCCAGAGGTTTGGTTATCAGTATTAAAGTGTCGGAAAACCTTATTTTATTCGTTTGTTTTCCCTATTTTGATTACATTTTTTTCTACATAATCTGATTTGACTTTTTTTTAGGTTTTGAAACTCTATTGTCCATAACATTACATTATAATATTTTAGTTTTTTCTATATATTGTATATTTTTTATAGGCTGTATTTTGATGTTTTTATGTTTTGCAGCTCTTTGGTCCATAACATTACATTGTATTAATTCAGGTAATGTCGCTGCTGCTTCTCCCTGTACACGGATGAAAACACCCGGTGTCGGGGGGGAGCAGCCAATGGCAGGCGGGGACGGGAAGGAGCCTCCCTAGCGTCACCTGCGATGCTAGGGAGGCTCGTCTCCGTCCCCGCCTGCCATTGGCTGCTCCCGCCGACACCGGATGTTTTCATCCGTGTACAGGGAGAAGCAGCAGCGGCGGTGCGGGGACCAGGAGCGGCGCAGGGAGCGGGGTAAGTATATTACCTCTGAGGGGCCCAGCGCATGGGGGGGAGGCTGTTGGAGAAATTGGATAACCCCTTTAAGCACAAATCAAACAAATTTGGGAGATATCCCCTCCCGCATAGTCTGACAACTTTTTCCCCATTGGATTGAAGGGGGAACACCTGCTCCTCCGAATCCCTGGGAAACACCAATATGGGCCTCATATAGATAAGACCACCTAGTGCCCCCGAGATATTTCCCTCAGTGACATGTGATGTTTTCCTCTTATTTTTCTAATCCACTTATAGTTCCACGGGTAAATCAGAATTTCCTGTGGAGCGGTATATTTCACGCTGCTCATCTCGCTACTTAGTAATGATAATGACTCTGCACAAAGAAAGAGATTTACTGCCCAACTTGTCCTTGACGTGAGATTTATGTGACCATGGCCGTCCGATCCTGCAGCACATGAGGCTTATTAGGAATGCTGCCTCCAATATGTCATGTAGTCCAAAAATATCACATGATGTCAGGGGGCACGAAAATTCAGTCACAATTTACCAATATTAAGGATATTTCACCCCAAAATAAAAAAAGATACTGAGTCCTTGAGTCGTTGGCTTTTGTCAAAGCCTCTTTACTGATGTCAGAGAAAGTTGGCTGACAACCATTATGTTTATAGGGGTTGTCACCCTGCAGCCAGCCCAAACTCCTGCACTGTACATCTGTATAGACAAGAATTGACATCTCTACATGACTGTACAGCTGAGCAAATGTACTGCTCTGACCTCTAGAAAAGCTGGGTGGTAGTCCCCCTGTAACTGTGGTTGTGCGAGCTGTCACCCAGCTTTCTTAGAATCAGATCTAACTGAAAACAGGAGCAAATGAAGATAAATGTGGTGGACTTCTGGCATCGCCCACTCCCCGCTCTCACAAGGTCCCCTATTCTGACAAGGGAGGTGCAGAATTGCTTCTTGCAAAAGAAAATGATCACAAATGGTCATTTAAGAAGTCACAAACGCGCAGTTTAATAATTTTTTACGCCAGCGTTCTGGTGCAGGGAGATGATAAATCCTGTATTATACTCCAGAGCTGCACTCACTATTCTGCTGGTGGAGTCACTGTATACATACATTACTTATCCTGTACTTATCCTCCTGAGTTACATCCCGTATTATACTCCAGAGCTGCACTCACTATTCTGCTGGTGGAGTCACTGTGTACATACATTTCTTATCCTGAACTGATCCTGAGTTACATCCTGTATTATACTCCAGAGCTGCACTCACTATTCTGCTGGTGCAGTCACTGTGTACATACATTACTTATCCTGTACTGATCCTGAGTTACATCTTGTATTATACTCCAGAGCTGCACTCACTATTCTGCTGGTGGAGTCACTATGTACATACATTACTTATCCTGTACTGATCCTGAGTTACATCCTGTATTATACTCCAGAGCTGCACTCACTATTCTGCTGGTGGAGTCACTGTATACATACATTACTTATCCTGTACTGATCCTGAGTTACATCCTGTATTATACTCCAGAGCTGCACTCACTATTCTGCTGGTGCAGTCACTGTGTACATACATTACTTATCCTGTACTGATCCTGAGTTACATCTTGTATTATACTCCAGAGCTGCACTCACTATTCTGCTGGTGGAGTCACTATGTACATACATTACTTATCCTGTACTGATCCTGAGTTACATTCTGTATTATGCTCCAGAGCTGCACTCACTATTCTGCTGGTGCAGTCACTGTGTACATACATTACTTATCCTGTACTGATCCTGAGTTACATCCTGTATTATACTCCAGAGCTGCACTCACTATTCTGCTGGTGCAGTCACTGTGTACATACATTACTTATCCTGTACTGATCCTGAGTTACATCTTGTATTATACTCCAGAGCTGCACTCACTATTCTGCTGGTGGAGTCACTATGTACATACATTACTTATCCTGTACTGATCCTGAGTTACATTCTGTATTATGCTCCAGAGCTGCACTCACTATTCTGCTGGTGCAGTCACTGTGTACATACATTACATTACTTATCCTGTACTGATCTGGAATTACATCCTGTATTATACTCTAGAGCTGCACTCACTATTGTGCTGGTGCAGTCACTGTGTACATACATGACTTATCCTGTACTGATCCTAAGTTACATCTGTATTATACTCCAGAGCTGCACTCACTATTCTGCTGGTGGAGTCACTGTGTACATACATTACATTACTTATCCTGTACTGATCTTGAGTTACATCCTGTATTATACTCCAGAGCAGCACTCACTATTCTGCTGGTGGAGTCACTGTGTACATACTTTACATTACTTATCCTGTACTGATCCTGAGTTACATCCTGTATTATACTCCAGAGCTGCACTCACTATTCTGCTGGTGGAGTCACTGTGTACATACATTACATTACTTATCCTGTACTGATCCTGAGTTACATCCTGTATTATACTCCAGAGCTGCACTCACTATTCTGCTGGTGCAGTCACTCTGTACATACATTACTTATCCTGTACTGATCCTGAGTTACATCCTGTATTATACTCCAGAGCTGCACTCACTATTCTGTTGGTTGTTCGTGGAAATAGCTAGTGTGTAGGGCCCTAACAGTTTCTGATGCCTTTTTATTTCATTTACAAAAACAGATTTCTAAAGGAAAAGGCTCAAACAAATACCAAATGTGCATAATTGATGCAAAGGATACATTTTTTTTTTTACAGGATACGTTTTTTTTCCTATGTTCTTCTGACGGATCAGAAGAACGGAAAATGACAGGTGATATGAACTCTCCCTAGGAGCTCATGCACACAAACGTATTGTTTTTTTGTGTCCGTTTTTTTAGGCCCGTATGCGTAACCATTCACTTCAACGGGGCCGCAAAAACGATGGGGCGCCAACCTCTTAATATTTTTGCCATATCTTCAGGTTCAGACAGTGGATAGATACCCCCCCTAACTTATAACACCCAAGTGGACATAAATTCATAAGGAGGAGTAATAGAGGGCTTAAAAGGAGGGTGATGCTTGAAATCATTGTTCTTCCATTGTTAACCATGGTGACCTGCAAGGAAACGCATGCAGTCATCATTGCGTTGCATAAAAATGGCTTCACAGGCAAGGATATTGTGACTACTAAGATTGCACCTCAATCAACAATTTATAGGATCATCAAGAAATTCAAGGAAAGAGGTTAAATTCTTGTTAAGAAGGCTTCAGGGCATCCAAGAAAGTCCAGCAAGCGCCAGGATCGTCTCCTAAAGAGGATTCAGCTGTGGGATCGGAGTGCCACCAGTGCAGAGCTTGCTCAGGAATGGCAGCAGGCAGGTGTGAGCGCATCTGCACGCACAGTGAGGCGAAGACTTTTGGAAGATGGCCTGGTGTCAAGAATGGCAGCAAAGAAGCCACTTCTCTCCAAAAGAAACATCAGGGACAGATTGATCTTCTGCAGAAAGTATGGAGAATGGACTGCTGAGGACTGGGGCAAAGTCATATTCTCCGATGAAGCCTCTTTCCGATTGTTTGGGGCATCAGGAAAAAGGCTTGTCCGGAGAAGAAAAGGTGAGCGCTACCATCAGTCCTGTGTCATGCCAACAGTAAATCATCCTGAGACCATTCATGTGTGGGGTTGCTTCTCATCCAAGGTAGTGGGCTCACTCACAATTTTGCCCAAAAACACAGCCATGAATAAAGAATGGCACCAAAACACCCTCCAACAGCAACTTCTTCCAACAATCCAACAACAGTTTGGTGACGAACAATGCATTTTCCAGCACGATGGAGCACCGTGCCATAAGGCAAAAGTGATAACCAAGTGGCTCAGGGACCAAAACGTTGATATTTTGGGTCCATGGCCTGGAAACTCCCCAGATCTTAATCCCATTGAGAACTTGTGGTCAATCCTCAAGAGGCGGGTGGACAAACAAAAACCCACTAATTCTGACCAACTCCAAGAAGTGATTATGAAAGAATGGGTTGCTATCAGTCAGGAATTGGCCCAGAAGTTGATTGAGAGCATGCGCAGTCGAATTGCAGAGGTCCTGAAAAAGAAGGGCCAACCCTGCAAATACTGACTCTTTGCATAAATGTCATGTAATTGTCGATAAAAGCCTTTGAAACGTATGAAGTGCGAGTAATTATATTTCACTACATCACAGAAACAACTGAGACAAAGATCTAAAAGCAGTTTAGCAGCAAACTTTGTGAAAACTAATATTTGTGTCATTCTCAAAACTTTTGGCCATGACTGTAGTTACTAAAACATGTCAGGAGAGGTGACAGCTCCTCTTTAAAGGGGTATGTAATGATGAATAAAACAAATTAAAATTAGACATCACATAGTGTGGTGCCCTGGAGCAGGGAGTACTTTGACATTTGCCTATTTCCCCTATACAAAGTTAGAAGTTCTTACTTTATTTCACTTAAAAGGGTTAACTTGCATTGTTTAATACTGTGTGACTGCATTTTATTTAATGTTGTGTTATAATATCCTGTTCATTATCACTGTATTTACATGGCTCTGTGGAAAGGGTTAATAAATACTGAGAGACTGTTAGGGCTTTGATTGAGAAGCTGGTAATTTTCCACAGCTGCCATAGGGTTTAACCCATTAGGGACCCGCAGTGTACATGTACGGTGCCGGTGGACGTGACTTAAGGACCAGCGGCGTACATGTACGGTGGGTTGATTGGGCAGGTGCAGGAACTGCACCCACCCGATCAGCGGCACGGACCCGGCAGTCAATGACAGCCGGGCCCCTGCTGTACACGCAAGAATCGGTGAAAACACAGATGCCGGCATGTTAACCCCTTATATGTCGCGGTCAAAGCTGACCGCAGCATACAGAGGGCTGGCGGAGGGTAGAGGGTACGGGTTCCCTTCGCTTACCTCATCGGGTCCCCGCGATGCAGTGGTGGGGACCTGATGGCAGAGAAGGAAAGCCCGATGCCTTCCATAGGCATCAGAGCTTGCCTTCTACGAAAGCCTGTGAGATCCAGCCCTAAGGGTCCTTTCACACTTGCGTTCTGAGGATCCGGCAGGCACTTCCGTCCCGCCGGATCCGTCAGAACGCAAGTCACCTGAAAGCATTAGAAGACTGATCAGGATCCTGATCAGTCTTCGAAATGCTTTCAGGTTACCATGGCAGCCAGGACGCTATTAAAGTCCTGGCTGCCATAGTAGGAGCGGGGAGCAGGGGAGTGGTATACTTACAGTCCGTGCGGCTCCCGGGGCGCTCCAGAATGACGTCAGAGCGCCCCATGCCCATGGATCACGTGATCCATGCGATCACGTGATCCATGCGTGTGGGGCGCCCTGACGTCACTCTGGAGCACCCCGGGAGCCGCACTGATGGTAAGTATACTGCTCCTCCGCTTTAGCGTCCTGGCTGCCATGGTAACAATTAAGAAAAAGCTAAACGTCGGATCCGGCGATGCGCCGAAACGACGTTTAGCTTAAGGCTGGATCCGGATTGATGCCTTTCAATGGGCATTAATTCCGAATCCAGCCTTGCGGCAAGTGTTCCGGATTTTTGGACGGAACAAAAAGCGCAGCATGCTGCGGTATTTGCTGCGTCCAAAAAACGTTCCAGTCCTGAACTGAAGACATCCTGATGCATCCTGAACGGATTTCTCTCCATTCAGAATGCATGGGGATGATCCTGATCAGGATTTTTCCGGCATAGAGACCCGACGACGGATCTCTATGCCGGAAAACAAAAACGCCAGTGTGAAAGGACCCTTAGGCTGGGTCTCACAGGCAGGCTGTCAGCATAAAAGCTGACAGTCAATGCATTACAATACAGGTTGTATTGTAATGCATTGAAGAGGGGACCAGAAGCTGAAGTCCCAGAGTGGGACAAAAAAAAAGTAAAAAAAAAAAAAGTGTTTTTCATAATAAAAAAGTAAAGTTTCAAGTAAAAAAAATAAATAAATAACATTTCTCAAATTAAACACATAAAATTGTAAAAAAAGAAAAAAAGAAGAAAACCAAACATATTGGGTATTGCCACGTCCGGTGCAAGTGCAGCACCAAGCGAAAGCCTATGCCTCCCAAAATAGTACCAATTAAACTGTCACCTCATACCGCAAGAAATGAGCCCCTACATAAAACAATCGGGCAAAAAAAAAAAACTATGGCTCTCAGAATATGGAGACACTAAAACATTATTTTCTTTTGTTAAAAAAATTATTTTATTGTGTAAAACTTAAATAAATAAAAAAATACATATTAGGTATCGCCACATCCGTAATAACCTGCTGTATAAAAATATCACATGAACTAACCCCTCAGGTGAACACCGTAAAAAAATAAAAACTGAGTAAGAAGCGCCATTTTTTTTTCACCTTACCTTACATCACAAAAAGTGTAATACCAAGCGATCAAAAAGTAATACGCACCCTAAAACAGTACCAATCAAACCATCATCTCATACTGTAAAAAATTAGCACCCTACATAAGACAGTCGACCCCCCCCCCCAAAAAAAAACTATGGCTTTCAGAATATGGAGACACTAAAAAATTTTTTTTTTCAAAAATGCTTAATTATGTAAACCTGAAACAAACAACAAAAAAATATTTGGTATTGTTGCGCTCGTAACAACCTGCTCTATAAAAATACCACGTGATCTAACCTGTCAGATGAACATTGTAAATAACAAAAAATAGAAATTGTGCCACTTTTTGTGTTACCTTGCCTCACAAAAAGTGTAATTTAGAGCAACCAAAAATCAAAATGTACCCTAAAATAGTACCAACAAAACTGCCACCTTATCCTCTAGTTTTCAAAATGGGGTCTTTTTTTCGAGTTTCCACTCTAGGGGTGCAATCAGGGGGTCTTCAAATGTGACATGGCAACATAAATTTATCCCAGTGAAATCTGGCTTCCAAAAACAATATAGCGTTCCTTTCCTTCTGCGCCCTGCCGTGTGCCCGTACAGCAGTTTACGACCACATATGGGGTGTTTCTGTAAACTACAGAATCAGGGTAATAAATATTGAGTTTTGTTTTGCTGTTAACCCTTGCTTTGTTACTGGAAGAAATTGATTAAAATGGAAAATCTGCCAAAAAAGTAAAATTCTGAAATTTAATCGCCATTTTCCTTTTATTCTTGTGGAACACCTAAAGGCTTAACAAAGTTTGTAAAAATCAGTTTTGAATACCTTGAGGGGTGTAGTTCCTAAAATAGGGCCATTTATGGGTGGTTAATATTATGTAAGCCTCACAAAGTGACTTCAGGCCTGAACTGGTCCTTAAAAATTGGGTTTTGGAAATTTTCTAAATTTTCTTATAAATTTTAAGATTTGCTTCTAAACTTCTAAGCCTTCTAACGTCCCAAAAAAAGAAAATGTAATATTACAAAATGAGCCAAACATGAAGTAGACATATGGGGAATGTAAAGTAATCACTATTTTAGGAGGTATCACTATCTGTTTTAAAACCAGAAAAATTGAAATTTTGAAAATTGTGAATTTTTCCTAAATTAATAAATTTGGTATTTTTTTTTTTTATAAAAAAGATTAAATATTTTGACTCCAATTTACCACTGTCATGAAGTACAATATGTGATGAGAAAACAATCCCAGAATGGCTTGGATAAGTAAAAGCATTTTAAAGTTATCTCCACATAAAGTGACACATGCCAGATTTACAAAAAATGGCCTGGTCCTTAAGGTGAAAAATGGCAGGGTTAGCACCAAAAAGCAGACAGCCTGACCTGTGTCATTGCCATTGAGTATCATTGAACCTCTAATGTAAGTCTATACCAGACTGGAGCTGAAACAATGTATCTGTTTGTGCTGAGTTTCTCCACTCCACCGCTCCCTCTAGAAGGTTCTAGTCTAGCAAAAATTGTATATAAGGAGAGCAGTCAGAGTCTCTAGTGTGCTGCAGTTAGGGAACAGTGCTTGGAAGAGGAGACTCTGCCAGACTACGGAGTGACCAGAAGAAGAAACTGAGACAAGGATATGCTGCCACAGACCCTGGATCACCATCTTTGGACCAGGGTACCAGCCTTCTGAGAGAGAGAGGGACAGCTAGCTGAAGCCTTTCCTCAGCATCAAACCCTTCTTCTGCCATGGAGGAGACTGGAGAAGCCAGCCCTGTATTGTTTTGTACCTGAATTCCTCTAGTAAAGAAGCCCCCTGGTTTACTGCAGACCCTGACTCTCTGGACTTATTTCCCATTGGGGTGCACCACCCCTTACCATCCCTTCCAGAGAGCAGCAACACATGGTGACACCTCAACGGTGTTCAGGGGACCCAGCGTAGCATTGATGCCACCCCAAACCCAGCCACTGCAATAGTACATGACAATCTCTTTCTAACAAAGCTAGAACCAGCCCTGTACCTCACATGGATCCAGAGATCTCCGCATTCATTGCTCTAGTTACTCTGCTAGATTTATTTCAGCCTGGCAGCACTGGCGGCGTGTCCTTTCTTCTGCAGCTATCTCCTTTAGCTTCTATCAGTAAGTATGCCTCGCGGCAGTTGAAGATTTAAACTGAGCGTGTGCGACCACCTCAGTGGGCTGGAGAAGAAGTAATGAAAAGAAACAAGCAGCAGATGGCGCTGTACAGATAAATTTTATTGAAATTTTTAATTAGAGAAAATTACAAAAATATTCAAATCCAGGTGCTGGTTTGAAAAATGTAGAATATTTTTCGTGGTACAACCCCTTTAAGGATTTGTTGCTACCCCCTTTTTTTTGTTGTTTTTGGAACGTGCGTCCTACAGATGAAACTACCGAATCAGCGCTGGCAAGGGAACAGTTTTGCTAAAGCAATTAATACGTATGTTAAAATTACGCTATAAAAAAATTAAATGGATATTTACATAAACTCTTAGAGTCCCACTCTGGGAAAATTAGCACAACACCACCTAATTGCCTCTCACGGCTTTCCTATTCTGTAGATGTTAATATTTAATCATCAGCAGAGTCATTGAGTTTATGAGCATTAATGGAATAAAAAAAAAAAAAAAAAAGTAAAACAATAAATAAAATAAATAAATAAATAAAAAAAGTGGAGTTGTCTATTAGCTACCAGCCTGGAAGATCGGAGGCGGGGGAGGGGTGTCCTACAGGCACCCACAGAGCTCACTCTCATCTGTTGACAATCCTTTTAAAATCTAATTACTTAAGAGAATTATCCGGGGAATATCTAATGAGCTCGATGGAGCTAACGGAAAAAGAAATTCTTTTGTAACACGGAATTAGCCGTCTTACGTCTTCCAATTAGTCGACGATCACATGAACGTAATTATATTTTTACAAAATGTGACTCGTGTTTGCGCTGCTTCGTTTCATGTCGCGCCCCGGCTTTGGTCACATGTAAATAGACACAATCGTTTCCTTCAGCGGCCGCTGCGTCAGATGACTTCACGTTAAACTTATTTTCCTAGAAGATCGGATTCGTAGAAACAACAAACACTGGTGACGAAGCGAGCGGAAATCGTAAATGTCACCAGGAAAGATAAGCAATGAAATAAGATGTAATTGAGAATTTGTGTTTTCTTCTTTATTGAATGTTTCAACTTTAATTAGTGATGCGATAGGCGTTCGTCTCGCAGCATCTAGCGATGGCATTGGGACGGCTGACCAATTCAGAGGCGGGAAAGAGCAATTCAATCTACTGTAGGACAGGGATGCATCATGCATAAGAGAGGAAAGGCCCACCCTACAGTAAAAGCTCTACCTTAGAACAACTTTTAGGTCCACTATACTGTGCTAATTTACAATGATGAGCAAAAGGGTAACAATGTTTCAAACTTCTGACTTTCAGATCTCCATATGTCACCATCCACTATAGCTTTGAACGTGAGACTCCCATCATTTTATAGATATCATCTTGGCTATCTCATACATAAATTGGACTTACAGCTATTTAGCATATTATTGGTTCTGCGATTCTTCTCATGTAACTGCATTGTTACTATTTTGCTCCTAAAATTCTAAATTTTAATTATTTTGTAAATCCACCTTTGTCTGTCAGCACTGCCTAAATCCTTCCGGGCATGCTCTCGATCAGATTCAAGCATGTCTCCACCGAAATCTGTTCCCAGGTCTCTTCTACACGTTCCCAATGTGTGTACATACTGGGCGACTCACTTAGGTACGAATAAAGCTTTTTCTTCAACTCTACCCACAAGTGTTCCATTGTGTTGAGGTCTGGGGACTGTGGAGGCCAATCCAGCACCTCTACTTCATTGTCACTAAACCATTTCTTCACCAATCTCGATGTATGCTTTGGGTCGTTGTCCTGCTGGAACACTATGTCGTCCTTTTCATACCCATAGTGTAGTGCCCTGGAGCAGGGAGTACTTTGACATTTGGACATTTATGGACATTTGCCTATATCCCCTATGCAAAGTTAAAATTTCTTACTTTATTTCTCTTGATAGGGTTAACTTATACTGTTTATTACTGCATTTTATATATATATGTTGTGATATATATCCTGTTCGTTATCATTGTGTTTACATGGCTTTGTGGAAAGGGTTAATGAATACTGCGAGACTGTTAGGACTTTGATTGAGAAGCTGGTAATTTTCCACAGCTGCCATACGGCCTAAAGAAGACCATGTTTTGGAGGGAAAACCCCAAACTTGTTTACCACCAAAAGCAGACAGACTGACCTTTTAAATGTCTGGTTTTAGCTCTGTTGTTATGTCTGGAAACTTGTTTTTGTCTGGAAAAACTGCTCTGTCATTGCTATTGAGTATTATTGAAGCTCTAATGTAAGTCGATGTCAGACAGAAAGTGTTACAATGTATCTGTTTGTGCTGAGTTTTTCCACTCCACCCCTCCCACTAGAAGGTTCTAGTCTAGCTTTAAACTGTGTATAAGGAGAGCAGTCGGAGCCCCTAGTGTGCTGCTGTTAGGGAACAGTGCTTGGAAGGGAGACTCTGCCAGGCGACTGAGTGACCAAAATAAGATGCTGAAATGGGGACGCTGAGCCACAGACCATGGGTCACTAGCCCTGTGACCAAAGAGCCACCTGGACTACTGAGCTACAGACCGCAGGCCTCTGAGAGAGAGAGAGGGAGAGCTAGCTCAGGCCTTTCCTCAGTATCAAACTCTTCTTCTGCCAGGGAGGAGACTGGAGAAGCCAGCCCAATGCCTCGCCTGTATTGTTTTGTACCTGAATCCCTCCATTAAAGAAGCACCCTGGTTTACTGCGGACACTGACTTTCTGGACTTATTTCCCATTGGGGTGCACCACGCCTAACCATCCCCTCCAGAGAGCAGCAACACGTGGTGACAACTCGACGGTGTCCCGGGGACCCAGCATAGGGTTTGGGCCACCCCAAACCCAGCCACTGCAATAGTACTGGAGTGTACAAAGTAACTCCTCTTGTAGGATACTCACATATAGCTCAGCATTGAGACCACCATTGATCCTGGTCAAGTATCCACTGCCTTTGGCTGTGAAACAACCCCATATCATCAGGCTTCCTCCACCGAACTTGACAGTTCCTTCAATTTCTCAATCTGTTAACCCCCTTTTCCCTTGTTTCTTCCAGACTCATTTGCCCCCATCACAGCTCAGTCTATTGACTTTCGTCTCATCGCTCCAAATTACCTATTTCCAATCTTCTACTGTCCTCTGTTCATACTTTTTTGCCAACTCGAGCCGACGATTCTTATGAAGATATTGAAGTCGAGGCTTCTTCACCTTTTTTGGGCCACCATTCCAGACTTGTGTAATGCACGTCGCACGGTGCTTGCACCGACGTCAGTGATCTCACTATTATGAAGCATACGAGCCGCCTCCACTGCTGTGCTTGTCGCACCAGAACTGAAAGACCTTGTGATGAGCCGACTTGTTGACTCCGATATTTTGCCTGGACGTCCACCTCTTGGCTTTGGAATGGATGGACGGAATTCATTTCGTATTCTTCCCTTTGTCGTGGCCTCACATGATGCAGTTTGGCAATTTTTTGGCCGAGAAACCACTATCGATGAGCCTAAGAACACACTGAGCTATTAGGGAATGTGAGAAAAGGCTGTAATCTGTAGTAAACAAAAAGAAAAAGACTGTTTCATCACCAAGAGTAAAACAGTAACAAGGTAGTTACATGGGAAGAATTTGCAGAACTAATCATATGCTGAATAGCTGCAAGTCCAATTTATGTATGAGATAGCCGAGATGGGAGTCTCACGTTGGAAGCTGTAGTGGATGGTGAGATATGGAGCCTGAGAGTCAAAAGTTCAAAACATTGTTACCCTTTTGCACGTCAGTGTATATCTGTAACGTTTTTACAACCATGGTTTTCTGATACAGAACTCCAAATCTCCTGCATAGACATAAATTCTACAATTCTTGCTTTCCTAGCAGCCACCACTAGAGAGAGCTCAGGATCCTACTGCATACTGTTTGTACACTAAACACAATAATAAAACTGTATGCGGTAAGCTTCTGAGCTCCCCCTAGTGGCTGCTTCAGGAAGGTACAGTTTTGTGATTTAAAGGCGTTGGCTGCTTTGTACATACATGTAAGTAATGCCCTACACTAGTGTGTAAAGGTATAAGACTTACCTTAGCCTGCATGTGGTTGCCTTTCTGGTGCCCATGGGTAGTAATGTAAATAAGCGCCAGTGTCCAAAGCCTTTCTAAGGTGGTGCCTCTTCTACTGCGCATGTGCTGAAGGCATTCAGCGCAGGCGCAGATGTGGGACCTTCAGCTGAATATGCTGCTCCATGTAGGGGTAGCATATTACAGATACAGAACCATACTCCTCATAGCTGAAAAGCTCCAAAAATGGTGCCATTTGGCTAATAGAAGCGATGAAAGAATAAATCAGACTCATATGTATTAATCTGGTATATTTATGAAGTCCACACATCTTCCCGATCCTCCTTGTGGTGATTGATGGCTGGCAAAGTGGCTTGTTAGCATCCCCTGTCAATCGGTACTCAGGGGATATACTCTGGTTGCCCCTTCCTCCAGCCACACCCGGATTTGGGCCATGATCAGCTAGTCTGGTGCCTGCAGAGAGTATCTCATTCTTGAGGAAACATCTAACTTTCTATTGAACTCCAAAAGGATTCGAACTGTAAACGATCCCTAAAATTACTAGATTTACAATTTTTTGAAGTGATGTCATTGACTTCTGTTGCAGTCGTCAAAACAGTTTGATATGTACTCTCTATGTGGCCCAAATATTGAGCCCAAAAACATTGGTCCCATATCAAACATTTGAATCTGCGTTAACATAGATAGTTTCCAAAAGTTCGTTGCATCTGTTGATACGTTTTTATTTGAAAAATTTCCATGCAAATTTTACTCCTGCCCTGGAAGTGCTAAATAATTGATCCTTTGCAGGCAAAACAAGTGTTCAAAAAGGAAAATGTTTTTGATGTTGGCAACTAATATACACACAAATTAATTCCCATAATGCCTTTTGTTCTTAAAATTATTTTTAATAGTTGAATTTTGGTTGAGCCATCCCAAAAAAAATCACTGACTGCCTTAAAAATGTGGGAAAGAAAAAAAAAATCACTGACCTGCCCTGTTCCAACGCTGAGGGTCCCATCACCACTGCTTCTGGTCCCCGGTGGATCGGAACTGATGACAACCTGTTCGTGGTCACCTGGATCATTGACATCATTCACTAGCTCAGCGATAGTATGTTTCAAAGTGGCATGTGGTCACAGATGCTCAGTGGTCACGTGCTGCTCGGGGACACATTACTACTGAGTCCAATGATGACATGATGTCACCACCTCAGATCCACCGAGGACCAGAAAGAGCTGGGTCAGGGGCCTTGGCGCTGGAATGGAACAGCTTAGAGCAAGTGAGTGGGCTTTTCTTTCCCCCAGTTTATCATTTATTTTTTTTGAGAGGTCAGACAACCGCTTTAAAGGCGTTGTCCAGCAGTATTTTATATTTTATATATGGTTTGTTTGCAGTGTGTTGAAAATACAAAATAAAATCATACTCACCCTTACTGATCCCCCGCTGGCTGCTGTTCAGATGGTTTATCCAGTGACTGAATGAGGTGGGTCACCGCTAAGCCAGTGATTGGCTAAGCAGGCATCTCCAGACATGACCTATGTGTCGAGCCAGGATCCGTAAAAGATGAGCGGTAGGGACCTGTATGTTGTCGGAGCCGTAGCAGCAAGGGATAGGTGAGGGTGAGTATAGCTTCTTTTTAATGTTATTTTTTATTTTTATAACCCACCTAACCCAAGTATAAACATATTATACTGCTGGACAAACCCTTAAAATGAAACTTAAAGGCTATGTACACCTTCGGAGGCAATTTTTTTTTTGTTATTGCATGTTACACATTTTTGGCTAAAAATCTTTTTTTTCAATTGGCCTTTATTAAAAATATTGAGCTATTCTGTCACAAAGGTTTAACTGTTTTTCTAGTTGTGTAACTACTGACTGGTACGTTGATTTGTGCCGATCATCTAATAAACCTTATATCTAAACTACTAGGAGGTCATAAACACTTATTTAAGCCACATTCTTATCAGTAAGATAAGGACTGAGCTGTAATGTTTAAAATGTCAGAGAGCAGAGATAAGGAGCCCATCAACTCCTGGTCTGACGGAAAAGACAGAAAATCCAAAGGGTTCTACTAGTGCACGTCAGCTCTGTACAGAAAAAAGACCAATCTAAAAAATTATTTTTAGCTCAAGATGAGTACAATGCAATAAGAAAAAAAAAATTCCCCCAAAGGTGCAAAGATGTACATAGCCTTTAAGTTAAAAATGGGGCCTACAGGCAACAAGCATCATGGGAATGAATACACCTGATTAATGGCTGCTTATGTCAGAGACATTCTTGCCTTGGTTGCAAAAGGATCAACCAGAGACCGTTTGTAGGGTCCAAATGAAATCTGCAAAGAATCTCTTTTTCAAAAAGTGGACAAGCCCTTTAAGTCTATTAAAACTGCAACCTCAGTCCAATTGATAAAAATAAAAAAATTCTATGTCCCCACGAAAAAAAAAAAATGTCGTGTGTAATGATTCCTGTGTTAAATATTAGGGGGAAAGGGCTCCTTGCCTTGACAGAGTGTGTCTTACCAAAGTCAACAGTTCAGAAAGTCTTTTGTTCCAGTAAAAGACTCTTTAATTTTTCAAGCTCGCCCTCACTCTGGTATGCATGAGCTTAAGGAAAATTAGCCGACATGTATATAATAGGATTTAATAGATGATCATCCGCATTTTCCAAAGTTGTCAGCCTCTCCCGGCTCTGACGGAGTAGCACTTAATGTAAATTTAATTTGAAGTGATGTATGAGAGGCTGGAGGTGATTCTCTCCGATTCCCTAACTGAGCGGACGAGCTTCCACCGTACCATCTGCATGGAGATGAGACACATGCCCACCAGCATCTCCTAACTAGGATTAATGAGGTGGCCTGTTCAGCGCCAATCCAAAGGAGGTAAGGTACATTGACTCCCAACAATGCCAGTGGGAGGGACGCGGCCTCTTCTTGTAGGGTACATTGTTCACGGGGGGATAGACTGATTTTATTATAGGCAGGATAAATAGGCTTCTATTGACCGGCCTTTTCATTAGGCCAATGTAATGGGTAGAATATTGTGTATACTCGGGTTAATGAAATTAGAAAACGCGGCAGCAGTGGCCTAAAATACAGATAAAATGCCTCATTTCACACCAGGGTCTCAGGAGGCAGTGTATTATTTCCTCGTGGGGGATGCTTTGATTTCCTTTTTCTATACACATACACACATTCAACCCTTCTGCCATTGAATGGAGCTCAAAAATGTACATTTCTTCAAAAATTTTTACTCTACCTGCGTAAAGATTCTTAAAAAAGTTTAGTTCCAAAAACAGTGCCCCCTCTGCCCATAGGCTGTGTCTGGTATTGCAGGTAAAACAGCGTATGAACAGAAGTTATGCTGTTTCTGAAAAAAAAAAACAGACCTTGACAACCCCTTAAAATGACATTTAATATGGCGGCTTTCAAGATGGCGGATGGATAGGGTAGCATACATTGTAGGTACACCCCCTGCTGTCATTGTTAATGGATATAATAAGGTCACTCTAATGTTAAACGAGCTGTGGAGACTGAGAAAACATGGCTGCATTCTTCCACAATAGCGCCACACCTGTTCACAGGTTGTATGTGGTATTACAGCTTAGGGCTGTTCACTACAATGGAGCTTAGCTGCAGGAGGGGCGCTGTTTCTGAAATATTTATTAAATCTTGGCCAACCCCTTCCTGCTTCTGTCTAAGCAAAGCTGCATTTTCCAAGAAGAGCGCTGCTCCTGGTTGTGTGTGGTAATACAGCTCAGACCCATTTGATTCAATAAGTCTTCAATAAGCTGCAATTCTAGATACAACCTGTGGGCAGGTGGGGCGCTGTTTTTGCATGGAAGCTGCCATGTTTTTCTAATCAAAACCTCTTCAAAATTGTTTATATTGTTACATTCTTTAATGTTGTTACAATGTATCAATCTGTGGAACAATAGCAGAATGGTTTTCTGGGCATCCACCAGAAGACGAAAGGAAGGAGCCAGAGCCCAATAAAAGTGGGGAGCCCATAATTGCGAGGATTAACTGACTTGTCAAGCCAAGGATGGCGGACAGGGACTGGTCTAAGTTTTATACCTTGCGATTTTTGGAAATTTTCACCAGCACTTGCATAATCGCACCACCACGTGACTACGCCAATTTTTCACCAGTTAGGCCTCTTTCACACGAATGTATTGGTTCCGTGGCCGTATTGCAGGCCGCATACGGCGGTTCCGCAATACACGGGGCACCGGCCGTGTGCATTCCGCATCGCAGATGCAGACCCATTCACTTGAATGGGTCCGCAAATCCGGAGATGTGGTGCGAAACAGAACGGAAGCACGGAACGGAACCCCACGGAAGCACTCTGTAGTACTTCCGTGGGGTTCCGTTACGTGCTTCCGTTCTGCAAAAAAATAGAACTTGTTCTATCTTTTTGCGGAACTGACAGATCACGGGCCCATTCAAGTTGAATGGGTCTGGAATCCGTCCCGGCCGCCGCATAGACATTGCCCGTGCATTGGGGACCGCAAATTGCGGTGTGAAAGAGGCCTTTTAATTTCTCAATGATTTTCTAGGTTCTTGAGCAATCGTTTTGACAGAGCGAAGTTCCAAACAGATGTCATCAATGTGTGCGATCGATCGCGGCCATCGACAGGCATCATAAATCAATCAGCAGAAACATCTTACTATTGTTCCTTTACTGTCTGTTGTTCCCATCACATGACTCTTCCCCTAAACTGCACGGCCGGACTGTGGTGTGACCATGCAGCGCCCTTCAAAGTGATACCAGACCGATAGATTCAATTTCTGACTTTTCTGACTGAAAGATTTCAATTTTAGCTTTTACATTTTCATTTTAAGTTTTTTTCCTAATCCAACAGAAAAATAAACCTAAGTGAAAAATTACAAGGAAATACAGTGTTATATTCGTATCGTAGATGCTATCAATGTATCTGTCAGGGTAAGATCTGGAGTAAAATCTATCTATCTATCTATCTATCTATCTATCTATCTATCTATCTATCTAATATCTACTATCTATCTCTCCCTCTACTATCTATCTATCTATCTATCTATTTATCTATCTATCTATTTATCTATCTATCTATCTATCTATCTCATATCTATCTGTCTATCTATCTATCTATCTATCTATTTATCTATCTATCTATCTATCTATCTATCTCATATCTATCTGTCTATCTATCTATCTATCTATCTATCTATCTAATATCTACTATCTATCTCTCCCTCTACTATCTATCTATTTATCTATCTATCTCATATCTATCTCTCTATCTATCTATTTATCTATCTATCTATCTATCTATCTATTTATCTATCTATCTCATATCTATCTCTCTATCTCTCTATCTATCTATCTATCTATCTATTTATCTATCTATCTCATATCTATCTCTCTATCTCTCTATCTATCTATCTATCTATCTATCTATCTATCTATCCACCTTCCTACCATCTACATTTTTCCGTTTTCTAATTCCTGGAACCTTTCATTGGCCAATATCCCAAATCCTCCATCCACTTCTGGCCGCCCATTGATAGATAAAACCTCACAATATTCCGCTGTCCACTTTGATTTAAAAATCGGACAGCTCGTGTTGTCCTGCGGTCTCGCCACATCAAAAAGGCAAAGGGAAGAAAAAATCTCGACTAATTTCAAATTCCCGTCGCCCTGATGGTTTTGAGCCAAAAGCCTGTAATAAATGGTCAGGGAATGAGTTGAGGCGGAATGAATAGTGAGCGGTATTCATCAGCTAAACCTGGAATCTAGATCCAATTATATGTATTCATTAAGTGATAATGATATCATGGTCTTTAACTAGGAAGAAAAGACTCTAATTGAATAATAACAGTTGCCTCAATCCCCGAGGAACACACTTCCCATCCCAGCACCGCGACCCTCGGGGATGAGACACGATTGATGACTTTCTATTAGAGTGTGATAGATTTATTATGAAGGACTGAGTAGATTTGCTTCTACACTTTGTCACTTACTAATCAGGATCGTAAGGCCTCGAGCGTAAGGCCCATTGTATCCCTTTAACAAAGACAAGGTTAGGGGAGAATGACAGACTCTCAGCCCTTTACAAACACGCTCAGTGCCACAATGAGATGGACCAGATGAGCTCGGCGCAGGGACTGAATTTTAATTTGTTTATCAATAGCTCCTATGTGAAGCACCATACGGGTATTTGTCAGAGGGTTTAACAGCGACGGAAAATTCTTTTGTTTGGCAAGTGCCGCATAGGAAAATATTTACTGAACTGTAAAAAGAGAGCGAGGGAAGGAAGGAAAACACCAGAGGAACCAGGGCCGTGCACATCCACTGCCGAATTGTAGACTTGTCATTTTTATTGAAGGATGAAATGTTAGGGGGAAGGAGGATTCTCATGAAAGGGTGGAGAATACGTCCCAATGTATTCCAATTGTTTTAAAGGATTCGAGCAAAATATTTTATAAACATTCTTTCAAAATATTGAAGTCTAGAAAACAACCATTTGCATCTTTTCCTAGTGGTTTACGTTGTATTAGTAGAGTCACGGTAAATATTTATTTTACATAGTGGCAACATGGGGTCCTAATAGATGATGGGGGAGGGGGGGGTCAGAATCTAAATTTCCAAATTATCCTATAGGTATGGTTTTGGATTGGAAAGCAGTTATAGGAAAAACAAATATGTCGTCCATACAGAAGTTACCCTTGGTCAGATTCAAACCCAGGTCTCCAGCTGTAAAGCAACCAGCGCCAGCCCCTGAGCCTCCATGGGATTTTTTCGACAAGCTGCTGGGATCGTTGGGATTTGGACACTTTTTCCCAGAAGTGAGTGTTGTCGGAGTGGCACTGTTCTCATGCAGTCCATAGGTGACGTATTATGTAAGGCTACATGCACACGGTGCCTATTACACGTAGACGTTCCACACAGATTCTTCTGCATTATAATATTGTATTAGCTAAATAGAGGAGATTTTTGAAATTCCATCTACACGGTGCAGAAATTTTCCACAGAGATTTTAAAATCCGCTGCATGTCAACTGTTTGGGCAGATTTTACCCTTTGCAATGCCAAGGGTGAGAACTGGGGCAAAACCGCATCAAATCCATAAACATTACATTGCAGATTTTGATGCGAATTTGGTGCTAAAATGCAAAAATCCGCATAAATTACACTGCTGTGTGCATGTACCCACATGGAGAGAAATTCACAGTCGGGAAACAAAAACTGGAAAATGAAATCTATCTATCTAACTATCTAATTTGCAAAGAGGCAGCGCTCCAAATTTGCACACGCAACTGCAGTTGGGTGAATAAAAGCGGGTCCGCCACCCTGCAGCAAATCTGGAGTATCTATCTATCTATCTATCTATCTATCTATCTATTATCTATCTATCTATCTCATATCTATTATCTATCTATCTATCTCATATATATTATCTATCTATCTATCTATCTGTCTGTCTATCTATCTATCTATCTATCTATCTATCTATCTATCTATTATCTATCTATCTATCTCATATCTATCTATCTATCTATCTATTATCTATCTATCTATTATCTATCTATCTATGAAAAAGGAAATTCCACAGCACTTCAAAAAAATAGATACCTGTTTATTTCACCAGATGCAACGTTTCGGTTCTCTCTTTGGAACTTTTTTCAAGCAGTGACTGAAGCTCCAAAAAAGTTCCAAAGAGAGAACCGAAACATTGCATCTGGTGAAATAAACACGTATCTATTTTTTTGAAGTGCTGTGGAATTTCCTTTTTAATTTATAGTTTGACGGGAGGATCACCGCCACAGCCGCTGGCACCCATTTTTTTCTACTTTTTTCTACTATTGTATGCAGTGCTGCCCAGCCGTATTCACTTCTATCTATCTATCTATCTATCTATATATCTATCTATCTATATAGCGATCTATTATCTATCTATCTATCTATTATCTATCTATCTATCTATTATCTATATATCTATCTATTATCTATCTATCTATCTATCGATCTATCTATCTATCTATCTATCTATCTAGTATCTATCTATCTATCTATCGATCTATTATCTATCTATCTATCTATCTATCTATCTATCTAGTATCTATCTATCTATCTATCTATCTATCTATCTATCTATCTATCTATCTATCTATCTATCTATCTATCGATCTATTATCTATCTATCTATCTATCTATCTAGTATCTATCTATCTATCTAATAAATATCTATTATCTATCTATCTATCTATCTATCTATCTATCTCAGTCTGTCTGTCTGTCTCAGAAGAGTTGAAAAGAAAACAAGAGGACAGTCATCACCAAGATGCATGGAGACAGTCAGCAATCAGATACACTTCAACGAGAAACCTGAAGAGCCAAGCAGGGGTTGACAACTGCGAACAATGCTTCTAATGGCGCGGATAATTTCTCATATAATGCGCCATCATTAGTAACCAACATGTGATAACAAAAATTTCAAAACATTTCCGTGTATCGGTTGCTGCTGGTTACGACCCCTCGTTCTCCAGCGTCACCGAAGCTCCAGATTTTCTGTTTCCAGATGGAAAACTGATCATTTTGTGTCTCTCAATCAGAACGTGTGACCTGAGCCTCTCCGGGGACCTTCTTGGCCTGAAGTCAGACATGATGTAATCGGATTTCCTGCGGAGAGCCCCCCCTATAATCTTGTTCGGAGGATCCAGCACAGTAGTCGGCGTCTGTGACAATGATTGACTTTAATAAGTACACGGCAATTGTGAATTGTGTATTGTAGTTCACATCAATCTTCGTCTTCACTGCTGGGATGGAAATCCTCAAGACTCGCGTGAGAGATGACATTTGTACGAGGTTGTATGAAAGATTCATATTGATCTGCGATATGAGGTGGACGCGCTTAGTGCGCTAGAAATGCTGCACATTACATGGCTCAACACACTTACCGAACTGGTGATGTCATAGTGGGAGGAGCCTGTAAACCGATGATACGGGCATGCAGATAAAAAAAATGGCGCCCTCGGAGGGGTGTATATTGAGTTGGGCCACATAGCAAAGATCGAAACACGGGACTGGGTGAGGGTCTGGGGCTTGTTTCCCCCTCTATGCCCTGCCCCCTGCCCACCACCCACTGTTTGCCTTCAAACCAGTTCCTCTGAAGAGGGGAGTCCTACATAGTTTCTTACCACCCAGTCAGGGGTGCACCTAGCCTTTCTGCTGCCACGAAAACTGAAACGGCCCCCCCCCCTACCAATGCCAATTTCATAACCTAACCCCTTTGCCACAATAAAAGCGCTCATTGCCCATGGCCCTTCCACTGCCCCCCTCTTGACCCTACCTGGTGCTGCCGGAGGCGATCCCCTCACCCCGCCACATTGGTGGTGCACCCCTGCACCCAGTAACTGGAAAAGGAAATGGGACCAACCAAAGCTGGAGACGATTTTAAAGGGGTTGTCCAGAATAAAATAAAATATAACTATTAGTGGCCCCAGCACCACAGCTCTGGTAGTCGCTGCCAATGACATCACATACAGCCATGTGATGACGGCAGCCAATCACAGGCCTCAGAGTTTTTTTTATGCTTTTCTGACCTTTTTTTTCTTTTCTTTTTTTTTTTACTGGCCAGACAACCCCTTTAATATCAGATGAGATTGGGCCCTTATCTTTTATAGGTCTTCTCTACGTACAAACAACCATAATAATTGGTGAGTACCGTGAATGAAACGTCCACACTCAGCCCTGATATCTACCTCATCGGAGTTTCAGTTTAGCTTCCTCTGGATCAACATTGCAAAAAGATATAAAGTCGATCTTGATGGAGTATTTTCAGTCATATTACTTTATATTACACGCTGAATGTAAACAAATTCTCAAAAAACCCCTGTTTTTACCCTATTAGAGTATCTGAACATGATAGAGGGGGAACTCCAGCTCAGGGCGCCCCCCTATTAACTTTAATATGGGATTGATGAGAAGGAGCCGTTCTTACTCCCCCGGAGAACTTGGCTCAGACCTGTTTATTTGAATGTTATGTAATACCACTGATCTCCTGTAGTGGCCGCTGGAGGGAAATCCAGATCTCTGGGGGTTTCAGCAGTTAGATCCATCGGGATCCGCTGATCGCTGGGGCAGCTTTCATACTAAGATAACCTTTTGAAAATCAAGGTGTGCCTTAAAGGGGTTGTACAGGATTTGAAAAAAAAGGCCGCTTTCTTCTAAAAACAGCACCCCCCCTGTCCACTGGTTATGTGCCGTATTGCAGTTCTGCCCCATTGAATACAATGGAGCGGGGCTGCAATACTAGATACAACCCATGGACAGGGCTAGTGTTCTTTTTGGAAGAAAGCCTCCATGTTTAAAATGATAGGCAACCCCTTAAAAGTGTCCAAGGTCATAATAATTATTGTCAACGGTTATTATCATCATCACAGATGCCATAGAGATCAACTAATTGTTCCGGTCCCTATTCCCGAATTCGCCAGCCGATTTTGCCAGGAGAAGTTGCTGATAAATGCTCATGTTCCCTGCAGCGGCCACTACAGGAGACATGTAGTATTACAAGCAAGCTGCTCATTTTTCCCTGCAGCGGCCACTACAGGAGACATGTAATATTACACGCAGCCACGGAAATGAATGATGGCCGAAAACCCCTGCTTATTAGCGACCTTCCACTCTGGCTCACACCCCTCTATGACATCTATATGACCTAAATATGGCATATGGAATGGGACTGTTGAGCTAAGACCAGCCCTTTAATGGTAACCATTACATTACACTATATAGGCACGAAATGCGGCAAGTTGAGCCAAGTCGATCTATCAGCCTGCCTTGTTGACTCAGCTCTGACTGCCTAAATCCTGTAGGTGGCTTGGTTTATGGAAATCCAGCCTGACAATTGACTGTTTCCCTCCAATAAATAAATGCCGCAGGATTTCGCAAATACTCGCGGTGCCAGCCAATCGGCAGCGAGATCGGCGAATTATAGCATGAATAATTAAGTGGATTTCATTAGCTACAGCGCAAATTCGACCCCCCAAACAAGCCGAGTATACACAGCGCAGACGATCGACCATAAACATTAATGGATTTTCCTGAAATTTAAAGCTGGAGCGTCAGCGGGTTTACTCATGGTACCTGTCGGCTGATCGGAGCCCGGCTGTCATTTCGCTGCGGGGAGGTTGTGTTCCGACTCGGCTATTAATCTGTTTCAAAATGCCATAACATTTCTATGAGGATCTTCCTAATTTTTTTTTTCTGGAAATTAAATGTCTGTTTAAAGTTCATTGCCTCCTGCTGCCGCTAATTGAAATGAGATTTGGTTTGTCTTTATGACATGGAAATGGGGATGAGTTTGATAATAATAACAATAATGGTTCGTCTGGATTTTAGGACTAATAATTACAGTAATAGGACGGGATGATAGAATCGGAGAAGAGGAACAACATTCCATTACAGAGGACAATTCCTGTCCGAGCACCAGTTACATTGTATCTAAATGTATCGAAATGTTGCCCATTATGTATTTGGAGCAATTTTCTAATCACTCTACACTCGTCCCATGGGCACTGCACACGCGCAACGATTTGTTCCGAAAAATGGCAGACGCCTTTAATACTTTTGCTGCCTTAGGGTACTTTCACACTTGCGGCATGTCTATCCGGCAAGCTGTTCCGGTGGGTGAATAGCCTGCCGGATCCGTCATGCCGCAAGTACTCTGTGCTGCGTGCTGCCGCTCCGTCCTCATTGACTATAATGGGGCGGGGGCGGAGCTATGGCGTAGCACGGCAGTGATCGCCGGACTAAAAAGTCAGACCTTCAGTACTATTAGTCCGGCGATCTCTGGCCGCGCACTGCCGTGCTGTGTCATAGCTCCGCCCCCCGCCCCATTATAGTCAATGGGGACAGAGCGGCAGCACACGGGTACTTGCGGCATGGCGGATCCAGCCTGCTGCATAGCCATGCCGCAAGTGTGAAAGTACCCTTAGGGCTTACGCACACGAAAGGCATTTGGTTCCGCATCACTTCAATGAGGCCGCAAAATATGCGGAGAAGAATAGGCATTTCGATTATGGGCGGCCCGTTCTGCATATTGGGGAACGTACACGGCACGGTCGTGTGCATGAGCCCTTATTCAACTCTGCTAAGCCACACTGCTTTCACTTCACACTATCAATTAGGTTGGCAAAAAGCATCAAAAATTTGACACCACTCAATGCTGATCCTTTTAGCTTACTAGAGGACCTGTCCCATCCGCTGACACTTCATGTTAGCAAATATTTGTATTCCTCGTAAAATACTAATTCAAGTGCAACTTTACTTGTGCCATTGCTCTATTATTCCTTCTGGAAATGTATGAATAAATTGATGTCTGGGCTTTAACTTGCCCTTTGTGATCGTCCGTGTCCCTATACTTTCAGTTCCATTAACAAGGGGAATGTTAACACCCAGTTGGCAATTTATTCATACATTTTTTGGGAAATAACAGAGGAAAGACACAATGCAGAGGTCTCCTGGATGGTTATTTTTAGGAGGAATGCAAATATTTGCTAAGATAGACACAGCAGGTCCCCTTTAAAGGGGGTTTTTAAGGACTATTGGGTAGGTGCCTGAATCCCTGCATTCCCACAGATCAGCGGGCACAGCGCCTTTTTCCGTGTAGTGGCCATGTCTGGATATTGCAGCTCTTTTCCCGTTCACTTGTGTGGGACTGAGTTGCAGTCACAAGAGATGGCCACTACAGAGCGGGCAGAGCATTGCCTGTTGGGGTGCAGGGAATCATACCCCAGCTGATCTGATATTGAAGACCTATCCTTAGGATAAGTCCTCAATGTAAAAGTCCCAAACCCCTTTAATTATCCCCATTGTGGCTGCTTAAAGGGGTTGTCCAGGATTAGAAAAACATGACTACCTTCTTCCAAAAACAGTGCCACACCTGCTCACAGGTCATGTGTAGTATTGCTGCTCAGCCCTATTCACTTCAAAGGAGCAGAGCTGCAGTACTAGACACAGCCTATGGACAGGGGTGGCGCTGTTTTTGGAAGATATCAACCATGTTTTTATTGGAAAACCCTTTAAGCCCTTTAAGGAAATGTAAATATATGTTGTTACATCTATGCCTATCTATGGGTCATCTGTCTACCAACTGCCTGCCGCTCCTGGGAGCACCAGTGCTGTACATAGAAATATCATGTAGGCACTATATGGCGGCATAACCTTGGCAATCTATGGCAGTGCTTTTTAAGTTACCTGCTTTCTATATAACATATCTGCTATGTGTCAAAACTAGGTGGAAACCAGTATGGTGGCCCTTATAGATCCCACAGGGTGGTCTCCCAGCTTCTACAGACTTCTGAGTGTGGAATACATCACTATCAACAGTCTAATCTAATATTTTTGGGGAATTGAGTCAGAAAAAAACATCTAATAATCCAAGTGGTACAACAGAGGCAATGCATTTGAACCATCATTTTAGAATTTAAAAGGATAGCCCACTCCTGGACAAAATTTAGTGTTCACAATCCGCACCACTGGTGCCATAAAGGACCACTACTTTGACCACTACTTCCTTATCCTCATGGTGAGGACCACAGGTACCGTAGGTATATAGTGGAAATATCTGTGAGGGCCATGGTTGTCACATACAGCAGTCTAAGGAAATGGAGAAATGGAGAAGAATTTGGTAAATTCAGTGGATATCTCCTAACATAGGTTGAGGTTTAGGCTGATAGACCACTACTGAATTCACTGTTTTCCCAAATTCCTGTTGAATTCAGTCTGGTTCCATGAAAGTTATTCTCCGGTATGGACCTCCATCGCAGATTGTTCCAAAAATATGGTACTGCTTCTGGTTTAACGAAGGAATTCTAAACGGAAATTTGGGGTTCTTTCCAGTGCCATTTGCATCAGATACATGTTCCAGATCCAGCACTTGCCCCAACTGTCCTCAGTGGTCACGTGGCACTTGGGAACACACCACCCCGAGGGACCTTCGACCCTGGAACTGAGCTGCTCAGAAGACATTTGTGCTTTTATTTTTTTTTTATGTACATAAATTCCTGCCATTATTTAACCTTGAGTTATGGCTCGGACAACCCGAGTCTGTCACCTCCAAAATCGATTTCAAGCCAAGCATACCACCATGTAGGGAAAGTGCCCCAAAACATAACCATACCTTTCTGGTGAACATCTAGCCAGCTATTCTTGAGAAATGCAACCTTTAATTTTTATGTAAATAAACTTTTTTGGTGCACCAAGGGCAGGGCCACCCCATTTGGTGCACCTGAATTCCCCTGCATGGTCCCCGCCAGCTCTGAAATCTTTGGGACTGTCAATCAAACATGAAGGTGCTGGGTGGCGTTACTGTTGGAGCGATGATGCACCAACCAGAGTGGCCCTGCACCAAAAACACCTTCTTGGTACCATACAAATACATACAAATAAAATAACGAATCACCAGGATGAGAAGATGGGATTTTCACAAGAAAAGTATCATTATGTTTCGGGGTACCTACCCTACATGGCGGTATGACATGGAGGGGAAAGACGCCCTTTGACCATTGAGCTTACCAGTATGAGATGGCATAGATTATGCATTCAGCGTGAAGGCCCAGTAATGGGCACATTGGAGGTTTGCACTCCGGTAAGGAAGGAGTTACATTGTGATAATCTATTCTTGTCACACGTTACGTGTTGTGAGAGGAGAATTCATTTCCCACTAGAACGTTTCTCATCTTCTTCTCAAAGCAGATTGTCCTTGTGATTCCTGAAATGACAGAGCCCAGACAGTGGAGCCATTGGACATGCTCTCCGTACACATCCCGATGGCTTTGTTTAGCAATGCGTGGCCCGAGAACACTCAATGAAATTACATTTACAATCTCCTTTAGTAACATATGTTGACATTGGAAGAGG
The DNA here is from genome assembly GCA_033119425.1 of Bufotes viridis. Taxonomy (NCBI): domain Eukaryota; kingdom Metazoa; phylum Chordata; class Amphibia; order Anura; family Bufonidae; genus Bufotes; species Bufotes viridis. The sequence continues at coordinate 149,524,773 of CM065596.1, forward strand.
ACAGCTCCGCTGATATACCTTGTAGTAAAGAAATCTGGTGAAATTCTCAGTATCTGCACAATTTAAAGGGCTTGTCCACTTTCAAAAACTGCTTTATTGAATTCATTTAAGGGGCATTGGCCCCAAAAATAAAAATGGAAATCAGTGGTTAATATATCCAGAGAAACCAGACATCTAAGCACTCAAGAGTTGTGTCCTCAGGACTGTCTACTTTTTGTATCAATTTTACTCTAAAATTCAGTGTATGTCATATCTGCATGGGGGTGGAAGCTTCATTTTTCTGATACGGAGCTTCAACTCTTCTGCTTAAAGAAAAATTCTAATGAAAAATATCTGTCTTTTTACATCTGCCATTAGAGGGAGCTCAGGAGCATACTGCATACTGTGTGCTTATTCACTTCTGTTCTATGTATAGACTGGATGTAGTGCGCTCCTGAGCTCCCTCTAGTGGTGGCTGTAGTCAGCCAGAATGTTAAGTATATTAAGTAATGAATTAGCACATAATATTTACCTATTTGGATAGAAATTTACTTTAAAGGTAAACTGGAAATTGTTAAAGGGAAATTTGTCAGTTTAATTGCATCACTTTACAAGCACTAAGCTTCCTAGTAAGGGGATGACCAACAGAGGTGCCCACATTAGGTCTCCAGCATCTTGTGGACACTCGTGTGGTCACTTTCCACATCTGCTGTTGTATGTTGAAAAGAAGAAAGTCAACTAAACCAAAGTACCGGATAGCAGAATACAAAGAGAGGTGGCAAAGATCAAAATGGGCAGGACAGGACCAACCAAGAATGGGCCCCCTCTTTCCAAAGGACCCATACCAGCTCCTTATTCAGCCACCATGGTATGCATGTCCATGGAGAAAATGGTCTTAAAGGGAACCTGTCAGCAGGATCAACCCTATTTATCTGGCCATATTGCCTGCTACAGCTGACCCTGCCGATAACAAAACATTGCTTTCTTCCCATGATCCTTTGCTGCATGCATATTTAAAGACATGCAAATGAGGGTTTAAGTGCACAGAGGGTGGGCACTAGCCACTTGGTGCACTGCGGCTCCTCTGCTTGGCTTCCCTAGACCCTCCCCCCTCCATCTTTAATGTAATGAAGGAGAAGTGTCTACAGAAGCAGAGCAGAGGGGCTATGGTGCACTAAGTGGTTAAGCCCCGCCATTTGTGCACTTATGCCCTTTTTGCAAATTTTTCAAAAACATTCTTCTATATTTGATGAATAAAAGGTGTGTTTTGTAATCTCAAGGGTCATAAGAGGCATTTTGGCTGGTTTAATGAAATTGATCCTGCTGACAGATGCCCTCTAAAGGGGTTGTCCCAGAACCACAGAGTAGGTGATTGGTGTCTGATTACAGGGGTCCCAACGCTGGGACCCCCATTAATCCTGAAAAAGGGGATCCCATGTCTCCCATTTGAACGGAGAGGTGGCCACACGTTCGTTTTACTGTATACAAAGCCTATCTGTAAGCTGAACTCTGACAGTCCCTTAGTGCACGACCAATGCTCCATTCACCATGAGACCCCCTTTCTTGTCATCGGTGGGGTCTCGGCGGTAGGACCTTCATCAGTCAGGTAATAGCACTGTTTCCGTCTAAGTTGATTTAGAAAGTAGCAGTTGTATCACCGTGTTGATAAATCGCAGTCCAATCCTAAGAACAATCCACCCTGCTCCATGATCGCCTGATCGGAACCCAATAAACCCCATAAAATTAAATTTTTTAGATTTTGCTCCTTTCCAGCAAGTGACTGACAGAAGCCTTCCCTGTCCCACCGCTGAGAGCCTGTCCTTCCACCTCTATAGGTGGCAATAGCTCAAGGAGTCGCAATGTCCATGTAGTGCTGTTTACTGCAGAGGCAGCGACTTCAAACATGGTCCGCTGAATAGAGGCCATTTGACCCCTGACCGCAGCCAGCATCTAAACCGGCAGACGTCGAATCAAAGTAATTTGTATCGTTTCAATTAGTTACTAGCCGCATAACAGAGGGGTCGTGACTTCTGCAAAGCGATTAATGTCCATAGCAACCGGAGCTCAATGTCCCATCAGTCTCCAAATACTTTCACTTAATAAATGTGTATGGACAAACAAGGGGCCCGATTGTTGAGCGACCAGGCAAGGCACTATTAGCACTTGCTCCCGAGCGAGCGGAAGATGACATAAACTTTTGTCAGCACAAAAAAACTTTTATTGAAGACGGAACGATGATCTATGACAATTGGCAAAAGTGGCCTGAATGAATCATATTGATATGAAGCTATTTAGGATGGGAGGGGTAGGCGGTGAAGGGGGGGCTGTTGGTAAAATGGCAAGTTTGTATAAGAGCACTGTTGTGTTACCACCGAGCGGCTTTCATCGCCAGTTTGTTCTGTCTGACAAAATTCAAATATTCTAAAATCAATGTTTCCATTGTGGGCCAATGATGAAGGCCATGGCCGTGGATGATGGGAAGAATTTTTAAAAAATAGCTCTCTCCGGGATAGACACAGCTCGTATTGTTTTTGGTATTTCTTTTTGTAGGAACAAGATCAGTCTCCATTTTAACAGAATTCAAGTAAAAAAAATAAAAAATATTATTGCATGTCCATCTATATCTCTGCAAACAATAAGCAGCATATAGATGGGGAGGAATATTTGGTAAGAGAAAAACAAGTTAGTCACGTCCCAAAGTTTTTGCTTTTATAACTTTCTCTTTGTACCAGATTTTGTCTTTCGATGTTTTGGAAGAAAAAAGTTAGTCACATCCCAAAGTTTTTACATGCATTAAAGCATTTTTTTAAAACCAGAATTCAAGTGTTTCATATAAAAAAATAAGCATTTTTATTTGTATTTCTGACTATATTTCTGCAACTAAGCAGCACCGCATGGATAGAGAAGAATGTTTGGCAAGATAAAAAAGTAAGTCATGCCTCAAAGTTTTTGCTTTATGGCTTTCATTAAATCAGAATTCACATCTTTGATATAACAAAAAATAAAATAATATATATATATATATATTTCTGTGCACTTCTGACTATTTATCTGCAGCCAAGCAGCAGCGCATGGATTAAGAGGAATATTAGGCAAGAAAAAAAAATTGTCATGTCCCAAAGTTTTTGCTTTATGGCTTTTTGATTTTACCAGACTACAAGTCTTTGATATAAAAAAATAAATTTATTTTTGCATTTCCAACTATATCTCTTCAACCAAGCAGCAGCACATGGATGGGGAGGAATGTTTGGCGAGAAAAAAAAAAGAAGTTAGTCACGTCCCAAAGTTTTTGCTTTATGGCTTTTGTTTTTTGAATTAAAGTAAAGGTTTCCTTCTCCGGTGTCACAATCTATTAGCGGTCGGCAAGCCAAGCGTCCTAACAGCGGTCCCTTCAAGACTGAATATGCAGCAAAGCTGACGGTGTGTGGAAGCTGACACAGCCGGGGCTGTATGAATGCGTCACCTACAATCAACCCCAACCCATTCTCTGATTAAACATGACACCAGGCAATATTTTCAACATTATTAGAAGGGAAACTTAATATTTTGAGACATCAGGGATCTTTGAGTCGCTGTCGATCAAACGGGAAGCTTAATTTTGTTCTTACCGGATGGCTAACTTTCCGTATTAACCCCTTCATGGTAAATAAAAAATAGCGGTATGTGCTCAGCCTTTGTTGTGGCTCTTTTTTTTACATTTTTTTAAATATCTTTTCTCTGTTCATTATTTTATGGGCTGTCTGTAGCAGAACACTGTGATTTCATTCCTACCTATTATTTATTAATGAATTCTAAATGACTTGACAGTGGATGAATATTAAATTGAGTACATCATTAATTATGTCTGGGAATGTCTGCTTTATTAAAAAAAAATTGGATTGTTAAACTCTGAGTAGGAAATGCCTGGTAAAAATGGCAAACAGTAATAGAAACTGTACAAAAATGTAGAATTTACTTTAATTGTAAATGTAATTTAGAATTATTATTTAGAAATGTATTTAGAATTTTGGATTATTTTTTAGAATTTATTTCACAATTTTATTTAGAATGTAGGAATATCATTTAGAATTTATTTAAAATAGTAATTAGAATTTAGAATTTTACTTAGAATTATCATTTAGATTTTAGTTTAGAATTTTATTGAGAAATTTAAATTTACATTTTATCTTGATTTCAAAGTGTAACAATTTGAAAAATATTTGAAACCAAAGAATTTTGAATATTATTTAATGCTATTAAAAAAATGTAAATAAAAAGAGATTATGAATAAAATTGTGAAGAAATGTGTATCATCTATGGACTCAATATACAAAATAGTGTCCCATGTTTACTAATCTTGTCTGACACTTAGACGACGTAAACTGAGATAGGCAGTCTGAAAATGCGGATATTTTTCTGGAGCAGAGAAACATAGAAACCCCCTATTTGTTGGTTTAGCTTAAACCAAATAAGTGTGACAACATTTTTAAATGCATTTGTTCCTGCATGTTGTCACCCCCCTTTCCTCTAAATCACACCCCCTTGGGCACACCTCAGATAGTAAATTTGCATCACCAGATACAACCCATGGGCAAGAAGTGGCCCTATTTTTGGAAAAAAACAGACATGTTTTTGTTTTTAAACTCATACAACTCCTTCAGGGTCAGGTCATATGTATATGTATATATATATATATATAGGATAAATAAACTGGTACCTGTAGGCCCTCATAAGGTTAAGTTGGGTTACCCTGGGCCTATCAGAATTAATACTGATAGCCCATCAACATGTATATGTCCTCTTCAATTAGAAATTAAAACTGTACCCCAACATTAATAAATCCCATTAACAAGTTACCCTCCAAAAAGATATCTCCAGAAAGGGTTGCCCTTGGCTGGACCTTCTTGGGGCAGGAACCCAATATCACGTCAGGTCCTAGACCCACTGAAAGATTCTCCTCTCCTCATGTAGCCCTGTCTGACCCCTCAATGTACCGTCCCATTAACTTTATTTCTTAGGGGACCTTCAATCTTAGAGAGATTGGTGCTTTATAGCTAACACTTAGTATTGAGTCAACAGGAAATGGCTTCTAATTCTTTTTTCAAGAAATATGGAAAAAAGCATAAATGCAATGAATAGCAAAATGTCAAACTGCGTCAGCTCTTGCAACCAGAGGCCGAACATGTAGCTACAATGGGACCCTCGGAAACTAGGAGGCATCCATATCCTGGTTGAACTCAACTGGTGGTAAGAACTGGTGAAGGACTCCTTCTCAAGAGGAAATGTATTGTTAGAAAGCCAGGGGTTAAAGAACTGGCCTGATGGTCTTGGACAGGGTTTGGAGGTGGTGACAACCACCAGGAGGTTCTGTCCAGGTTACAAAACAAAGCACCATAATGGAAGACCATTTTGCTGTGGGGCCCATTTTACTCTATATATGCCACTGTTGAATAGTTATTGGTACAAGCCTACTTGACCTCCCCTCAACTAACTCTTTTGCAAGATAGCACTTTCTAAGATGGTGGTGGGATGATGTAAGTGTGTCCATTGGGCTAATACATGATGGCAATCAGTTGAAGTGCTTTATGGGTATTTGGATGGCTGAGTGAATGTAATAATTCAGTAAATTACATCTGTTGGTAGTGTTCAAGGACTTTTTGCCTTTGGTATAAGTGGAAGCGCTCACCTTCCCTTTAGCCGCCGGTGTCTCCTTCGCCCAGGGAACTATCTGTGACACGATCATTGTACTGATTACTGATTAATTCGTCTACTTTAGGGGAGACAAATGTTCTGTGTGTGTATGAAGAATGGACTGAAATGAGTAATATAGATTTTGGAAAGCTTGATTAATGTGTTGATATTGTAGTGCTAATCTTTGAGCGTAATCTTTCCTAAAATGCCCCTCGTTCTCCTGTGATCGCTAGAGATAGAAGTCTCTTTCATCATCCTGTTAGGTTCCTTGTCTCGAGCCATTGTCATCGCTCCGTCACCTGCGGTGTTGGACACAGACCCTTCTTTTGCATCTGTGGTTCCTGATGGCTACCTCCCTGCTGGAGTTCCTTTAGCGATCTTTAATTAGATTTGTTACAAAGTGTGCTCCATTATCAGGGCAGGCTCCTCCGTCATGGCCGAGACATTTTCCACCTTTTGACTTTTTACAAGCTAAATGACACTGTTTGCATCTCAAATCTGAAGCCAAAAAAGGTAAAAAAGAAATTAAAAAGATTAATTTAAAATTCAGTTAAAAGACGTTATGTAAGACCGCAATATATAGTATGTATTTTTAAAAAAAATAAAATTAATTAATTTGTTAACTCACAGAAAGGAATAGTAATTAATTTATGTAATAACCTGATGTACATTGCTCTCCTATAAATGCACTCACCTGTGTTATATATAGGTGGTTTATATAGTCACATACACCAGAAAGTGACCCCATACATATTGCCCTAGAGGAACCTTCATGTGCAATGCCCCAACCAAGGAGTGCACCCAAATACAGTTCCACATCTAGAGAGTGCCCCTTATGCAAAGCCCTGGCCAAGTTTATCCAAAATACATTGTCACATCTAGAAGGTACCCTATATAGGGTGCCCCATCCGCAGAGTGCCTCCATATAGAATGCCTCATCTACAGAGTGTCTCCTCATAGATTACCCCTTTGGGAGAGTACCCCAATATGCAGTGCCCCAATATACAGTAGCCCAGCTAAAGAGTCAACCTAAATACAGAGCCACAATTTACAGTGTACCAGCCAGAGAGTATCTCTTAAACTAGTGTCCCTTCCTGAGACTGCCCTCACTTACAGTGCCCCATCTAGAGAGTACCCTACATACAATGCCAATCAAAGCAGGTGCCCTCACATACAGTGCACTGTCCAGAGAGACTCACATATACCTCACCCTGGTCCCATATACTGTGGCACAGTCAATGAGTGCCAACATTTACAGTGTACAAGCCACAGCTTGACCCAATTTACAATGCCCCATGCAGAGAGTGCCCATATACAGCATACTACCCAGAGAGATGCCCGCTATACTGTGCCACAGACAAAGAGTGTCACTATTTACAGTGCACCAGCCAGAGAGTGACTCAATATACAGTGTCCCATCTAGAGCATAACCCATATCCAGTACCCTTTCCAAGGAGCCCCCCAATATACTGTGCCACAGAGACAGAGTGTCCCCATACACAATGTCCCATCCAGACAGTGTGTCATGGTCCCTCCCATGACAGAGGTGAGAAGATCTATGAGACTGGTGGCACGTGAGGGTATCTGACAGTCTCTCTGTTGTCATCTTGCAGTGTTGTTGTTTGGTAATGACCACACCTCTTGTCAGGTGCAGCTTGTGGGTCATTACTGAGGCTATATTTAGTTCTGACTTACACTGCTTACCATGTGGTTGATATTTCCTGATGGAGTTGGTTGAGCATGTGTGTTGTTCCTTTGGATCTCCTGCTCCTCCATTCTTCTTTAAGCTAAGTGAATTTTGTTTTGCAAACTGTTCTGGGGATGACAGTCAAAGAGTGGGGATTATTATTTTGTTACTGAAAGGTGACACTCAGTCTTGGGCTTTTTCTTTGCCGACCGGATCACAATCCCTCCGGTCGGTAGATGAATTTTTCAGAGCTCTGGGGTCTATCTACAGTGACCCAAATCAGGTCTCCCTGGCCAAGACTAAGTTGCGTGGCTTACGGTAGGAGATCGTTCTGCGGAGTCCTATTGCTCTGAATTTAGGAGATGGGCAACTGATACTGAGTGGAATGACCCAGCCCTCCGTAGTCAATTCTGTCAAGGGTTATCTGAGAACCTGAGGGACGCCTTGGCAATTCACGAATATCTAGAGTCATTGGAGGCAGCCATGTCTCTGGCCGTACGTATTGATAGACGCCTGAGGGAGAGATCTAAGGTTCCTCTCGCTCGTGATGCACTATCATATGGGGAAGTGGCCTCTTCTGATACTTTGGGTAGGGAGGCACTTGAGCTCATGTCTGATGAGCCAGTGCAGTTGGGGGAAGTCACGTCAAGGTGAAAAAGAGAGAAAGAAAACGAATTTGTTTAGTCCTCTTCTCACTCTTGGTAGTGTGGGTGGGGAATCTGAGAATGTACTTTTGTCATTTACCGGTAGTACACAATTTCTGCTGCCTGCCAAGGTGGCGTTAGACTCCAAAACTGTGGGAATTGAAGTATTTATTGACAGTGGGGCATGGGTTAACCTAGTGGATGGCCAGTTTGTCCGTATGCATGGTTTGAGAACAAGCGCATTAGACAATAATATTTTGGTGTTTGCGATTGATTCCGCCCCACTCTTACAAAAGTGTTTGTCACATATGGTGCAGGACATTCGCCTAAAGGTGGGAGATTCTCATCAAGAATCCATTTTGTGTTTTGTGCTGGAGGGTCTGCCTGCTCCTCTGGTGCTAGGTTTACCGTGGTTAACCAAACATAACCCTACCATCGATTGGCAACCGAGACAGATTCTTGATTGGAGTGATTTTTGTATAGACAACTGTCTTATTAGCACGTCGCTTTCTGTTGTAACCACTAAAATAGTACCTTATTTTATTTCTTATTTTTCTGATGTATTCTCTGAAAGTCGAGACCAGGAGTTACCTCCACATCGGGAGAATGATTGCTCTGTCAACCTTATTCCCAGAGCTAGGTTGCCCAAGTCTCTGTTGCATAATCTTTCTGAACCCAAAAGAGTAGCCATGCAAGAATATATCACCGAGAGTTTGGCTAAAAGTCATATTGGACCATCCAAATCCCCAGTGGCTGCAGGGTTCTTCATTGTTAAAAAAAAGGACAGAACTCTTAGGATATGTTTGGACTTCTGTGAGCTTAATCGCATTACTGTCCATGATCCCTATCCCCTTCCTTTGATCCCAGATTTGTTCAATGAGATTGTCGGTGCCAAGGTGTTCTCCAAGTTGGATTTGAGGGGGCATATAATCTGGTAAGGATCAAGGAGGGAGACGAATGGAAGACGGCCTTTAATACCCCTGAAGGTCATTTTGGGAATTTGGTCATGCCTTTTGGGTTGACCAATGCTCCTGCTGTTTTTCCACATTTCAACAATGACATCTTTCATCATCTGGTGGGCAGGTTTGTGGTGGTGTATCTGCATGATATTTTAATGTATTCTCCAGACATGGAGATGCATCAGGATCATGTGAGACAGGTCATATAGATCCTAAGGGAGAATAAATTGTATGTTAAGATGGAGAAGTGTGTATTTGTGGTCCCAGAAGTGCAATTCCTGGGTTACCTACTCTCATGTTTGGGTTTTCGTATGGATCCAGAAAAAGTCCGTGCTGTGTTGGACTGGGATCGACCCGAAAATCTGAAAGCGCTCATGCGATTTTTAGGGTTTACCAAATACTAACATAAATGTATCTTGAATTACTCGACTGTTGTTAAACCATTAACATATATGACTGAGAAAGGTGCGGATTTCTCAGTCTGGTCTGATGAGGCATTACATGCCTTTTTCAGCGGTAAAGGAACGTTTTGCTTCTGCTCCTATACTGGTGCAACCTGATGTGTCACAGCCATTCATTGTGGAAGTTGACGCATCCGAGGTAGGGGTTAGAGCAGTCTTGTCGCAGGGTCCTTCTCCTAGCAAATGGCGTCCCTGTGCTTTTTTCTCTAAAAAACTCTCTACCGCTGAAAGAAATTATGATGTAGGTAATAGAGAGTTGCTGGCCATTAAGTTGGCTTTTGAGGAATGGCATCATTCCATTACAGTAATTACTGATCACAAAAATCTGTCTTATCTGGAGTCGGCTAAACATCTGAACCCAAGGCAGGCCAGATGGTTGTTGTATTTTACCAGATTTAATTTCGTTGTCACCTATTGCCCTGGGGTTAAGAACGTCAAAGCAGATGCTTTGTCGCGTAGCTTTCCCGGGGGGTGATTTGGAGGATCCTGGCCCGATATTAGCTGATGGGGAGGTTGTATCCGTCCTTTATCCTGAACTTGAGGCAGAGGTGTTGGAGGCCCAGGGAGATGCACCTGATTCTTGTCCTCCAAGGAAGTTGTTTGTTCCTTCGCAACTACGGCACAAGGTGTTTAAGGAACATCACGATACTGTTCTTACAGGACACCCTGGGGTCAGATCCACGGTTGATCTCATTTCCCGGAGATTCTGCTGGCCAGGGTTGCGTAAATGTATTGAGGGCAATGTGTCTGCTTGTAAGACTTGTGAGGCCAAGGTAACACATACTCGGCCTTCAGGATCTCTACTTCCCTTGTCTATCCCGTCCCAACCATGGACTCATTTGTCCATGGACTTTATCACAGATTTGCCTAATTCCTCAGGGAAAACTGTGATTCTGGTGGTTGTTGATCGCTTCAGCAAGATACTTTATAGCATTGTATTTATATACACTTTATAGCATTGGCAGGTCTACCTAATGCTAAAATTCTCACACAAGTATTTGTTGATAACATCGTGAAACTACACAGTATCCCCTGTGATGTGGTTTCTGATAGGGGGACTCAGTTTGTTTCCAGATTATGGAAGGTGTCCTGTACTCGCCTGGGGGTCCAATTGTCCTTCTCTTCGGCTTTTCATTCTCAGTAGAACTGACAGACTGAACACACTAACCAGAATCTGGAGACTTATTTGAGATGTTTTGTCTCGGAGAACCAGGACGAGTGGTCTTCATTTTTGTCGTTGGCTGAGTTTGCCATAAATAACCGTAGACAGGAGCATATGGGTTCCATCCGTAGTTTGGCACATTTTCTGGTACTGAAACTTCTGGTATACCGGAAGAAGAAAGGTTTTGTCATCTATTTGGCGTAAAAATTCAAAACAATTAAAAAAAAATTGGCAAAACGTATAAACGTATGGCTTATGACAAGAGACGTATGAGTGGTCCGGACCTGAGAGTGGGTGATTCTGTGTTGCTGTATACAAGAAACATTAAGTTAAAGGTACCTTCTTGGAAGTTGGGGCCAAGGTTTATTGGGCCATATAAAATCTCTGGTATTATTAATCCGGTTGCTTTTCCTCTTGATCTTCCGCAGGATTTAAAAATTCATAATGTTTTTCACATTATGCTCCTGTCTTGGTGGAAGGTAATCTTCAATTTTAGATTGCCAGGACAGTGAACTCACGAATTCTTCATAGATCTCTCCAGCATCTCGTGCACTGGAAAGGTTACGGTCCATAGAAAAGAATGTGGGTTCCTGCGACTGACGTTAATGCCAGTCGGCTTGTGAAAGCCTTTCACAGGGCACATCCTGTGGGGGGGGGGGTTTGGTAATGACCACACCTCTTGTCAGGTGCAGCTTGTGGTCATTACTGAGGCTCTATTTAGTTCTGACTCACACTGCTTACCATCTGGGGAGGAACCAGTAGTCTCATTCCCTGCCACCACTCTTAGGGCCTTCTAGGGACTCCAGGGCTAAGGTTACGGTGTATGAGTATTTCCACCTTCTGGGTCTACTTATACTGGCAGGAGTCAGGGAGAGGTCTAGGGATTCCTAGAAGGTCCCCATCCCTCTCCCTTATCTTTGAGGCCTAGACTCCGGTCTATTCCTTCTGTGTGTTTTCCTGTGTTATCCCCTCCCCATTACCGTGACACAGAGGCCCCATATGCAGTTCCCCAGTGAGTGACTGCCCCTATGTATTGTGTTCCAGCCAAGGTGTGCACCTATATACGCTGCCCTGTCCAGAGAGCATGCACAATGCCCCAGTCAATGCTTGATGATGCAATGGAATCCACTGCACCAGTCATGACAGGGAATGACTCGTAATGATGTCGTCAGTGAGATCGTAGAGTCGAAGTCAATGGGACAACTAATGCTACGACACATGACAATAGTAAAATCAATAAGATGACGAATGGAAAAATGAATAATCCCTTATTGACTTCAATAGTAAAAAAAGTAAATGTTTTCCCTCCATTGAAGCAAATGGATGCGACTGATTACAACCTTCGTTGTATAGTGAAGATCCTTAGTAATCAATTATGTAATAGCATTCACTTGTTGGACTGGTCAAAGGGGTTCACTTACTTTGTAGCTTGATCTGTAGCCATTATAGCATTGATATTACTTATTTCTATGGACTCTTCTACTATTTCACGATGTCATTTTGTATTTCATGCTGAGATTGTACATTGTAACGTTTTGCTCCTTCTACCCTCTGCCATTGTCATGCATATCGTCTTAAACAATTATTTGATCAGGTCACTGGGTTTGGAGCAATTGCCTTTTTGTAGCTCAGAATCACTCCATTAAGGGTTTAATTGGAAATGCCAATCACACGCGGAGCTGCTCTTTATTCATTGCAGTATGGATCTAGTATCGAACAGTTAATTACAGCCTGTATTGACAGCGGGAGTGACGGCACTAAGGACTTGTGACTGGTGAGTAAATACTGTAACTAGACAGGGAAATGTGTTTGTAGTCAAGAGAAGAAATAGAAAAGAAGCACTGAAACCTGCAAACCTTCTGCTATATCCTATAACATAAGGAAAAAGCATGGCCACGTTTAATGAATTCAGTTCCTCAATTCACCAAAAGTGAGCCTATGGTATATCACCAACAGTGTATATTAAGTTAAGTCACTGTGTACATACATTACTTATCCTGTACTGATCCTGAGTTACATCCTGTATTATACCCCAGAGCTGCACTCACTATTCTGCTGGTGCAGTCACTGTGTACATACATTACTTATCCTGTACTGATCCTGAGTTACATCCTGCATTATACTCCAGAGCTGCACTCACTATTCTGCCGGTGGAGTCACTGTGTACATACATTGCTTATCCTGAGTTACATTCTGTATTATATTCCAGAGCTGCACTCACTATTCTGCCGGTGGAGTCACTGTGTACATACATTACTTATCCTGAGTTACATTCTGTATTATATTCCAGAGCTGCACTCACTATTCTGCTTGTGGAGGCACTGTGTACATACAGTACATTACATGATGGGGTATTGGCTATTTGTCCGGGTCAGCCACCCAACCTTCTATTCCACCCCCCCAGCCGATACCACCCCCAACCTCAGCAATAAAAACACCACACTGGAGATGGATTTAATCGGCCACAGCAGCCGTTTATTTCTTAATTACAAACATACAAATGAATAGATATAACAATAAACATAATTTAACATAATTTAACCTGACGCAGGAGGTACTGGAAGCCCACACTATCTGAAGACCCGCAAAACACAAAGGCTAATCCACCTTGCCTCCAGCCGCAGGAACACCAGCTCGGAGACCCCTATCGGTGAACGCCTCCGCTGCACCGGTCCATCGCAAAACCTCCGCCATGGGAGTCCAGCCCCACCGTTGAGGCCCTCCCATCCTCAAAATACCGAGCCCAACCCCCAGCTTCCAGGACCTCCTACCGCCACGACTGCCGCGACATATGGATCCCCATGCCGAAAACGAGAACCCCCGTCGTCCAAGAGGCCAGCACCATCCCCAAGAACGTCGGCAAACCAGGGCGGGTGGGTGGGGGCTCCTCAACTTCAGTAAAATGGCGCCCGTGCCCTGCCTCTGCTCCCCTTGTATAAACTTAACCACACCCCCACCCCCGAGATTCCGCCCCCCTTACCACCCCTGGGAATCAGTTAACCCCTAACACTTCCATCGCCAAAAGGCCCCATCATGGCGGCCTCCCCCTAGTCTGCGCCCCAGTACGGCCGCACTTTACTTATCTTGAACTGCGCCGGAGTTACATCCTGTATTACACTCCAGAGCTGCACTCACTATTCTGCTGGTGGAGTCACTGTGTACATAAATTACATTACTTATCTTGAAATGCGCCTGAGTTACATTCCTGTATTATACCCCAGAGATGTACTCACTATTCTGCCGGTGGAGTCACTGTGTACATACATTACTTATCCTGTACTGATACTGAGTTACATCCTGTATTACACTCCAGAGCTGCACTCACTGTTCTGCCGGTGGAGTCACTGTGTACATACATTACTTATCCTGAGTTACATTCTGTATTATATTCCAGAGCTGCACTCACTATTTTGCCTGTGGAGGCACTATATACATACATTACATTACTTATCCTGTACTGATCCTGAGTTACATCCTGTATTATACCGCAGAGCTGCACTCACTATTCTGCTGGTGCAGTCACTGTGTACATACATTACTTATCCTGTACTGATCCTGAGTTACATCCTGCATTATACTCCAGAGCTGCACTCGCTATTCTGCTGGTGGAGTCACTGTGTACATACATTACTTATCCTGTACTGATCCTGAGTTACATCCTGTATTATACTCCAGAGCTGCACTCACTATTCTGCTGGTGGAGTCACTGTGTACATACATTACATTACTTATCCTGTACTGATCCTGAGTTACATCCTGTATTATACTCCAGAGCTGCACTCACTATTCTGCTGGTGGAGTCATTGTGTACATACATTACTTATCCTGTACTGATCCTGAGTTACATCCTGTATTATGGTCCAGAGCTGCACTCACTATTCTGCTGGTGGAGTCACTGTGTACATACATTACTTATCCTGTACTGATCCTGAGTTACATCCTGTATTATACTCCAGAGCTGCACTCACTATTCTGCTGGTGCAGTCACTGTGTACATACATTACTTATCCTGTACTGATCCTGAGTTACATCCTGTATTATACTCCAGAGCTGCACTCACTATTCTGCTGGTGCAGTCACTGTGTACATACATTACTTATCCTGTACTGATCCTGAGTTACATCCTGTATTATACTCCAGAGCTGCACTCACTATTCTGCTGGTGGAGTGACTGTGTAGATACATTACTTATACTGAGTTACATCCTGTATTATACTCCAGAGCTGCACTCACTATTCTGCTGGTGGAGGCACTGTGTACATACATTACTTACTGTACTGATCCTCAGTTACATCCTGTATTATACTCCAGAGCTGCACTCACTATTCTGCTGGTGGACTTTTGCAGACTCCTTTACAACAAATATCTCTAGTTATACAGCATATCATCAGTTAACAGACCTATGGCAGTTCTCATCCTGCTGCAGTGGGCCCTGGAGGAGCCGGTGCAGAGGATGGGAGTGGTAGTGGCCCCGATGAAGTGTTCTTTCACTCTGTACTCCCTCAGGCCATTGCTCCATGGGGATTGGTGCAGTGGAAATGTATTGGAAAATAAGGCCATAATTAAATGTATAAACGTCTCTTTTACTGAGAGCAATGTAGAACTTCAAGTACATTAAATAGGAGTGGATTTCAAGTGAAATTTAGTCAGAATGATGGAGTCAGGTTGGATGGCTGCAGTTAGCACTTGTATGGTACTGGCCTAGTAGTAGTCTGGATAGTCTTAAACGCAGGGGCGTAGCTATAGGGGGCGCAGAGGTAGCAGTCGCTACTGGACCCAGGAGCCTAAGGGGGCCCAAAGACCCTTGTGCCGTATAGGAAGACACACAAAGCACTGAGGGAAGGGGGGCCCAAGCTGACCTCTTGCACCAGGGCCCATGAGCCGTTAGCTACGCTCCTGCTTAAACGTAGTCCCTTACCTCACAGCAGTATCTGTAATGCTGGCTGTAGCTGTTCGCTCTGTTGTCTGTCTTCTCAAGGAGTCACTTGAGTTCTTCATATAGCTTTTTTCTCTGGAGAAGCTTTTCCAGGAGCAGGAGGTCAGCCGTGCGCTTCCTCTCCTCTCTCAGGTTGCTCTGGACATGCCTTACTGGTAATTACGGCCATAAACATACAAAAATACATCACAACGTATAACATAAAACTATATGCGATTGTAATACCGCCAGGTCTAGGGTCCTACACTGCACCTCCCGTTCCATGAATATAACGATAGACCTACAGCCCACAACCCATGGCATCCCCTGGAATAGCCTTCTCGAGCTGCTCCTAATCACTACAGACTCTCCATTCAGATGCACATGTGCCATTTACCCAAAATAACCGCTCGTTTGCATCAAAAATGATAATTCCTGTTGGTAACCATAAAGATTTTTATGCAACAGCAAACAAAGGCAGCAATATGTTGGGGGGTAAGCGGTGGAGCCCCGAGCGGACAGCGTGTCATTGTACGCTGGGGACATTAAACATGGAACGTGAGGGCTCTGGGATTTTTTGCGGGTTGGGGCGCTCTCCAGACATTAGTCAGACGTTGGAAATGCTGAGGGACCTTTCAAAAGCTCTTTGTCATGGAGCAAAAGACAACATTTTTGGTGTTTTTCTCCCTCTGTTGCTTTCTGCTATTACAAGTGCACAGTTAATTAGGCTCTGAATGATATGTATTATTTTATGTCTGTCCCGTCCGGATATGATCCATAGTATATTGTGCTGTGAAAATGTAAAGAATAGACTAATTCTGTTAGTGGGGTTAATGTAATTCGCTCCCATTTAGTATGAAGGGATGCACAATGGCAGCTTTGTTGGCCGCCGCGGGCAGCTGTGCTGGACGGTCAAGATCTCCAGCCCTTTGTAGGACAAATAAAAAGCACTTTGTCGTGTCCCCCCCCCCCCCCCATGTTTGGGTCTGTTCAGACATTTTGAATGTTTTCGCTGATAAACAAAGGTATTCCAAACGCTGAGCCTACTTACTCCCGATGACGAATGCCGCCACAATACAGGGCGCTCGGCTTGGCAGGATGTTGGGTGGATTGTGGGAGAACGTATCATGGGACTCTGAGTCAAGGCCCTTGTTCCATAGATAAACATTTGGATGAACTCAGAACCCGATGTTGCAAAAGTAATGACACCTTAAAGGGGTGCGATAATTAAAATGGGTGCGGTTGGTTTTTGTGGGGTCGATCCACAATAGAGAATGGAGCGTGGCCAGGGGCCAGATAACTAATGTCCACTCCTGGCTGAGAAGCCACCGAGTTGGAGAAAAGCGTTACCAATCACAGATTCGGTGGTACTGCCCTGCTGGATTTTGGCGGCTGTCCAGCTGACCCGTGAAGCTGTCTGCTGCAAACGTGGCTAATTTGTCGCAAATGTGTGCCATGTTATTAAAGAGCAAGGAGAATTTTTATTTTACTAGAGATTGTGCATAATCTTTGTCCCACAGCTCAATTAAAGGGATTGTCTTTACATCAGGATCCTGGTCAAGTGATCGGTTGATTGCAGCTCCTGGAACCCAAGGCAATCAGCTGCTATCACTCGGAAAAGCTAAAGCAGGCCCACATTTCCCCAGTGCCCCTTCAGATGGATGCAGGTGACAAGTGACAAAACACCAGAATAGGAACTGCTGTTGTCAATAGAGAGGGTCCTTATGCCATGCTGCCACTTTTAAAGTGACCTTAGAGTTTAGGGGACAAACAGAACACTTACCTGTTTCGATTTCCAGGCTCCTCTTCTACCATCCAAAATGGCGGCACATCTTCTCAGACTTCCCGCTGCACACTGCCCATCAGTAAACCAAGACACTACCTCCGTCTCCAGCCTTGCTCTTGGATTGGCCAGCAGTACTCACGTAAGCAGTGCTGACCAATCCAATGGCAGCAAGGAAGCTTCTTGCACTACCAAACCCACGGTAAGCATCATGTATTCTGTGGCCATCTTGGATGACAGAAGAGAAGCCCAGGAATTGGTGGATCTGCAGCTGAAAAGATAAAAAGGAGGACACCAGATAAGTGTTCTGTCTGTACTCTAGTTAATGCAAAACCTTTTCTTGAACTAGAGGGTCACCTTAAAGAATTTCAGTGGGTTTATTTCAGTAAACATCCTTATGTAGAATTGATGTACATCCACGCACCAAGGTATCTGCAGAATTCTGAATGCTTCTCTGGATGTAACATAAAGTATTAGGTGTGGGGTAATCCAGGATGGGTGGAGAACGTAAAGGAGCATTAGGGAAAAAGGGTTCAAGGAGGAACATAGACAAGCACCAAGAGCACCACAAATCCTATGCACCTGCCTTCATTGGTTCCAAACCCATATCCTCAATGCCAGTAGGCAGCAGTTAAGGCTAACCACACATAACTGAATTGGTCCATATGATCATGTCCTATTCTATGGATACAGTTTAAATGTTTTTACATTAGGACAACACCTTACCCTAAAATACCAGGACTAGTGGTGGACCTCTGGAATGGAGACTTTGTGCCAGGGATTGGGGATGTACCCTGTGGCAGGACAAAGACAGATTGTGAGCCTGGTATATGCCTTACTGTTGAGTCTGATAGAATATTTTTGGACAAGTGGTGACCAAAATGTCTCGAAGAGACTTCATGGTTTTAACCACATTTAGTAGAAAGTCCACAAGCATCTCTAGTCCTGGATACCAGGGAGGAGAATCTTAATTTTTTTTCTTTAATGTACCTCTCTCTGTACTGATAGTTTGTTTGTCTAAATCAGGCATCCTCAAACTGTGGCCCTCCAGCTGTTGCAAAACTACAACTCCCAGCATGCCCGGACAGCCTACAGGTATCAGCCTACAGCAGGGCATTGTGGGAGTTGTAGTTTTACAACAGCTGGAGGGTCGCAGTTTGAGGATGCCTGCTCTAAAGTAAAGAGATCTAATAATTTCCAAAAGTTTCTCTAAAGACAACCATGTAATGAGAAAGTGTCTAATTATTTGTTACGTAAGCAAAAGACATCTTCTATATTGAGAACGTTCTTGTAATAAGTGACCCAGAATTTTGAAACAAATCAAGAAAAATGTGTAGAGAAAAGTTTTGTGGATGGAAAATGTCCACCATCTTCAGAAATGATGTTCTTCTTAGTCAACTCATGAATCCAGGACTTGCACATTGTGTCCAGAGGGCACATTCGCAGGAGGTCTCCTTTTAACCTGAGTCTCTTTCATGGTAAACATCCTTTTTGTTTTGGTGTTTTTTCAGGTAGTTGTATCCAGTGCCCGTGGAATTGTGCTGCTTTTGTCTTTTTTTGTTACCAGTAATTGGACTGTTGTTTACCCCACACAGAAATAACAAGTTTTGTTGAGTTGAGGTCTTCTCACTGGAGCATCGCATGATGGACACTAGTGGCACCCGATGGACCCCATCAGTTTGGGTTCCACTGAAGGGTCTTCCATAAACAATGGAGCCTCCAGGGCAGATGCGAACACAGCTTTACACTGTTGCACAAATTCTTAAATTGGGTGGTTTGGGGGAAGGGGGTCAGTAAGTGCCATAGGACCTTATGGATAACTTTGGCATTGATACCAAACGTACATAAGGGTCCGTTCACACGTCTGTTGAATGGGTCCGCATCCGTTCCGCAATTCTGCAAAACAGGTGCGGACCCATTCATTCTCAATGGGAATGGAAAGGATGCAGACAGCCCACATTGTGCTGTCCGCATCCCAATTTCCGGTCCGCGGCTCCTGGAAAAAATAGAACATGTCCTAGTGGACAAGAATAGGCTTTTCTATAGGGGCGCCGTCCCGGTGTATTGCGGATCTGCAATACACTACGGACATGTGAATGGACCCTAGGGTATTGATGGTCATTATTGATTTACTACTATAATCGTTCCCAGACTTTCAACTGTGCGTCTATGCATGTCCTTTTAATGACAGCGCCAAATGTACCTCAAATCAGGCTCGCAGAATTTTCATCAAAGGAGCCCAGGTAATAAATATTCCAAAGCAATTCAGTCCCTGACAGTGGATCTTAAAGACCATGACTGTAGGTACTGCACAGTTTGCTTATTTGCAGAAGAACTATCTCAAGTCATGTGGAGACCCTTGGGCAAAACATCCCAGGAATCAAAGAGAGACTATAAGGGCCAGAATGCTGCTAAAATAATACTAATATACAATGCTAAATAACAGTACCACACAATGCCCAAACAACAGTGCCTACATAGTGGCAGTATACACACAGCAGTGCATATAGTATCTAAATATTACCATCAAACAGTAGCACATAACAGTTCCATATAGTGTACATATTGTACTGCCATACCGTGACCGAGTATTACTGCTCGATGCTTTGTGAATAATACCTCAACCAGGGTCCTGATAAAAGTTTGTGATGAGCTGACGGGGCAGAAGTTTACAGGTAGCTGCACATGGGGCGGAAAAACAGTCAAAAGTCAAAAGAAAAAGGTTTTAAAAATTATGGTAATTTTTGCATTCAATTGTGATTTCATAAAACCTATAGGACCAAGGTTTTTTTGGAATTGTAAGTACAGATCTAATTGAAATCACTACAAACAATCACCACCCAAAATTGGTCTTATATTCCTAAAGTAAAAGCTAGATCAGTGAACGAAATTTGGAAATTACATTCTTGCTTTTAGACTTTTGAGTTCAGTTGCCACCATATTAGTTGTCACTTTTATCACTATCTATTAACCAATCAGGCAGCCAACCCAGTGTCCTTTTAGGAACATTGGCCTCCCGAATGGAAAATTGAGCAATTTTAGGCTAAAATCCTTTTAACTCTTTGTTTTGTCTTCATTATTCACTCCCAAATCTAATGGTTACAAATCTGACCCAAATGGATAGTGTCCTACGTTAGGCATTTCCACGAATGGTCTAAAAAATAGAACATCTTCCCTAGTGGATAGTTTTCTACATAAGGCATCTACATGAATGGTCCAAAAAAATAAAATTTTCCCAAAGGACCAATTGAGGTAAATTTCCGTGTCGAAATTTGACCTGAAGAAAGTCCTTGTTCTTTAAGTGTTGGTGTTAGCGTCTGCATTGTTGAG
>CM065596.1:150192862-150560362 GCA_033119425.1 Bufotes viridis
AATTCCTGCACATTTATATTTATTGATATTTTATTGGATGTCAGAAGTCGCCACATAATCCTGATGGTCTCCGATGCATGGGCCGTAATGAGTGGTCCGTCTCCTCCACGTGCACCGATATTGGCTTCATCAGGCAAACAGAGCAGCGTTCGGAGCAGTAAATATAGTTTCTGCAGTCTCCAGGCTCAGAACAGAACATTGCTTTTTAATCTATCATAGTGTTATCAGCATCTGCCAAGAACCGAGACGCTGAAACATAAGGAATGAATTAGGTTTCCGGACTATTTGTGTTGCTGCAGCTAAATAACTTTCCACCATTAGATTTCGGGAGAACATTGTATTGATCGGGAAGGTGCCGGGATTGTTTTGCAGCTTTGATATATTCACACGGACCGTTACCTGTAACTTTCTTTCTGCATTCGCGGCCGTCTCAATCGATGCATTGACTTGCATTGTCACCCGGTGTTGGGCTGGAACCGGCACCTGTATATTTTTGCCAAACCTTGCGGGATGTGTTATAAATATTCTTTTGTATGAGTTCTGTGTTCGTGGTTATAAATGACTGTGATGGCAATAAAATGTGACCATGACATCACTGGCGGTTCACAATTTTTTTGATATACTAAAAAGAACGAATTTCCATGTATTAAAGATAGGTGACAGTCCCATCCCCCGGACCCCTCTGATTGATTGACTCTCTGTGAGGCCTTATTCACACGTCCGCAATTCTGTTCCGCATTTTGCGTAACAGAATTGCAGACCCATTCGTTTCAATGGGGACAGACGATGTCCCGGCCGGGTCCGCAATTGCGTTCCCGAAAAAAATAGAACATGTCCTATTCTTGTCCGCAATTGCGGACAAGAAAAGGCATTTTCTATGAGAGTGCCGGCGATGTGCGGTCCGCAAATTGCGGAACGCACATCGCCGATGTCCGTGTTTTGTGGATCCGCAAAACACAACGGACGTGTGAATGTAGCCTTACTATGGTATTGCAAGTGACAATTTTTTTTTTTTTTTTTAAGAATGTGGCTTTTATGAGGTCAGGAAATCACAGATAAGGCTTCACATGAGACGTCAGCTGACGGAACTCAGTAGTAACAGTCTGCAAATAGACTGATCTTTAACTGCATGTATCACAGAAACTGTTGAAACAGCGTAAAATTATATCGTTATTCAAATCTTAATAGGCATCCCAAGACCTTGGGTCCATTGCAGTACCAATTCCTGCCATAAGGGGCACTGTAGTTCACTGCCATCAACTGAACAGAACACATTGCTGCTTGAAGCTTGTTATTACGGGTACTTTTAGATAACTTTATGCTTCCATGGAAGGTGAGGAATATTTGGTGTCACACTTTAAATGGTACAGAAGCTCAAAAGCAATGAAATATTAATTGCGTGATGTATGGTGTGCTGCGCTGCACATACCAAGATGCATGCCGGCGCCAAGGCTGTGAAAATCCATTTAATGCAACGTATCGATGCCAATCATTCTATCAGATATACATTGCTAATCCTTTAATTCAACCCCCAATTTCTCTTTGTTTTGGGGGTTCACTTTATATAACCCGTCAATGCAGATAACAATGGTCCTGCGTTCCCAGATTCCCTCCAGGTCCTCGGCATAGTGAGCTGGTAGACCGTAGGTTAATGTGATTTGCCTATCATAACCCGATCTGCGGTGGTATGTAACAGGCTCGTAGCCGGCCAGATCTCACTTAGAAGGATTTTTTTCTTTATCTGTAGTTAAAGAGGACCTCTCCCCGCTCCTGACCTGCCTGTTTTAATAGCTCCATGCATTCCCCACGTACTAACAGTTCTGGATCCTCTATTCTTATTTCTACTAGAAGTGATGAATGAATTACTATTAGCCTTCAGTAAGGGTACAGAGGGGAGGTAACCAGTTGGGGGGGGGGGTGTCCTTGCAGAGACACACACTATCCAATCAGTGCTGCCATTTTCTGACTGTGCAGGGACACACCCCCAACTGGTTACCTCCCCTCTGTACCTTTACTGAAGGCTAATAGCAATTCATTCATAACTTCTAGAAGGAATAATAAAGGAATGGCACAACATACAGACATACCAATAGATGCTCCAGAATTGTTAGTACGTGGGAAATGCATGAAGCTATGAAAACAGGAATGTCAGGAGCGGTGAGAGGTCCTCCTTAACAAGTTTTGTGATTTACAGCTTCCATGTTCAGCTGCCAAGTCACAAGTTCATTCTCCGATGGTGTCTGTTGTGCTGTTCATTAAGGAAAGAACTTTGCCACATTTTTAACTATTTTTCTTCAATCGGCAACAGAATTTGATTATTATTGGTCTTGAAGCTGCTACTTTTTATTTTGCTGAAACATTGTTGCTGCACCTGTGTGAACCAGGTAACCTCCCTAATAGCGAAATATTCCGAAATACACCATCTCCAGGTATACTAAGGCCCTACGAATCAATCTGCATATATAACCCCCACTTACCTGGTGTTTGTTTCACACCATATTCACTCCATGCCATATATGCAAGAACGCAGATTGGGGCTCAAATCCCACTCTCCTAAATAATGGTCACAGATAAGGACTTCTGCCTCCGAATCTCTTAGGCCCCTGAAGAACAGATTGGAATGACCTTGACACACATTGTGGTTTGTAATATTGAAGGGGTTCTCCAAGACTAGGAACCCCTCGTTATATTGCCAGGCAAGGGGCAGGGGTAAAAAAGAAAAACCATGCCTGTCACTGACGCTCTTGTTCCAGTGCCGAACTCTTTACTCCTCTGCTTCAGGTCTCCACTGAACTCGGAGCCCATAAGTTGTTCACTTTTGGATATGCACCTGTAGACTCTCTTTTCCTCGGGCGAACCATGTAAAAGACCCCCAGGAATCCCTGCTAAACAGAATATTCCTAATGTCTCTACATCAATCCAAGCCCTTGTCGCTTTTGTTTTTCTGGCCAGGAAGGGGTTACTGGTTCTTCCAGTTAATGGGGCAAACCAGTGCATCAGTTTTGTGATGAATGAAGAACCATTACGGTGATATACCATTACCTGATAAGACGGGCGTACCCCTTTAAACATTTTTTATTCTATTTTTCATTTTATCTTATCTATATTTTAAAACAATTGTGACTTCCTACTTGTTTTATAGATCTCACTTCTCAGCAGTCATCTCATAATCACAGGCAGTTATCACCTGTATGTCCACCATTCAGAATAGGTGATGTCATTGTTCATCTCCCCCCTCCCCGCACAATGACCTCTGCACAGGTCACAGACCATGTCCACAACAGTCTCCCATAGGAGTCAGTGAACATCTTCACACTACAGGTTCCTATGGTCTTTGATCACAGCTCACCTCCTCCCCTTTCCTGTATAGTGACCTCTGCACACTTCACAGAGCATGCCCGCAACACACTCCCTCAGAAGTCAGTAAACATCTTCAGACTACAGGTTTCCATGGCCTCTGGTCACAGCTCACCTTCTCCCCTTTCACGTACAGTTACTGTCACAGAGCATGCCCACGACACTCTCCTACAGAAGTCAGTGAACATCTCCAGACTACAGGTTCATTTGGTCGCAGCTCACCTTCTCGTCCTTTCACATATAGTGACTTCTGCACACATCACAGAGCATGCCTACAACACTCTCCTACAGAAGTCAGACCATCTCTAGACTACAGGTTCCTATGATGTTTGTTTGCAGCTGATCCCCTCCCCTTTCCTGCATAGTCACCTCTGCACACATCACAGAGCATGCCCACAACACTCTCCTACAGAAGTCAGACCATCTCTAGACTACAGGTTCCTATGATGTTTATTTGCAGCTGATCCCCTCCCCTTTCCTGCATAGTGACCTCTGCACACATCACAGAGCATGCCCACAACATTCTCCTACAGAAGTCAGTGAACATCTCCAGACTACAGGTTCATTTGGTCGCAGCTCATCTTCTCGTCCTTTCACATATAGTGACTTCTGCACACATCACAGAGCATGCCCACAACACTCTTCCACAGAGGTCAGTGACCATCTCTAGACTACAGGTTCCTATGATGTTTGTTTGCAGCTGATCCCCTCCCATTTCCTGCATAGTGACTTCTGCACACATCACAGAGCATGCCCACAACACTCTCCTACAGAAGTCAGACCATCTCTAGACTACAGGTTCCTATGATGTTTATTTGCAGCTGATCCCCTCCCCTTTCCTGCATAGTGACCTCTGCACACATCACAGAGCATGCCCACAGCACTCTCCCACAGAAGTCAGTGAACATCTCCAGACTACAGGTTTCTATGGTGGATGTGGCTGCTATAAAGCAGAGCTGTTAATAGCGGCTCAGGCAAGGTGGCTCCCCTATAATTAAGTACAGCAAATAGGATACAAAAAAAATTACAGTCAGAAAATAAAAACAGATGAGAAGAAAAGAATGTGTCAGTATCTGGTTCTAATTATTAAGAAGAAATATATGGGACACATTCCCTTTCAGTGGGGAAAGCTGCAGCCAAGACTGCAAATAAAAACCACAGTGCGGTTTCTACTTTTAGAGAACATCCCCAGAGCAGCTTCTTTAAAATCAAACCGCAAACTGGGATTTTGGTGCAGTTGTTTTGCGCTGCTCGATCATTACCTTCTATTCACTTTTGCAATTATGGAATGCAAGCAGAGTATATAACCGGCCATGTTTTTTATTTTCTGTTATTTTATTTTGTGTGCTGTTGAATCGCCATCTGAAGCTTTTATACTGGCGAGAGAACGCCGTGCAGAGGCCGTGGCATTGTAAAATGCTGACCTCACAATGCTCCGAGCACTGCAGTAAATGTGAAATACGGCGCTTTACAGTAATCACTTCTCCAAACTAGCGCTGGATTTAGTAGGTAAAGGCATTTTCTAACTTCGTTTTAAAACTGGTCGCTCAGTGGGGTTAAAGCTAAATTTTTTTTATCATTTTATGTATTCTGTTTGTTAATTGAGGCATGTAAATGCCCAGAGACTGCTCAAGTTGACAATAATGGCTGCCATCGAAGCTCCCCCCCCCCACCCCCACATCCCTCACAGAGTCAGGCTAAGATATATGTAAGGCCTCATTCAGATGTCCATAGTGCGATCGCATTTTTTCTGCCTGAACTAGCATTATAGGGATTTAGACCCCTGTTCTCCCAAATGAGTGAGGGTCCCAGAGGTGTGAATGCACCATGTGTCCACATTTTGCAGTATTTTATTGTTGCTCTAACGCAGAGATGCTCAACCTGCGGCCCTCCAGCTGTTGTAAAACTACAACTCCCACCATGCCCTGCTGTAGGCTGATAGCTGTAGGCTGTTCAGGCATGCTTGGAGTTGTAGTTTTGCAACAGCTGAAATAAAATAAAAAAGAACCTACTTTGCAATAGTCTCCATTTAAAATGTCTTTCTGTTTTGTGTCTACAGCTGCTATGCAGACACATGCATCTCCATGGTAACAGACAGCAAACAAAACCTTAGTAGTCAGACTGTGCAGTCATATAACTTTCCATGTGTCCACTACATTTTCTTAGCAGACATTTGGTATATTAGCAGGAAGTAGGGAACAGCTAGATAGCAGTATGACTGCGGAATCAGACTACACAGAATTAGGTTGTGGTCTGTTGCCATAAAGACGCTAAGGTCTGCATAAGAGCTGCAGACACAAAACGTTTAGACATTTTCAATAAAGGTTATTTGCAGGCTTGTCTTAATTCGTGTTTTAGATGCATTGGAGATACACAAAACTTTAGCCTTAAAGGCTATGGACACCTTTAGGGACAGTTTTTTTTTATTAATGCATTGTACTTATTTTGAGCTAAAAATCCTTTTTTTCAATTGGCCTTTATTGAAAATGTTGAACCCTTTTCTCTGTACAGCATTGAGATTCTCTAGTACCCTGCTGTCTGTGTTTTCTCTGTTGCGTCAGGCAGTTCAGCTGACGGCTCCTGATCTCTGACCTCCTAGACGCTCACTATAGCTTAATTCTTATCTTACTGGTATGAATTTGGTCCAAATAAGTCTTTATGACCTTTTAGTAATTTAGTGAGAAGGGTTATTAGATGACCAGCACAAAGAAAAAGGAGGAGTCACACAGCTAGACAAAACTTTTTTTTTAATAAAGTCCAATTTAAAAAATGATTTTTAGCCCAAAATGAGTAAAATATAATTATAAAAATTTCCCCCAAAGGTGTACACAGCCTTTATAGGGTTGTACAGTATTAGACAACTATGGCTGCTATCTTCCAAAAAACAGTACCACTCCTGTCCACAGGTTGTGTGCGGTATTACACCTTAGCGCCATGTACTTTAATGGTCCCAATCCGCAATATCAGACACAAGCCATGGACAGGTATGGGGCTCCAAGAAAGCAGCCGTGTTTCTTAAAAGTCTTGTAACATGGGAACACTTCAGTAATCCGTCCCAAAAGGTGAGATAAGTGTCTGCCAGATATCTGTGGCACTTCTTATCTTCCAATTATAGTATCTGTTCTGTTCATGTTTCATCAGACATAGGGGGACCATCTGACAACCCCCAGAGACACCTCTAACACAGTTTTAGGTGATGGACGATCTCAAGAAAAGCAAAAACATCTCCAAAAAAAGCTCTAAAATGGTCACATTATAATCACCCGTGTGTTACCAAGCTACTGTATATAAAAAAAAAAATCAACAAAATAAAAATAAAAAGTGCATGATGACAAAAGTGCAAAAAAACGGAAAAATATTTGTTTTTCAGTTGCAGCAAGTTACAACCCTGGGTGCTTCCTTGCTGAAGAACATCCTGTCCTCTTGGCTGGATGGTGAAGTCTGAAGTTTTCAGAACATTTCACAGCTTTTAAATATCCATACTGTGTTATGGAGCATGTGTGTTTGATCAAAACTCAATTACGGCACTGTACCGTGCTCGGAAAACATATCTTAACTTTATGAAAGATGACGAAACTCGTTGGCCCTAATTGGTTCAGTATGGCCGGAGCATCGGGCGAGCTTGATGTGATAAATAGCTTCCTGTGCTAAAGGTTTTAAAGAGTTTATGAGTATCTTGGCTTACCTCTCGAAATGAAGGATAAATATTGGTCCCTGGGAACACTTACATCATTGTCCCTCTGACTTATTCACAGTTCTGGATTTAAAACACTGTAATCATCTTACGAGGGTTTACAATAATGATCGCAGGCATAGTTTATCATCACGATGGATATCCATTAACTTGCGGCATGATGGCCTTGGTTCATTGTTGGTCTTTGAATAGGTCGGAGATGAGTAATGGGCTTTCGAAGAATAGATTTTTCAGTCCCGCCCTCCTCCTCTTTAAGATTGAGATATTAAAAGAAGCGCTTTCCATTTGTATGAGGTGTGCTGATGGAAAGCATTGCAAGATCTACATCTGGAAATGACATGAATTAGGAACGGTGTTGTCATAAAGCGTTCATCCTGCCAGTCGGAGCTCGCCGTAAACATGGACGTCCAGAGCCTGTGTGCTTCCCATCACCTTGTAAACCTTGAGTCGAGACTAACACGTTGGGAAATACTGCAAAAATTGTTGTTTTTTTGCGAGCATCCTCTTTGACTAAAACAATTTGTTGGAAATTGCAATGATTTAACTGCCTCCCGCCACTACATAGCCTCATCACGTCTTAATGGACGTGCCCCTTTTGTAACGCTTCGGGTCTCAACCTGAATTGATGTGATTTAGGTCTACTCCTAAGTGGTCCCCTGGTTATCACTCTTTCATCCCTGTACAAGGATCTAGATCTTGCTGCAGAGGCCACCAGGCCACTACCTCTTGGAGAAGTCTCCATTCAATGACAGTTGACTTGGGGGGTCAAAAGACACCAGCATGTGGCTCCAAAGGGATAGGCGTAAGCGTGAGCAAGCTGAAGTCCGGACAAAGCATAGTAAACTGGGAATAGGCCAGGATGGTGGCACAGGCATTCAGAAGACACAATACCGCTGTTGCAGGGACTAGGCAAGCTAGGAACCGTATTGCTGAGGCAAGTTCCCACAGAGCAGTGCTTCTCAATTATTTTCTCTCATGCCCCCCCCCTAGGAAGAAGAAAACATTTCGTGCCCCCCGCGCGACTGTAAATAGTATCATTTCTCTATAAAATTGTTATAAGTACACCAATCTCCCCACAGGTGAGGGCCATTAACCCCCCCCCCCCACAAATCATGTGCAGGCTCCATTAACCCCCCCCCCAAATCATGTGCAGGCTCCATTAACCCCCCCCCCCCCAAATCATGTGCAGGCTCCATTAACCCCCCCCCCCCAAATCATGTGCAGGCTCTATTAACCCCGTCCAATCATATGCAGGCTCCATTAACCCCCCTCCCCAATCATGTGCAGGGTCCAGGCTTCCCCCCTCCCCCCAAATCATGTGCAGGCTCTCTCCCCCCCCAAATTATGTGCAGGCTCTCCCCCCCAATAGGGTCCAGGGTCCCCCCACCTACCCAATACTTACCTCCCTGGAAGCGCTGGATGCAGGCCTCTTCCGGCCTGTGTCCCGCTCTGCACTCAGCTCAGGCGGCGCGATGACGTCATCGCGCCGCCTGAACCGCTCTGATAGGCTGCGGGCCTTGTGCCGGCAGCCTATCAGAGGATCAGGGGAGAGAGACGCCTCTCCCTCCCCTGCCGCACAGCACAGCGATCAGTATCGCTGTCCAGAGGACGGCGATACAGATCACTATGGAGATGAACGCTTTCACAGTGGAAGCGTTCATCTCCTGTCACCTGGAGCCCCCCTTTACGGAGCCTCGCGTGCCCCACTATTTGAGAAACGCTGCCATAGAGGAAGGCGTCTTACATGTCCCTGGGATAGCAGCCAGTAGCTCGGGACCAATGAGCCTGGGTTGTAAGTAAAGAGCGTGCACTAGGAGGTGTTGACACCGCAAACAGTGGAGCATAAAGGGGGACAGGTACTTCGGCAGCCGGAGAGGGTAGATGCAGGTGAGTATGGACTACTGGCATAATAGAGGAGCAGGAGGAGTGAGTATTCCAGTGTGCATGCCAGGATGGGAGATACTGGCGAGCATGGACCACCATTACAATTTTCCATTAGAATGAGAGAACTTGCCCCTGGGATAGCAGTATTCATAAACTTAAAGGGGTTTCTGACTTCAACCCAAAGAAAAAAAACGTAGAAATCATGCTCGCACCTTCCACATTTGGTACTGTCTGCGTCGCTTTTTTGGATTCTGAACTGGTGGGGTGCTTGATGGTAAAATTAATCACATGTGCGATGATGCTCCCCCCCCCTGCTTACTTCTCTGACGGTCATTTGCATCATCATCATTACCATCACCTGCCCTGCACAGGGCATGTCATTTCTGACATCCCCTCAACAATTCGGGGGAATAAAGCTAAAAACCATGTGACAAGTAGAAGGAGTACAACTGCGATGGCGAAACCGGCGGGAAGAGCTCGACATAGGACCTGATTCACTAAAGTGAGAACGTTACTAAGCAGCCACATGTACAGATGGGGATTCATTCCTGCTAAAAAAAAAGTTTGATCCCAGAATACCCCTTTAAATGTGAGTAACCCTCTGTTTTCATTAAGAAGCTTTCCCCCCGGTGTCCAGACACTGTACATATATTAAGGAGAAATGAATTTGCCACGCGGAAAGTTCTGAAAAGTGCTTTTCATTGCAGATACCTTTACCTTATAAAGCAAATAGAATGTGACTCCAGGCACTTACGCTTAAGCTCTTTTTTGGCAAATCAGCTTTTTTGTATCGAATCACGCTTGATTGAATAGCACTGGAACTGCCACAGCGAATGCTATTATCTAAGTACAGTAATTAAGAAAATAGTCCTTGTCACTCCAAGTGTATAGGCTACGTCTATTGTAATAAAGTTAAATGATAAAGGAATTTTTAAATAAAGGGCACCAGCTGATGTGTGGTGACTTCTGACACTGCATAAAAAGCTCCCGGAGTAATTATTCCGGCTAGAGCCACCAATCTCTACGCATTTCAATAAAAAGTCAAAGAAGGTAAAGGATACAGTGTAACATCGCAGCCCATCGAACGAGGCTCCCGATCTCCGACATAAGATCACATCAAAAATGAACCTTACAAAGTCTTATCTGAATGCCAATTTTTATATATCGTATCTATTAGGGATGAGCGAATAGACTTCGAATGAAACATCCGAAGTCGATTCGCATAAAACTTTTTTCTAATACTGTTCGGAACAGGAGGTCCTCACAGTATTGGAATGTATTGGCTCCGATGAGCCGAAGTTATTGCTTTGTGAAGTCTCGGGAGACTTTGCATAATAACTTCATAAATTAATTTGTACTGTAAAAAAACATTTCCTAGTTCGCGGAGAAATAACTTCGGCTCATCAGAGCCAATACATTCCAATACTGTACGGAGCTCTTGTTCCGTACAGTATTTGAACGAAGTTTTATGCGAATCGGCTTCAGATGTTTCATCCGAAGTCAATTTGCTCATCCCTAATATCTATATATTTTTTTTATTTTTGGGATTTTTTGTTTTTGCAAGCCGACTTGAGCCCATTGATTTTAGAATAAAAGTTTAATTATGAATCTCACCTCCAAGCCTGATACAGTCTACATTCACAGTGGTGGTCTTTTAAATTTTCACGTAACATCCTTGCTCTGTTTCTTTGTCAGTTTTGAAAAGAGGAGATATATTTCATGAATACATGCTTTATTTAAAGCCCTTCAAGTTGGCCTTTGAAAGTTCTAAAATTTATAGGGTCAACTTTTATGGAAAAAAAAAAAATCAAGAAAAAATTTGCTTTATGTTTTTTTATTTTATTTTATTAGATGTGTACGATTGATGATGTTTTCTGCAATTCATCCGAATCTATTATTTACTTTATAAGGCAATGGTCAGTGCTGAAGTAACTGGGAAAGCTGGTATTGATTGGATTTTAATATTCATGCCCCTCTCCCCACATACAAAAAAAGTTCACAATTTTCATTAGACTCCCAGCCTACACTATACACGGGTCAGTAATCTGTTCCTGGGACATGCAGTGTACAAGAATATAACTACTATAATACTGCTCCTATGTACAAGAATATAACTACTATAATACTGCCTCCAATGTACAGGAATATAACTACTATAATACTGCTCCTATGTACAGGAATATAACTACTATAATACTGTTCCTATGTACAAGAATATAACTACTATAATACTGCCTCCAATATACAGGAATATAACTACTATAATACTGCCTCCAATATACAGGAATATAACTACTATAATACTGCTCCTATGTACAGGAATATAACTACTATAATACTGCTCCTATGTATAAGAATATAACTAGTATAATACTGCTCCTATGTACAAGAATATAACTACTATAATACTGCCTCCAATGTACAGGAATATAACTACTATAATACTGCTCCTGTCCTATGTACAGGAATATAACTACTATAATACTGCTCCTATGTACAAGAATATAACTACTATAATACTGCCTCCAATGTACAGGAATATAACTACTATAATACTGCTCCTATGTACAGGAATATAACTACTATAATGCCTCCTATATACAAGGATATAACTACTATAATACTGCTCCTATGTACAAGAATATAACTACTATAATACTGCTCCTATGTACAAGAATATAACTGCTATAATACTGCTCCTATGTACAAGAATATAACTACTATAATACTGCCTCCTATATACAGGAATATAACTACTATAATACTGCCCCTATGTACAAGAATATAACTACTATTATACTGCTCCTATGTACAAGAATATAACTACTATAATACTGCTCCTATGTACAAGAATATAACTACTATAATACTGCTCCTATGTACAAGAATATAACTACTATAATGCTGTTCCTATGTACAAGAATATAACTACTATAATGCTGTTCCTATGTACAAGAATATAACTACTATAATACTGCTCCTATATACAAGAATATAACTACTATAATACTGCTCCTATGTACAAGAATATAACTACTATAATACTGCTCCTATGTACAGGAATATAACTACTATAATACTGCTCCTATGTACAGGAATATGACTACTATAATACTGCTCCTATGTACAAGAATATAACTACTATAATACTGCTCCTATGTACAAGAATATAACTACTATAATACTGCTCCTATGTACAAGAATATATCTACTATAATACTGCCTCCTATGTACAGGAATATAACTACTATAATACTGCTCCTATGTACAAGAATATATCTACTATAATACTGCCTCCTATGTACAGGAATATATCTACTATAATACTGCCTCCTATATACAAGGATATAACTACTATAATATTGTTCCTATGTACAAGGATATAACTACTATAATACTGCTTCTATGTACAAGAATATAACTACTATAATACTGCTTCTATGTACAAGAATATAACTACTATAATACTGCTTCTATATACAAGGATATAATGCTGCCCTCTTGGGATAAGAATGTATGATCTGAGATCAGAATATGGGACACTCTGGGTAATTCTAGGATATATGTGGATATTATATTGCTTTACACATTCCTGGCATTGGTGCGGTGATATTTCGCTCTTGCAGGTTTCTCTTGCTCTCTCGGGCTCTACCCATTATCTCTCTCGTTAACATGAACACCAGCAGCCGGCAGTTTATAAGATGCCGCACAGTAAATCTCCTGCAGTCCGTTATAGACAGTGGATCAATCTGAAAGCCACAAGCAACCTCTGCTGATCCTCCATTATTAAATCCCGCGCTGACACACGAGATGCTTCCTTTTTGTATTCTTCAGGGTGTGTGTGCAGCTGCAGCCGGGGGTTGCAGAAATATACATTGCGCCAAATGTTATCGTGATGGAAAGGGAGACACCGTACACCTGGAGGGGACATATAGGAACGAGGTCTTTATGCTACAGATGAGCGATCAGCTTTGGGGTTCTTGGGGGGGAAAGGTAATAGATTACTCAAATGTACCTGTCCCACCTCTACTGTTACAGTGCAGACATGTGCGAGAAAGGCGTTTGCTCCACCAGTACTATACGTACTACCAGTATAGACCACCAATACTATACCTGCTATCAGTATAAAGCATCAGTACTATGCATGCCACTGGTATAAACCATCAGTACTGAACTTATACAATACATGTCACTAATATAAACCACCTGTACTGTACCTGCCACCAGTATAAACCACCAGTACTGTACATGTCACCAGTAGAAACCACCAGAACTGTACATATCACCACCAGTAAAAACCACCAGTACTATACATGCCAACTATATAATTCACCAGTATTGTACGACACCAGTAGAAACCAACAGTACTGTACATACCACCACCACTGTACATATCGCCAGTATAAGACACCAGTACTGTACATGCCACTGGTATAAACCATCAGTACTATACATTCCACTGGTATAAACCATCAGTACTATACATGCCACTGGTATAAACCATCAGTACTATACATGCCACTGGTATAAACTACCAGTACTATAAATGCCACTGGTATAAACCACCAGTACTATAAAGGCCACTGGTATAAACCATCAGTACTATACATGCCACTGGTATAATCCACCAGTACTATAAATGCCACTGGTATAAACCACCAGTACTATAAATGCCACTGGTATAAACCATCAGTACTATATATGCCACTGGAATAAACCATCAGTACTATACATGCCACTGGTATAAACCACCAGTACTATAAATGCCACTGGTATAAACCATCAGTACTATACATGCCACTGGTATAATCCACCAGTACTATAAATGCCACTGGTATAAACCACCAGTACTATAAATGCCACTGGTATAAACCATCAGTACTATATATGCCACTGGAATAAACCATCAGTACTATACATGCCACTGGTATAAACCACCAGTACTATAAATGCCACTGGTATAAACCATCAGTACTATACATGCCACTGGTATAAACCACCAGTAATATACATGCTACCAGAATAAAGCAACATTACTATACATGTCACCAGTATAAACCAGCAGTGTATCACCAGTACTATATTTGCCACCAGTATTACACATAGATACATTACCTTCAGTATAAACCACCAGTACTATACATGGCACCAGTATAAACTATCGGTACTGTACACGGCACCAGTATAAACGTAAATATATTGTTAAGTAACTTAAGAGAACCTTGTACTGATCTGGGTGGGGGGTTGAGGGGTTACCTGTCTATAGTCACTATCTGGCGGCATTATAACACTATATGGGGCTGTTTGTGTCTTTGGACAGTGTATGGCTATGGGAGCACTATATGGCAATGCAGAACAAGGATTATTAGACATGTTTCTTTAGCAATCAGTTCTTGAGGGTGATGTGTTGGAAGCAGAAAAATGGCAGTCGTAAGGATCTGGGAGTTGTTCCTGGTCTGCTGTGGTTAGTACCTACCAAAAGTGGTCCAAGGAAGGAGAACCGGTTAACCAGTCACTTGTGCCCAAGGCTAATTGATGTCTGTAGGGGCAAAGGCTAGCCCATCTGGTCGGATCCCAAAGAAGACCTACTGGAGATCAGCTTGCTGACGACATTGATCCTGGCGATGATAGAAAGGTGTCAGGACATACAGGACATCGCAACTCGCTGTGTTGCTAGACCGATCCGAGTGTCCATGATGAACCATGTCCATTACTGAAGGTGGCTACAGTCAGAAATGGATCATGGAGCAATGGAAAAAGGTGGCCCGGTCTGATGAATCAGGTTACATCATGTGGAAGGCCTGTATATCTGCGTTACTTTCCTGGGGAGGAGATGGCACCAGGTGCACTATGGGAAGAAGACAAGCCGGCAGAGGCAGTGTGATGCTCTGGGCAATGTTCTGCTGGAAACCTTGTGCTCTGGCATCATGTGGATGTGACATGTACCACCTACCTAACCATTGTACACACAAGTACCCCCGATATGGCAGTGGTGCCCACTAATGGCAGTGCCCTCTTTCAGCAGTATAATGCCCCGGCCTCACTGCAGAAACTGTCCGGGAATTAGGAAAATGACAAAGAGATGAAGGTGATGACTTGTCTCCAGATTCCCAGATCGTAAAGGCATAATTCAACCCCTATAATGATCCCCCCAATGCCTGGGCACCTCATATAGTTATAGAGATGCCAGAGAGGCTCGTCCCCATTGCAGCCTATTGGCTGGTCTCCCAATGCCCCCAACCCCCTGTCGCTGGATGTTTTGATCGGCGTGATGGGGAGATGCAGCGGCAGCCGTGTGGGGAGCAGGAGCAACGTGGCTGACGGGGAATGGGGTAAATATAACCTATATGAGGTGCCTGGGCATTGGGGGATCATTATAGGGGTTGGATAACCCACTTTAATACAATCGTCATCTGTGGGATGTGCTGGAAAACGAGTCCTGTCCATGGAGGCCGCACCGAGTAACTGCTAACGTGCCGGTTACCGCAGGAAACCTCGAAGGTCTTGTGGAGTCCAGGCCTTAAGGGGTCAAAGAACGGGGAGCTACACAATATTAGACATATGACTGATGAATGTATACACATTGTTATTTTTTTCTCTCAACCTTGTAAATGTCGTCCTCCAGTGCGAGCGGATAGAGCGAGCACATTATGCAGAACACGCCTGGCATCGCGGTTTTGTTTGCAGATAGATGATGTATATGCAGTTGAATGGATTCTTTTACTATGGCAGATCTCCATTGGGAGCGCTGAGAAGTGCTCGCCATGCAATATTCAATCACATCAGCCGTTGCTAGAAAGGAAAAAGAAAATGCTCCTGTAATGGATGTGAAATCCTGTAAGAGTCACTCTCCTGCACAATCCGCACAAATTACCAGCATTGTTGTCTTTAAATTGAGGAAATAGCTGCAAGGGAAGGTCGGGGTCAGCGAGAGATCACCGCGCAGCGCTGCGCACTGATAGATTTTACAGATGGTTACCGCAATCCTCAGATCTGTTTACTTAGCCGTCCCCAGAGTTGAGCACAGGTATGCTGTAAATCTGCTCAATGCATGCCAAAAACTTCCCGCTAAAATAAAGAAAAATCCACAATAAGTAGGAGTCCCTGAGACGTCGACGTCTTCCACGTGGTTTAGATTTCTCTGCAGCAGCTTCTGGAGAGATTTGTGTTCCGAGTAATATGGCTGCCCTCAATGATGGTGCAGAACCTGGAAATGACCCTAGAAATGAAAGTACAGTTGAACGATGACCCAACTCACCCCTGGGTTAGAGAGGTTCTACCAAGTTTGCCTTCGAGTCCGACTGTCGACAACCTTCAAAATGAACAGTGTTTGCACTTACAGTGCTTTTACAAGTGATCTAGTCCCAAATTCTTACCCCCAGAAGAAACGCCATCCGTAGGCCCGTTTCACATGGTCAGTATTTTGCATCAGTATTTGCAAACCAAAATCAGGAGTGGAATCTACAGAGAAAAGATACAATAGAAATATTTGTGCCTCTTCTGTATTTTGGACCCACTCCTGGTTTTGGCTTACAAATTCTGATGCAAAAATACTGACCGTGTAAAAGAGGCCTTTGTGAATGTTCTGTTACCATGGCCCGAAAATAGTCTGGGCTGTATGCAGCCAAACGTGCAAAAGTCCCTGTGCACAACAGGTCTCTTTCTGCACAGTCGAGTACTATTATTCTGACCACTTTCAACGTCAGCAGCACGTAGCTCATGAAATAAATCATATGTGCTGAGATGACTCGGTGGGTATATAAGGTGTGGTGAGCTGGCTTGGTGGGTATATATAGTGTGTGATACGCTGTCTGCAAACATATCCCTAGTTACTGTCAGGGATAAAAGGCATGATTATTGGCCTTTGGACCAAGGGTGGCGGTATTTCTGAACTTGCACAGTGTGAACTGTTCTCGTGCTGCTGTGATGAAAGTGTATGGTGAGTGGATAAATGGCACCATTGTGAATAGGTGCCTGTTTGCCTCATAGGTTGATTTTAATTAGCATGAGTATAAAGCTTAGCCTGCCCTCCCCCAGTCACTGAAAGCCTTGTGGCATCAGGAGAGGTATGGAGTGTATTCTTACTGCATCCACTGGTAGCCATTTGGCACCAGGGGATGTGTGGAGTCAGCTCAGAATGCATGTTGGTACTTGTATTCTGTAGATTTAATGGAGGTCATTTTGGCACCAAAATGACAAAAATAAAAAGGGGCCCAGCATGCACGTTGGACCTACGCTCCCTCAATGTTATGGTAGCTGTTTATGGCACATAAACATGTGTGGTTTAGAACCCGTCTAATCAGAGATCGCCTTGACGCGTGGCAGACCGCCTCAAGTAATTTTTTACAAAATGTATTTGCCAAGCATCTCTAATGTAAGCATAGCATTAGCAATATAAATACGTTTTTGCACTTTATTTGGATCGCAGAGTGCTGTTGCATTAACATGGAACGAGCAGAGCACCACTTGCCACCGAAATAAGAGGTGAACCTCGGCTACGAAGATGCGCAAGTACGGACCAACATACCACAGTGGAGCAGCTCCCAGCTAAAATGAACCAGGGGCTACCAGACGTGTCTAACATAACAGTTCGGCGAAACCCTACTGCATATGGGGCTCCGAGGCAGACGGATGGTCACTGTTCCTCTGCTAACAAAGTTGCCTCAGCAGAAAAGGCTTCAATTTCTGCGGCAGTATTGGAATCGGACCTCCGCTGATTAGTAAAGGGTTTCCTTCACTAATGAGTCCCTTTTTCTACTTCATGGGAATGGATGAACATTGGCGTCAGGTGAGAAACATCAGAGAACAAATGGGGCCTCGACAGAGGAAATAACTGCTCAGCTCAGCCGATGACTGGTCCCAGCAGTAACCCTCCTCAGTCAGTGATCAGCCGAGAGGCACCAGAGACCGGTAGGGGACGGGGAAGCGCTGGAAGGCGAATGTCAAGGGAGCGGTGAGGTGACTGATTTTTTTTATTTTTTGCATTCTATGCTTTTTCAAAATAATTTTTAACAACCTAAAATCTGCTTTAAGATCTCTTTTTCTGTTACAATATTTTGGATGTGGGTAAATAGATCAGGATCACTGCAGAATTTTTTATTTATGTATTCATCTATCCTCAAATGTCACTAATGTTGACAGAATTCAACTTTTAATCCTTTTTTCATAATTTCTTTTTCACTGACATGTATCGATTTGAATTCTTTTTAGGGTACTTTCACACTTGCGTTATTCTTTTCCAGCATAGAGTTACGTCAGAAGGGCTCTATGCTGGAAAAGAACTGATCAGGCATATTCCCATGCAATCTGAATGGATAGAAATACGTTCAGTTTGCATCAGTATGCCTTCCGTTCAGTCACTGTCAGGCATTTTGGACGGACATAATACCTGATCAGTTGCCGGAATGGCGGATCTGGCATTAATTTACATTGACTTGCATTGGTGCCGGATCCGGCATTGCGAAACAACCGAAAGACGGATCCGTCCTTCAGGTCTGCAGACCGGGAAAACTGTGAAAAAGACTGCAAGACGGATCCGTCCATCTGCATGACAAGCGGAGAGACGGATTCGTTCTTGCAATGCATTTGTAGACGGATCCGCACCCGGATCTGTCTACAAATGCTGTCAGTTGTCACACTGAATGGCGAATCCGGCTGGCAGCTCTGACAACGGAACTGTCTGCCGGATCACACGAACGCAAGTGTGAAAGTACCCTTAGTCATTTTTGTTGCAGCAGCGCATAATACAATGTGTCGATTATAGTTCATTATTTTTCCAATCTGTTTTGTTTCAGTGTAAAAACTAAAAATTCCTCAAAAAGTTCAAATGTGAACCCAGGATAAAGTTTTATTTTTATTTTTTATATTTGGAGCGCAGTTTGATTATTGTAATCCGTGCGTGCAGACTTTCTTCCAGCGGAACTGCTTTCCAAGGAAACATGTTTTAGCCATCAAGCTGCACACAGGTTCCCCCGGACCCAGCCGTCCAGATGATATGTAATTGTATCAGGTTATTGAACTCAATTAAAAAAAACAAAAAAACGATTTGGCTTAGAGTTTATATGCCGGGAAATGCTGACACTGCGACTTATAGGGGACTGCGGCACGCATCTGAGCGCCTTATTAAGCCCGCGTCTACGGCGAGTTTTGGTTTATTATAGAAATTGTGGTTCTGTCACTTTACTACAAGATGAATTGTGTTACTAAAATCCCACTGGTAATACAAAAAATATGTTATATTCCTTGCATGGGATTTATATTAACTTTATAGGTTAATACAAACATCTGCCGTTTTTATGTTCCACATAGATCCACAATTCTGTGAGGATTTATGTCATAACATATCCTATATGGGTCCTGAGCCCCCCCACCTCCCTTCTCAACACCATATTCTGGCTGCCTGCAGTCACCACTAGGTGGAGCTAACTCTAAAGATTTATTATTGAATTTAGTTGAAAGATTATTGCATATAGTAACATAGTATATAAGACTGAAAAAAGACATTTGTCCATCCAGTTCGGCCTGTTTCCTACAAGTTGATCCAGAGGAAGGCAAAAAACCCCTGTGAGGCAGAAGCCAATTTTCCCCACTTAAGGGGAAAAAATTACTTCCCGACTCCAATCAGGCAATCAGAATAACTCCCTGGAGTTCATAGTCTCACTGCTCTTACCGTAAAGAGTCCATAGTCTCACTGCTCTTACCGTAAAGAGTCCATAGTCTCACTGCTGTTACAGTATAGAGTCCACAGTCTCACTGCTCTTACCGTAAAGAGTCCATAGTCTCACTGCTCTTACCGTAAAGAGTCCATAGTCCCACTGCTTTTACAGTTCAGAGTCCATAGTCTTACTGCTCTTACAGTAAAGAGTCCATAGTCTCACTGGTCTTACCGTAAAGAGTCCATAG
Organism: Bufotes viridis; assembly: GCA_033119425.1. Taxonomy (NCBI): domain Eukaryota; kingdom Metazoa; phylum Chordata; class Amphibia; order Anura; family Bufonidae; genus Bufotes; species Bufotes viridis. The sequence goes on from CM065596.1 coordinate 150,212,700, forward strand.
TCTTACTGCTCTTACCGTAAAGAGTCCATAGTCTCACTGCTCTTACAGTAAAGAGTCCATACTCTCACTGCTCTTACAGTATAGAGTCCACAGTCTCACTGCTCTTACAGTAAAGAGTCCATAGTCTCACTGCTCTTACAGTATAGAGTCCATAGTCTCACTGCTCTTACAGTATAGAGTCCATAGTCTCACTGTTCTTACAGTAAAGAGTCCATAGTCTCACTGCTCTTACAGTAAAGAGTCCATAGTCTCACTGCTCTCACAGTAAAGAGTCCATAGTCTCACTGCTCTCACAGTAAAGAGTCCATTGTCTCACTGCTCGTACAGTAAAGAGTCCATAGTCTCACTACTCTTACCATAGAGTCCATAGTCTCACTGTTCTTACAGTAAAGAGTCCATAGTCTCACTGTTCTTACAGTAAAGAGTCCATAGTCTCACTGCTCTTACAGTAAAGAGTCCATAGTCTCACTGCTCTCACAGTAAAGAGTCCATAGTCTCACTGCTCTTACAGTAAAGAGTCCATAGTCTCACTGCTCTTACAGTATAGAGTCCATAGTCTCACTGCTCTCACAGTATAGAGTCCATAGTCTCACTGCTCTTATTGTAAAGAGTCCATAGTCTCACTGCTCTTACAGTATAGAGTCCATAGTCTCACTGCTCTTACAGTAAAGAGTCCATAGTCTCACTGCTCTTACAGTATAGAGTCCATAGTCTCACTGCTCTTACAGTATAGAGTCCATAGTCTCACTGCTCTTACAGTATAGAGTCCATAGTCTCACTGCTCTTACAGTATAGAGTCCATAGTCTCACTGCTCTTACAGTATAGAGTCCATAGTCTCACTGCTCTTACAGTATAGAGTCCATAGTCTCACTGCTCTTACAGTAAAGAGTCCATAGTCTCACTGCTCTTACAGTATAGAGTCCATAGTCTCACTGCTCTTACAGTATAGAGTCCATAGTCTCACTGCTCTTACAGTATAGAGTCCATAGTCTCACTGCTCTTACAGTAAAGAGTCCATAGTCTCACTGCTCTTACTGTAAAGAGTCCATAGTCTCACTGCTCTCACAGTAAAGAGTCCATTGTCTCACTGCTCGTACAGTAAAGAGTCCATAGTCTCACTGCTCTTACCATAGAGTCCATAGTCTCACTGCTCGTACAGTATAGAGTCCATAGTCTCACTGCTCTTACAGTATAGAGTCCATAGTCTCACTGCTCTTACAGTAAAGAGTCCATAGTCTCACTGCTCTTACAGTATAGAGTCCATAGTCTCACTGCTCTTACTGTAAAGAGTCCATAGTCTCACTGCTCTCACAGTAAAGAGTCCATTGTCTCACTGCTCGTACAGTAAAGAGTCCATAGTCTCACTGCTCTTACAGCATAGAGTCCATAGTCTCACTGCTCTCACAGTATAGAGTCCATAGTCTCACTGCTCTTACTGTAAAGAGTCCATAGTCTCACTGCTCTTACAGTAAAGAGTCCATAGTCTCACTGCTCTTACAGTATAGAGTCCATAGTCTCACTGCTCTTACAGTATAGAGTCCATAGTCTCACTGCTCTTACAGTATAGAGTCCATAGTCTCACTGCTCTTACAGTAAAGGGTCCATAGTCTTACTGCTCTTACAGTAAAGAGTCCATTGTCTCACTGCTCTTACAGTAAAGAGTCCATTGTCTCACTGCTCTTACAGTATAGAGTCCATAGTCTCACTGCTCTTACAGTATAGAGTCCATAGTCTCACTGCTCGTACAGTATAGAGTCCATAGTCTCACTGCTCTTACAGTATAGAGTCCATAGTCTCACTGCTCTTACAGTAAAGAGTCCATAGTCTCAGTGCTCTTACAGTAAAGAGTCCATAGTCTCACTGCTCTTACAGTAAAGAGTCCATAGTCTAACTGCTCTTACCGTAAAGAATCCTCTTCTATGTTTGTGTACAAACCTTCTTTCCTCCAGACGCAGAGGATGTCCCCTCGTCACAGTCACAGTCCTGGGGATAAATAGATGATGGGAGTGATCTCTGTACTGACCCCTGATATATTTATACATAGTTATTAGATTTCACCTCAGTCGTCTTTTTTCTAAAGTAAATAACCCTAATTTTGATAACCTTTCAGGGTACGGTAGTTGCCCCATTCCAGTTATTACTTTAGTTGCCCTCCTCTGAACCCTCTCCAGCTCTGCTATGTCTGCCTTGTTCACAGGAGCCCAGAACTGTACCCAGTCCTCCATGTTATATATGTCGGCAAGGGGTGAATGAAGTCCAGACAATGGGATGCAGATTACCAAACGTTCAGGGGATAATACTGCACCACATTAGAATTTTTTGTTTGTGTTCTAATTTACACTTCAGTGCCAAATAGGCACACGCCATTTATCTCTGCATCTAGCAAAAGGAATGCAAACTGACCATCCACCTCCAAATCCCCTCATTCCTTCAAGTACTTTCTGTAACTGCGCTGGCCACACGTCACATTGGTCGCTGTGTGGAGCGTCATGGGTTACTATGAAGCAGCTCTTTCTGTGTAATGTTGTGGCAGCTTTAGTGCACTGGACATTCAATGATTGTTCCTGAATTCTTCACATTGTGGAGATTTGTTTGATATACTCTCCCTCTGACTTACATCAGCAGACACAGGAAGAGACCGGCAAAGGATTCCTCCGCGCAGATTGGAGGCTTGGGCAGAAAAATGGCAGATGAGGTTTAACACTGACAAATGTAAAGTTATGCACATGGGAAGGAATAATGCAAGTCACCCGTACATATTAAATGGTAAAACACTCGGTAACACTGACATGGAAAAGGATCTAGGAATTTTAATAAACAGCAAATTAAGCTGCAAAAACCAGTGTCAGGCAGCTACTGCCAAGGCCAATAAGATAATGGGTTGCATCAAAAGGGGCATAGACGCCCGTGATGAGAACATAGTCCTACCACTTTACAAATCACTGGTTAGACCACACATGGAGTACTGTGTACAGTTCTGGGCTCCTGTGAACAAGACAGACATAGCAGAGCTGGAGAGGGTTCAGAGGAGGGCAACTAAAGTAATAACTGGAATGAGGGATCTACAGTACCCTGAAAGGTTATCAAAGTTAGGGTTATTCACTTTAGAAAAAAGACGACTGAGGGGAGATCTAATAACTATGTATAAATATATCAGGGGTCAGTACAGAGATCTGTCCCATCATCTATTTATCCCCAGGACTGTGACTGTGACAAGGGGACATCCTCTGCGTCTGGAGGAAAGAAGGTTTGTACACAAACATAGGAAAGGATTCTTCACTGTAAGAGCAGTGAGACTATGGAACTCTCTGCCTGAGGAGGTGGTGATGGTGAGTACAATAAAGGAATTCAAGAGGGGACTGGATGTATTTCTGGAGTGTAATAATATTACAGGCTACAGCTAGTAGAGAGGGGTCGTTGATCCAGGGAGTTATTCTGATTGCCTGATTGGAGTCGGGAAGGAATTTTTTTCCCCTTAAGTGAGGAAAATTGGCTTCTGCCTCACAGGGTTTTTTTGCCTTCCTCTGGATCAACTTGTAGGAAACAGGCCGAACTGGATGGACAAATGTCTTTTTTCGGTCTTATATACTATGTTACTATGTTACTATGTTAGATACATATCAGGAGTATTATAATATTATCTGCTCTGTGACCCCATTTGGTGTCATTTGTGCGAAACACGAATTCTATTGCCGCTGTCAATTTAACACAACTCGATAAACACAATAGGCTTTTTCAGCTAATCTTTAGTTTATATATTTAATTGATCTACATACAAAGTTGATGATATTAGACACCCTGTAATGATCCTGAGTTACATCCTGTATTATACTCCAGAGCTGCACTCACTTTTCTGCTGGTGCAGTCACTGTGTACATACATTACTTATCCTGTACTGATCCTGAGTTACATCCTGTATTATACTCCAGAGCTGCACTCACTATTCTGCTGGTGCAGTCACTGTGTACATACATTACTTATCCTGTACTGATCCTGAGTTACATCCTGTATTATACTCCAGAGCTGCACTCACTATTCTGCTGGTGCAGTCACTGTGTACATACATTACTTATCCTGTACTGATCCTGAGTTACATCCTGTATTATACTCCAGAGCTGCACTCACTATTCTGCTGGTGCAGTCACTGTGTACAGACATTGCATTACTTATCCTGTCCTGATCCTGAGTTACATCCTGTATTATACTCCAGAGCTGCACTCACTATTCTGCTGGTGCAGTCACTGTGTACATACATTACTTATCCTGTACTGATCCTGAGTTATATCCAGTATTATACCCCAGAGCTGCACTCACTATTCTGCTGGTGCAGTCACTGTGTACATACATTACTTATCCTGTACTGATCCTGAGTTGCATCCTGTATTATATTCCAGAGCTGCACTCACTGTTCTGCTGGTGCAGTCACTGTGTACATACATTACTTATCCTGTACTGATCCTGAGTTACATCCTGTAATATACTCCGGAGCTGCACTCACTATTCTGCTGGTGCAGTCACTGTGTACATACATTACTTATCCTGTACTGATCCTGAGTTACATCCTTTATTATACTCCAGAGCTGCACTCACTATTCTGCTGGTGCAGTCACTGTATACATACATTACATATCCTGTACTGATCCTGAGTTACATCCTGTATTATACTCCAGAGCTGCACTCACTATTCTGCTGGTGCAGTCACTGTGTACATACATTACTTATCCTGTACTGATCCTGAGTTACATCCTGTATTATACTCCAGAGCTGCACTCACTATTCCGCTGGTGCAATCACTGTGTGCATACATTACTTATCCTGTACTGATCCTGAGTTGCATCCTGTATTATACTCCAGAGCTGCACTCACTATTCTGCTGGTGGAGTAACTGTGTACATATATATGTGATAATGTAGATTATTATATAATCTGCTACCTGTCATATCCAGTTAATGCTGAATTAATGTAATTTTACTTTTTTAGGTTGATGCACACAACTGTGATCAGCCTCATGTGTGAGCTCCCTTGACCTGATCTGACCATCATAGTGATTTATGATTCGGTCTCTGTCTGATCTCCGGGTTATTGCAGGGTTCACGCATCATTATGTAAAATACAGCGGTGATCAGATATGAACTGACTGTATTAAAAATTACTGTGATACAGTCAATTCGGGTCAGGGGAGCTGCAGTCGTCCCGGGAAATACGGCTGACACGCGGACCGTGTTTTCCAGGCTGATCACAGTTGGGTGCTTGAGCCCTCGGAGACAGGTCGGTTCTGGGTGTTCTCCTGTTCCACCACTAGATGGCAGCAGATTAACTATTTGGATGCCAGTATTATACTTCTTGTCAATCATTTCAATTGCCTGTGTCAGTAAGTCAATGATAGATCTGTGAGGTCTCGCAGCCCATGTACTACATTGCAGCTCAGTCCCAGTATGGGGGGAGGGGCACTGCATATTTATTAAGCTAAAGTAATGAACAGTTCAGTGGGGACATGTTGAATCAGATCCCTGGGGGACAATTTGGGGGTTTCTATATATTTATTTCTAATTGAAGTTAAGTTTAAGGTTAAGATTGATGTTCGTACAAGAACAAGAGTGAGACGTTCCTGTGAGGAGGAAAATGTCATTTGACTAGTAGCAGGAAACAATTTATAAAAAAATGAATTGGATCTGTTATTTATTTAATGTTACTATGTATTATATACTGCCTCCTATGTACAAGAATATAACTACTATAATACTGCTCCTATATACACGAATATAACTACTATAATACTGCCCCTATGTACAGAAATATAACTACTATAATACTGCTCCTATGTACAAGAATATAACTACTATAATACTGTCTCCTATGTACAAGAATATAACTACTATAATACTGTCTCCTATGTACAAGAATATAACTACTATAATACTGCTCCTATGTACAAGAATATAACTACTATAATACTGCTCCTATGTACAAGAATATAACTACTATAATACTGTCTCCTATGTACAAGAATATAACTACTATAATACTGCTCCTATGTACAAGAATATAACTACTATAATACTGCTCCTATGTACAAGAATATAACTACTATAATACTGCTCCTATGTACAAGAATATAACTACTATAATACTGCTCCTATGTACAGGAATATAACTACTATAATACTGCTCCTATGTACAGGAATATAACTACTATAATACTGCCCCTATGTACAAGAATATAACTACTATAATACTGCTCCTATGTACAAGAATATAACTACTATAATACTGCTCCTATGTACAAGAAAATAACTACTATAATACTGCTCCTATGTACAAGATAATAACTACTATAATACTGCTCCTATGTACAGGAATATAACTACTATAATACTGCCTCCTATGTACAAGATTCCCAATATAACTACTATAATACTGTTCATATGTACAGGAATATAACTACTATAATACTGCTCCTATGTATAAGAATATAACTTCTATAATACTGCTCCTATGTACAAGAATATAACTACTATAATACTGCTCCTATGTACAAGAATATAACTACTATAATACTGCTCCTATGTACAAGAATATAACTACTATAATACTGCGCCTATGTACAAGAATATAACTACTATAATACTGCTCCTATGTACAAGAATATAACTACTATAATACTGTTCCTGTGTACAAGAATATAACTACTATACTACTGACTCCTATGTACAATAATATAACTACTATAATACTGCTCCTATGTACAAGAATATAACTACTATAATACTGCCCCTTTATACAAGAATATAACTACTGTAATACTGCTCCCATGTACAAGAATATAACTACTATAATACTGAATCCTATGTACTAGAATATAACTACTATAATACTGCTCCTATGTACAAGAATATAACTACTATAATACTGCTCCTATGTACAAGAATATAACTACTATAATACTGCTCCTATGTACAAGAATATAACTACTATAATACTGCTCCTATGTACAAGAATATAACTACTATAATTCTGCTCCTATGTACAAGAATATAACTACTATAATACTGCTTCTATGTACAAGAATATAACTACTATAATACTGATCCTATGTACAAGAATATAACTACTATAATACTGCCTCCTATGTACAAGAATATAACTACTATAATACTGCTCCTATGTACAAGAATATAACTACTATAATACTGCTCCTATGTACAATAATATAACTACTATAATACTGCTCCTATGTACAATAATATAACTACTATAATACTGCTCCTATGTACAAGAATATAACTACTATAATACTGCTCCTATGTACAAGAATATAACCACTATAATACTGCCTCCTCTGTACAAGAATATAAATACTATAATACTGCCTCCTATGTACAAGAATATAACTACTATAATACTGCTCCTATGTACAAGAATATAACTACTATAATACTGCTGCTATGTACAATAATATAACTACTATAATACTGCTCCTATGTACAAGAATATAACTACTATAATACTGCTCCTATGTACATGAATATAACTACTATAATACTGCTCCTATGTACAAGAATATAACTACTATAATACTGCTCCTATGTACAAGAATATAACTACTATAATACTGCTCCTATGTACAAGAATATAACTACTATAATACTGCTCCTATGTACAAGAATATAACTACTATAATACTGCTCCTATGTACAAGAATATAACTACTATAATACTGCTCCTATGTACAAGAATATAACTACTATAATACTGCTCCTATGTACAAGAATATAACTACTATAATACTGCCTCCTATGTACAAGAATATAACTACTATAATACTGCCTCCTATGTACAAGAATATAACTACTATAATACTGCTCCTATGTACAAGAATATAACTACTATAATACTGCTCCTATGTACAAGATAATAACTACTATAATACTGCTCCTATGTACAAGATAATAACTACTATAATACTGCTCCTATGTACAAGAATATAACTACTATAATACTGCTCCTATGTACAAGAATATAACTACTATAATACTGCCTCCTATGTACAAGAATATAACTACTATAATACTGCTCCTATGTACAAGAATATAACTACTATAATACTGCTCCTATGTACAAGAATATAACTACTATAATGCTGCTCCTATAAACAAGAATATAACTTCTATATACTGCCCCATATATGACTTGTATATATTCTCAGTTTTCTGCCCTAGGTCGGTTTTCAGTAAGCGGAGTGGAGGTGGTGAGGTGTTTCTTTTAGCCGGGGTGCTTCTTTACTGTCTCACATTACTCTGTAATAACATTTATTACTTTAATTAAAAAGGAAGGTAAAATCAGATTTTCGGTGGATACAGTCAGATGTCAGGCAGGAGATGAGGTGGAGGAGGGATGTAATGGCCCTGGGTGTGCAGTGGGGAGAGGTAGCGGTTTATGGAATGAGTGATATAAGCAGCTGTCTGTGGTGACTCTCTCTGATTTATTGCTCTCAGTTAACCTCTCGTTGCCTTCGCCTTTCATTCCAAAGTCCTGACGCCAGGAGTACACAGGCCAGCTACATAGAAGCTACATACAAGCTGACGTGACACGGCTCCAACATGTGTCCCAATACAAAACTGTACCAGGACGGTTAGCGTTAGGCTGCACTAGAGCAATGTCTATAGTCACCCTGGACCAGCGATCCCTATGGGATCAGTCTTCCCCTATTCGCACCACTGCAGCCTACACTGTGCTCTGCCAGTGATCAGGTGTGAACAGGAGGGATCAGTGATCCCCACAGGAACCTCAAGGCACTGACCTCAGAGCTACCTATATGTACCTACCTATCTCATCCAAACTGAGCCACTTCTATATAACTATGCCACTCATGTCTGTCTATCTATCTATCTATCTATCTATCTATCTATCTATCTATCTATCTATCTATCTATCTGCATATCTCTCTATTACATCTATCTATCTATCTATCTATCTACAGTATATATCTCATATTTATCTCTATCTATCTCTGTCTCACATCCCTTTATATATAACTATGCTAATTATGTCTGTCTATCATTTATTTCTATCTATCCGTCTATCTCATATCTATTAATCATCTATCTATTATCCAGTATCAATCTAGTTATATCTCTTATAGCTATCAATTTCAAATCTATATATCTATCTATTTATCTATCTATCTATCTATCTATCTATCTATCTATCTATCTATCTATCTATCTATCTATCTATCATCTATCTGTGCATCCTTCTGTTTATCCATCTATCTTAGCTGACCTCATAGTCCAGTCTGTGGGCCCGGAGGCGGCCGATCATTTACATGTGTAGGATGTCCCCTCACATATAGCTGTCACCGTATACTTCCCTGTTTTCCCCGCAGACCCCCGGTGGCGCGGCTCCAGTAAACATATCCCATATCCCAGCCATGTGCTATATAAACAGAGCGCAGCTCGGGAATCCTGCTGCGACTGTGCTGACACTTCACCTCTCATTCATGTCTTGGCACAAGTGTAGACACTGAAAAATCTGGGCCGGCTGCCTTCTGTCCCCTGCCCAATGTGCTGGGTTACTCACACCTCTGCTGAGCATGGACCGAGGGGTCAGCCGATACCTCCGCTCTTATAGGACCAGGGGGGCTGGATAACTCGTTAGTGACGCTCGTCTTTCACCAGCAACTGGGGTATTTTTGGAGCACTGTGTCTTAGGCTCAGTTCACACTTTGTGTAATAAATTGTAATAAACTTTCTAGTTTATTTGGGGCTTTTTAGACCACTTGCAAATGTTTGCTGTCAGTGAATGAAAACATTCTTGCTGAAACTCTTAAAGGCAGGTAATGCCACAATTATGAGCCCCTGGTGTGGGGAGTCTGGTCCAGCCCTTCTTACCTCCTGATGAATTTACATTTACTTTTTTTTTTTTTTTTTTTTTTTTTTACTTTTACTTGAAACAACCACTAGGGGGAGCTTTCTGAAAATTTGTGCAAACAGTGAGTATTGAGCTCCCCCTGGTGGTGGCTGCTGGTACACAGAATTTTATAACATCTCTATGGGCTATGCAAAAGAGTTGGATCCCTATCATATGATGTTTGCCTACACCCCTTACTTGTCCTGATCTCCGAGATATCATCATTTGATTAACTCCATCTCTCCCTGGTTATTCTGCTCAGAGACTTTCAAGTTCTGAGATAATAGGTGAAGGATATGAATAATTTTGCAACCTTTATATTTGTTGTCTCAATGTATCAAAAAACAAAACAAATAAAGGAGGTTATTTATTAACACTGGCGTTTTATACACCGGTCTTAATCTCCCCTATATCTACATCGAAGTTATGAAGAGGCGACGGCCTCTCCATAACTTTGGCGCATCCACCGCCCCTTCTACACGTAATACTATCATAAAATTTAGACCATTGTCTACGCCTAAACCGAGCATAAAAAATGGTAAATGAGAGGGGCCTGCTGGCCCACCCCTTCCCCGCCCGCACCACACTCACTTTTTTAGACCTGGTGTGAGAGGGGAAAAAGTCACAAATCGTGACGCAAATAACCATTGCGCCGCAATCTGTGCCAGAAATACGCCTAATATATATGTTTTTCTGCCTAGTGAATGACCCCCAAAGAGTTTCCAAATTTCAACCGTTTTGTTTCTGCAGGTCCAGTGCAGTCCTATGTGTCTCTATGGTTATGGACTACCTTCCATCTGCTTCCAGCTGTCTGTAGGTTATCAGAAATTGGGGCAGATGGAGTGGCGTAACACTTGACTGAAGGCTTGTTTGTTGTCTGTAACCATGGAGACACATAGGTGTGCATTGTTGCTGTTTATAATCAAAACTACTCTATTTGCTACATAGTTTATTTAAAGGGGTTCTGCAGTTCTTTAAACTGATGATCTATCCTCTGGATAGATCATTAGCATCTGATTGGCGAGGGTCCTACACCCGGGACCCCCGCCGGTCAGCTGTTTGTGAAGGCAGCGGCACTGGTAGTAGCGCTGCGGCCTTCTCGCTGTTTACCGCAGGCCCAGTGATGTCACGACTAGTATCTAGTACTAGTACTAGCTACGCTCCATTCAAGTGAACATAGCTTAGCCCCGCCCAGGCCAGTGATACTAGTCGTGACATCACTCGGCCTAAGGGGAAACCAAGAAAAGCTGCCTTCTCAAGCAGCTGATCGGCGGGGGTCCCAGGTGTCGGACCCCTGCCGATCAGATGACATAACCCCTTTAAGATGCATAGCATTATTTAGGGTTCATCTGGGCAACATTTGATATAGTGATTGTCAGTGGTGTCACAAGCTGACAGGCCGCGACACAACAGTGGCAAAAAAATCTAAAAAATGATGGATTTTGTGTCGCAGGTCGCAAGTCACACACGACTTTTACTCCATTGACTTTAATGTACGTCACAGGCACCACGCGATTGGCCTGCGACTTGCCGCCATGTTGCCGGACCCTAAAAAGCTGTTTGCAGAGGTAGTCCCTTTACAGGTCAGCATGCAGCCCCTCCCATGTTTGCTGGGGGCCCGGGCTCTTAGCAGAGCTCAGGCTTTGTTACATTGTGTTTCCCCCGCTCTCATTAGTCAGCGCACACTGACAGCCGTTTGTAAAGCTGCCATCTATTTCTTTGTTGATATGCAAAGGCAGCAAGTAAAATGATTTATTTATGTTATAATTAAAATTTCTCGACGGGCCAGTGAGTTTTAGCTGCACCTTTTCTAATTTGTCGGCTGCAGGAAAAGGAAAAGAAATCAATAATCTGATACCACTTATGTTTTTATGGTTACCTCGGGCTCTCGGTAATGCAAAACTGCCAGTCACCTGCCTCCTGTGCACAGCGAGCACCGCCGAGCCCCGTATAAATCTTGGAATGTTAGATTCCAGTCGCCTCCACTCTCCTTTAGCTTCTGCAGATATGTAATGTCTTCGGTCCTCGGGTCAATACTCAAGCGGCATGTAAATGGACGTCGTGCGGACGAGAAGGCGCTACTTAGGAAAAAAATATTGACCAATGAAACTGAAGCTACAGAAACGCGTTTCTCCATCGCTCTGAAGACGTCTGATACTGGAATTACTCATCTTCAACTGAAAGCATAAATCATCTATTAGACTCTAGTCACATCCAGAGCAGCATCCAAACCTAATTTATTTCCTGTATGGCATAAGATTTTATATGTAGCCACAGGGTAAATGACTGCATTGCATCATAAGATACTTAGGGGTCTAACTGCAACCCCTTCTGACTCTGAAGGCCCGGGAGTTAGTAGTGTAGTGTTTGTATCAGATATCGCTGAGTACTTCAGTAACTATGTCGTGACAAACACAATGGTCCCAAGTGCTATGTGCTGTCTGCGATAGGATCTTATATCCGTCACCGGGTTCAGTGTCTGAACTGAGATTTGTTTGCTGCTTTGCATTGTGGGAGATGTAGCGATCAAACTGCAGTCCCTTCTGGTTCAGTGTCTGAACTGAGAGTGATTTGCTGTGTTGCATTGCAGGACATGTAGCGATCGAACTGAAATCCCTTCTAGTTCAGTGTCTGAACAGAGAACGCTTTGCATTGTGGGAGATGTAGTGATTGAACTGCAGTGCTTTCTAGTTCATTTGCTGCATTGCATTCTGGGAGAAGTAGTGATCCACATACAACCCCTTTCAGTTCAATATCTAAACAGAGAGGGACTTGCTGTGATCTGCAGTCCCTTCTAGTTCAGTGTAGAAACAGATAGGGGCACATTTATAAAGACCGGATATAACCCCTATAGCTGGCGGTGGATCCGCCGAAGTTATGAAGAGGCACCGGCCTCTACCCAACTTCGGTGTATCCAGTGCCAGTTCTAATCGTAAGACAGCTTCCTTGCTTTTCTACGCTTAAGGGCTCGTTCACAAGACCGTGGCTTTGGCCCGCATCTAAGCCACATTTTTTTGCGGCTCGGGTGCGGACCCATTCACTTCTATGGGGCCTCAAAAGTTGCGGACAGCAAACTTTATGAGTCATGTCCTACTCTTTTCCGTTTTGCGGACAGGAATAGGCATTTCTAAAAGGGCAAATTGCGGAAGGCACATGGGCGGCATTCGTGCAACTAGCGGACCACAAAACACAACACGGTCGTGTGAAAAAGCCATAAATCGGATGTAGAAAAGGATGAATGAGACTTGCCACTGGCCCCTCCCCTTCCCCGACCACTTTTTAGACCTGGCATGAGCAGGGAAAAGACGCATATTGCGGTGCAACTAACCGCTCGCCAGAAATATGCCTAATGTAGGCGTATTTCTGGATAATAAGTGACCCCCATAGTGCTTTGCTGTGTTGCATTGTGGGAGGTGTACAGGAGTAATCAAACTGCAGCTTTTTCTAGTTCAGTGTGTGACCAGAGTACATTGTGGGGGATGTGGTGCCTGTATCAAAAAGTTTAAAGTGTAACTGCTGTTTGATTTTTTTTATATCCTAATGGTATAGTGCACCCTGCTTTATAAATGCTTTTGTGCTTTATAATTTAATCTTTTTCAGTTTCACCTCATAATAACACCCAGAAATGTGTGTCACTTTCACATTGAGCAGCCTCTCCTCACAGCCTTGTCATGTGCAGCTGTCTCCTCTTTGATATCAACAAGAGATGGGGAGAGCACTGGGTGGAGGAGCACAGCCCTGAGTGCCAGGAGGAGCACTGGGAGGAGGAGCACAGCCCTGAGTGTAAGGGAGAGCACTGGGAGGAGGAGAACAGCCCTGAGTGTAAGGGAGAGCACTGGGAGGAGGAGCACAGCCCTGAGTGCCAGGAGGAGCACAGCCCTGAGTGCCAGGAGGAGCACAGCCCTGAGTGCCAGGAGGAGCACTGGGAGGAGGAGCACAGCCCTGAGTGTAAGGGAGAGCACTGGGAGGAGGAGCACAGCCCTGAGTGTAAGGGAGAGCACTGGGTGGAGGAGCACAGCCCTGAGTGCCAGGAGGACACAGCCCTGAGTGCCAGGAGGAGCACTGGGAGGAGGAGCACAGCCCTGAGTGTAAGGGAGAGCACTGGGTGGAGGAGCACAGCCCTGAGTGCCAGGAGGAGAACAGCCCTGAGTGCCAGGAGGAGCACAGCCCTGAGTGCCAGGAGGAGCACAGCCCTGAGTGCCAGGAGGAGAACAGCCCTGAGTGTAAGGGAGAGCACTGGGAGGAGGAGCACAGCCCTGAGTGTAAGGGACAGCACTGGGAGGAGGAGCACAGCCCTGAGTGTAAGGGAGAGCACTGGGAGGAGGAGCACAGCCCTGAGTGTAAGGGAGAGCACAGCCCTGAGTGTAAGGGAGAGCACTGGGAGGAGGAGCACAGCCCTGTGTGCCGGGAGAGCACTGGGAGGAGGAGCACAGCCCTGTGTGCCGGGAGAGCACTGGGAGGAGGAGCACAGCCCTGAGTGTCGGGGAGAGCACTGGGAGGAGGAGCACAGCCCTGAGTGTAAGGGAGAGCACTGGGAGGAGGAGTACAGCCCTGAGTGTAAGGGACAGCACTGGGAGGAGGAGCACAGCCCTGTGTGCCGGGAGAGCACTGGGAGGAGGAGCACAGCCCTGAGTGTCGGGAGAGCACTGGGAGGAGGAGTACAGCCCTGAGTGTAAGGGAGAGCACTGGGAGGAGGAGCACAGCCCTGAGTGTAGGGAGAGCACTGGGAGGAGGAGCACAGCCCTGAGTGTCGGGGAGAGCACTGGGAGGAGGAGCACAGCCCTGGGTGTAAGGGAGAGCACTGGGAGGAGGAGCACAGCCCTGAGTGTAAGGGACAGCACTGGGAGGAGGAACACAGCCCTGTGTGCCGGGAGAGCACTGGGAGGAGGAGCACAGCCCTGTGTGTCGGGAGAGCACTGGGAGGAGGAGCACAGCCCTGTGTGCCGGGAGAGCACTGGGAGGAGGAGCACAGCCCTGAATGTCGGGGAGAGCACTGGGAGGAGGAGTACAGCCCTGAGTGTAAGGGAGAGCACTGGGAGGAGGAGCACAGCCCTGAGTGTAAGGGAGAGCACTGGGAGGAGGAGCACAGCCCTGAGTGTAAGGGAGAGCACTGGGAGGAGGAGCACAGCCCTGAGTGTAAGGGAGAGCACTGGGAGGAGGAGCACAGCCCTGTGTGTCGGGAGAGCACTGGGAGGAGGAGCACAGCCCTGTGTGCCGGGAGAGCACTGGGAGGAGGAGCACAGCCCTGAGTGTAAGGGACAGCACTGGGAGGAGGAGCACAGCCCTGAGTGTAAGGGAGAGCACAGCCCTGAGTGTAAGGGAGAGCACTGGGAGGAGGAGCACAGCCCTGAGTGTAAGGGAGAGCACAGCCCTGAGTGTAAGGGAGAGCACAGCCCTGAGTGTAAGGGAGAGCACTGGGAGGAGGAGCACAGCCCTGTGTGCCGGGAGAGCACTGGGAGGAGGAGCACAGCCCTGTGTGCCGGGAGAGCACTGGGAGGAGGAGTACAGCCCTGAGTGTAAGGGACAGCACTGGGAGGAGGAGCACAGCCCTGAGTGTAAGGGACAGCACTGGGAGGAGGAGCACAGCCCTGTGTGCCGGGAGAGCACTGGGAGGAGGAGCACAGCCCTGAGTGTAAGGGAGAGCACTGGGAGGAGGAGCACAGCCCTGAGTGTAAGGGAGAGCACTGGGAGGAGGAGCACAGCCCTGAGTGTCGGGGAGAGCACTGGGAGGAGGAGCACAGCCCTGAGTGTAAGGGAGAGCACTGGGAGGAGGAGCACAGCCCTGAGTGTAAAGGACAGCACTGGGAGGAGGAACACAGCCCTGTGTGCCGGGAGAGCACTGGGAGAAGGAGCACAGCCCTGTGTGTGGGGAGAGCACTGGGAGGAGGAGCACAGCCCTGTGTGTCGGGAGAGCACTGGGAGGAGGAGCACAGCCCTGAGTGTCGGGGAGAGCACTGGGAGGAGGAGCACAGCCCTGAGTGTAAGGGAGAGCACTGGGAGGAGGAGCACAGCCCTGAGTGTAAGGGAGAGCACTGGGAGGAGGAGCACAGCCCTGAGTGTAAGGGAGAGCACTGGGAGGAGGAGCACAGCCCTGAGTGTAAGGGAGAGCACTGGGAGGAGGAGCACAGCCCTGTGTGCCGGGAGAGCACTGGGAGGAGGAGCACAGCCCTGTGTGCCGGGAGAGCACTGGGAGGAGGAGCACAGCCCTGAGTGTCGGGGAGAGCACTGGGAGGAGGAGCACAGCCCTGAGTGTAAGGCCTCTTTCACACGAGCGTGTCCGGATTAGGTCCGGATGCGTAGCGGATGCGTTCAGTGAAAACTGTGCGATTTCACAGGCAAAGCCATTCAGTTTTGCCTGCGATTGCGTTCAGTTGTTCACGCGCGTGATAAAAAACTGAAGGTTTACAAACAACATCTCCTAGCAACCATCAGTGAAAAACGCAACGCACCCGCACTTGCTTGCGGATGCAATGCATTTTTCACGCAGCCCCATTCACTTCTATGGGGCTAGGGCTGCGTGAAAAACGCAGAATATAGAACATGCTGCGATTTTCACGCAACGCACAAGTGATGCGTGAAAAAAAACGCTCATGTACACAAACCCATTGAAATGAATGGGTCAGGATTCAGTGCGGGTGCAATGCGTTCACATCACGCATTGCACCCGAGCGGAAAACTCGCCCGTGTGAAAGCGGCCTAAGGGAGAGCACTGGGAGGAGGAGCACAGCCCTGAGTGCCAGGAGGAGCATAGCCCTGAGTGCCAGGAGGAGCACAGCCCTGAGTGCCTGGGAGAGCACTGGGAGGAGTGGGAGAGGTTATCTGCATTCTGATTGATCCTGTCTGTCTCTGGTTAGCTGTATGTGAGAGGATACACAACGCTCTGGGGTAGTGGGGAGGTTATCTGCGTTTGATTGGTCTTGTCTCTCTCTGGTTAGCTGTATGTGAAAGGATACACACTGCTCTGGGGTAATGGGGGAGGTTATCTGCGTTCTGACTGGTCTTGTCTGTCTCTGGTTAGCTGTATGTGAGAGGATACACACTGCTCTCTGGTAGTGGCGGAGGTTATCTGCGTTCTGATTGGTCTTGTCTGTCTCTGGTTAGCTGTATGTGAGAGGATACACACTGCTCCGGGGTAATGGGGGAGGTTATCTGCCCTCTGATTGGTCTTGTCTATCTCTGGTTAGCTGTATGTGAGAGGATACACACTGCTCTCTGGTAGTGGTGGAGGTTATCTGCGTTCTGATTGGTCTTGTCTGTCTCTGGGTAGCTGTATATGAGAGGATACACACTGCTCCGGGGTAATGGGGGAGGTTATCTGCGTTCTGATTGGTCTTGTCTGTCTCTGGGTAGCTGTATGTGAGAGGATACACACTGCTCTAGGGTAGTGGGGGAGGTTATCTGCATTCTGATTCGTCTTGTCTGTCTCTGGGCAGCTGTATGTGAGAGGATATACACCGCTCTCTAGTAGTGGGGGAGGTTATCTGCGTTCTGAATGGTCTTGTCTGTCTCTGGGCAGCTGTATGTGAGAGGATACACACCGCTCTCTAGTAGTGGGGGAGGTTTTCTGCGTTGTGATTGGTCTTGCTAGTTCATGTGAGGAGTGCAAGGGCTTATGGGAAGTGAGGGAAATACAGGATGGCCTCAAGGAAAGGGCAAAGATCATCACAGGAAGTGCAGCAGAGGCCATCTTAGGAAGATACGGAAATAGAGGCGCAGAGAAATAGGGGTGCTAAGGGCTGAATACAGACATCAGAAAGGTAAAATTAACTAAAAAATAAAGTTTCATGAATATCTTCCCTTTAGCATCACACATGTTAGGAATTTCGTTTTTTAACTACTAATTCAGAGTTCCAGAATGCTGTGGTGTGTAGAGAGCAGTGGCATACCTCCCAATATTTGAAAATCGCAAAGAGGAACAATATGTGCGGCGCGCGGCACAGCAATTTTTTCCATACTAGGCCACGCCCAAAGCATAATTACTGACTCTGTCAGAGCTGCAGCAGCCGGGGATCGGTTAGGGGAGTGTAAGCTCCTTTATTTTTTTTACAGCTTATGGAGCCCCTGGGACAATCTTATTTCTTGCGCTTCAATATCCATTTAAATATTAGCTTATAAATCATCGGATTATAGATATTTTAAGGTCCAAAGTGCACCAAATAATGAAGCTATGGTCTAATATACTGGTAGAAAGCATACAGATAGTTTAGTAAGGAGAAGTTTAGTAAATTTATTGATGCACATTTATGCATTAATTCCCCAGATTAGGGCCTCATGCACACAACCGTATGTGTTTTGCGGTCCGCAAAAAAAAAACGGATGACGCTCCATATAGAATCCTTTTTTTTGCGGATCCATTGTAATAATGCCTATCCTTGTCCGCAAACTAGAAAAAATAGGACATGCTCTATTTTTTTGCAGAACGGAAAAACGGACATCTGGAAACGGAATGCATGTGGAGTACCTTCGGTTTTTTTTTGCGGACCCATTGAAATGAATGGTTCCACATATGGTCCGCAAAAAAAAAAAACGGAACGGACACGGAAAAAAAATACGTTCGTGTGCATGAGGCCAAAGAGGGACATTTAAGGATCAAAGAGGGACTTGGCTCAAAAAGAGGGACTGTCCCTCCAAAAGTTGGACAGTTGGGAGGCATGCAGTGGTCTTTGCAAATCTACAACTCTCAACATGTTTGTGTATCCTGGGAGCTGTAGTATTGCAACAACTGGACTAAGGTTTGAAACATTCTTGTTTACACACAGAGGCTGAAAATCCATCCAGACCTTTTACTTCTCACAGGAGAGGATTTGTTACAATTGTATCCAGTCTAGAGATTTTTCTGTGTGCTTAAAGAGGACCTTTAACAGTTTTTTAGGCTACATGCACACGACCGTTGCCTGCCTCCGTGTCCGCTCCTCCTTGAAATTTTACGTCCGTCAAAAAAAACGGATGACGGACCGTTTTTTTTGACGGATCCGATTTTTATGGCAGATCCATTGCAAAAATGCCTATCCTTGTCCGCAAACGTGAAAAAAATAGGACATGCACTATTTTTTTGACGGAATGAAAACACAGATCACGGATGCGGAACAAAAACGGTTGACCATCCGCATTTTTTGACGGACCCATTGAAATGAATGGGGAAGCATCCTATCCGTGAAAAAAAACGGAACGGACGCGGAAACAAACAACGGTCGTGTGCAAGGGGCCTTAGTTGTTGTTAAACAAAGTACCTTTACAAGCAGGGCATGCTCCACTGATGCTCCTATAACTTTTCTTCAAACACCCCTTGGCTGCCCTGCTGTGCCCCGTTCTGTTTTCACGCCCTGTATGCTAATAGATAGCATGGTTACAGGGAGGAGGAGACGCCAGCGCTTCTCAGGGGGCGTCTCCTTCTGCCTCGCTGTTGCTGTCCAATCGTAGCGGACCATGTCACAGCCAGGCAGAAGGTGAGCTGTTTTTTCTTCCTGGCTGTGACGCTCTCCGCTGCATTTGGACCGTGCTACAGCCAGGGAAAAGGAGACGCCCCCTGAGAAGCGCTGGGATCTCCTCCTCCATGTAACTATGCTATCTATTAGCACACCGGCCAGGAAAACCGAACAGGGGCACAGCGGGGCAGCCAAAGTGTATTAGGAAAAAGAAAAGTTATAGGCGTATCAGCATAGCGTACCCCGC
The DNA here is from genome assembly GCA_033119425.1 of Bufotes viridis. Lineage (NCBI taxonomy): Eukaryota > Metazoa > Chordata > Amphibia > Anura > Bufonidae > Bufotes > Bufotes viridis. The sequence goes on from CM065596.1 coordinate 150,232,282, forward strand.
TTGTAAAGGTACTAAGGCTACTTTAACGCTCCCGTTACTGATAATACAACCATCCTTATCCGTTATGAACGGATCCAGTTGTATTATCTTTAACATAGCCAAGACGGATCCGTCATGAACTCCATTAAAAGTCAATGGGGGACGGATCCGTTTTTTATTGTGGCAGATCGTGTCAGAGAAAACGGATCCGTCACCATTGACTTGCATTGTGGGTCATGACGGATCCGTTTTGCTCCACATCCCAGGACGGAAAGCAAACCGCAGCATGCTGCTCTCTGGTATGAGAATGGAATGCATTTTGGAGCACTCCGTTCTGTTCAGTTACGTTTTGTCCCCATTGACAATGAATGTGGACAAAACAAATGCGTTTTTTTTCCGGTATTGAGCCCCTATAACGGATCTCATTACCGGAAAATAAAAACGCTAGTGTGAAAGTAGCCTTAGTTTAACAAAAAGAAAACGGTGAAAGGTTCTCTTTAACAGTCTGGATTCCAGATTGATACAATTTATCTAAACTGATACATTGTAACAAACTGTCAGGACAGGAGAGAAATTTGTGCACTCATGTGAGTGATGATAATATGTACAGCGCTATGGAGTGTGTTAGTGCTATATGAATGAATATGATAAAACTGGAGCGTGACTTATAGGTTTGGCTCGATATGGCAGTACGATGATGTAACGCCCCAGAGTGGCATTACCACTACTGCACCCCACTACTATCTCTAATGGGCTAGTGTCATGTTATCTGTGTATTTATTCCCAGGTCCTGTACGATGTGCATTCATAATCTTGTTATGTAACTGTTCACGTGTAATATGCCTGGTTCACCAGCAGGTGGCAGCATAAATGCCCAAGCTATAGATACATAGAATGGAGCCTTTCGTGCCTTCTGTGGTGTGGTGGGCATGTCCCACTTGCTGCAGGGAGGGTGGACTTCTAGTTAGGGTTAGTCTAGCTTACCCCCTGCTAGGGGAAGGAAACAGGAGCACTTCCCTGTTGGACGAGCCCTGTCTAGGCCAGCTAGAGCACCTTCAGCTCAGCAGGACATGGAGGCTACAGCTTGGAGCCTCAGAAGCCAGGAGGAGAACGTTTTCTCTGGACAAAGCTAGAGTCAGACTACAAGAGAGAAGTTGCAGCAGACAGCTAAAGCCAAGTTATTCAGTCAGCCTGTCAGCACAGCAGAGTCAGAGAGCAACAGATGTAGCAGAGATGAGTTTGCCTGCCACAGTTAATGCTAACACCTGCTGAGACCAAGATGAAGTCTGTAAACCGTTTGGAGAAACGTTTATTGAAAATAGAAGTAGAAGTGGAAGCTGCTTTTCAACTTTATCACAATGTCTAGACTTCATCCCACAATTCAACTACCCCCTTTGTCTGCTTCAAAGCCAACGCCTGGGGTTCCAGCGTATCCAGGTAGGAGCACCGTGACACGTGTACAAAACCTTAAGGGACATTATAGGCCACCCTATAGCACTCGGCCATTCCTACACTTGGGTACCAACACCATTTCTTAAAGGGACTCTGTCCTGTTGTTGCTTCATTGCAACTGGCGTCACTAAACACTTATCTCATCTTACCCTCAGTTCACACTTGCGCGTTTTACAGCGCGTTCGAACACGCTGTAAAACGCATAACCGATGCAAACCAATGCTTCCCTATGGGACTGGTTCACATTTTCGCGTTTTACAGCGAAAACAAGCACTTGAGCTTTTTTTAGGGCGTTTGTCGCGCGTTTTGGCCCATAGACTTCAATGGGAACGCGCAACGCTTGTCGAACGCGCGTTTATGAATTTGCAACATGCTGGAAAGGCCAAACTTCATATAGACAGGGATATTTGGTCATTGGACAACACTGCAGTCAATCACACAAACGCGCGTAAAAAGCGCGTTTACTATTGCCAAAAACGCGCACAAAAACGTGCGTAAATCGCGCAACAAAAACGCGTCTCAGAAACGCTCAGGTCTGAACCCAGCGTTAAGGGGACCCCTTGCGGAACGCGCCTCTATTGCAATGACCTCTCATGTATCTCATTATATTATGTGTCTAATTTGAATACAACCACTCGGGTTTTGGGAAATTCTTTTTTCCCCTCACAAATTCTTGCACAAATTGGAAATGATTTTCTGACGTTCGCTCCCCAGTTGCCAACCCTTGAAATCAGTGTCGTTAATTATATCATCAGTTCAGCGTCTAAAAATCTTTCTGGCGACTTTTCTTTATTTTGCTAATTTTCCTGACCTGCCCCGAGATTCCTGTGTCTATGCAGATGCCAAGGTCCCTGCACACCAGAGGGGTCATTGTCTGTCTTATATGAGACTGTCACCGATTGCACTCATCACTGGAAGTGATAAGTCTTGGCAGATGACTTCCCTAGACATATCTTTTGGACACTTCGTTGAGTATCACATATAAAGGGGAACTCTTTCCTCCGCTATTTTGCTTTCTTCCAGTATTAGATGTGTTGCCCTATGCTATATAATAAGCAATAGTGTTTAACTGTTTCTTGGCTGCCTGGACCCCAAAATCTATTACACCCCTATCACATGCAATATACAAATACGTGAAGTACTGTATGTAATTGTATCATTATATATTTCTTGCTATAGTTATTACATTATTATTACATGATCACACCTCTGCACTGCTTGCCATTTACAGTACTACTAAGGGTTGAGCTGAGGGGCAGCTTTATCCATTGTGCCCCCTATAGCTGTGCTATTGTTCTGTCCATGTGATTCCTGATGGTACATTATAAACATCATCTTTAATTGATTTGACTCATCAGTGTTATTTAAAGATTTTGAAGCATAAACCACAGGGATCCACATAAAAACATCTCAGGATATGTACGTCAATGATTCAGTATACATGCTTGAATATCCTATCCAAACAGGAAATTACAGGTCATCTGTGTGTAGGTTGATAAAGTCCTGTGATTACAGCAGAATCAGCACTGATTTAAAGAGAACATGTTCCTCTTTATTCACAACTAAGGAAGCTGATATCACCGTCTGCATTGTTACAGATGTGGTGGAGCTGCAGCCGGTCATGGTCACTTTGTCTACTGCTAATTAGCATTGAATTCTCCCTTCTCTAAAAATGCAGAGAAAGGCTGCTTGCTTAAATGGAACCTTCCACCATGAAAATGCAATAGAAGCTACAGGAAGCATATTATAGAGCAGGAGGAGCTGCGTAGATTGGTATATACGGTAGTTTTATCGGGAATGTTCAGTAAAACTTGTAAGGCTGAGTTCACACATCAGTTATTTCCATCAGTTTTTGTAAGCCATAAACATTGAACTAGTGCAAATCTTTCCATTGTACGTTATCTCTGAGGAGGCTTCACTACTGGTTTTAGATCACAATAACTGACTAAATAACTGACGTTTGAACCGGGCCTTAGGGCTCATGCACATAAAAGTATTTTCTTTTCGTCCTATTATTGTTCGTATTATAGAAAAAGATAGTACTGTTCTATTAGGGGCCAGCTGTTCTGTTCCGCAAAATACGGAATGCACACGGACATCATCCAGTTCTCTTGTGGATCCATTTTTTGCAGACCGCAAAATACATACGGTCGTGTGCATGAGACCTTACTTAACACAATTCCTGCTCGTTCTGGGCTTTGAAGTTCAGGAGGCGGTCCTATCAGTGATCGACAGCCTATCCTGTATAAGAAGGCGGTCCTTTCAGTGATTGACAGCTTTCCCTCTATAAGGAGGTGGTCCTATCAGTGATTGACAGCCTGTCCTGTGTAAGGAGGTGGTCCTTTCAGTGACTGACAGCTATCTCTGTAGACACAGTCATAGAGGGCAGGCTGTCAATCACTAATAGGACCACCTCCTTATAGAGGGAAAGCTGTCAATCACTGAAAGGACCACCTCCTTACACAGGACAGGCTGTCAATCACTGATAGGACCACTTCCTTATAGAGGGAAAGCTGTCAATCACTGAAAGGACCGCCTCCTTATACAGGACAGGCTGTCAGTCACTGATAGGATCACCTCCTTATAAAGGGAAAGCTGTCAATCACTGAAAGGACTGCCTCCTTATACAGAACACGCTGTCAGTCACTGATAGGACCACCTCCTTATAGAGGGAAAGCTGTCAATCACTGAAAGGACTGTCTCCTTATACAGAACACGCTGTCAATCACTGATAGGACCGCCTCCTTATACAGGACAGGCTGTCAATCACTGATAGGACCGCCTCCTTATACAGAACACGCTGTCAATCACTGATAGGACTGCCTCCTTATAGAGGGAAAGCTGTCTATCACTGATAGGACCGCCTCCTTATACAGGACAGGCTGTCAATCACTGATAGGACCGCCTCCTTATACAGGACAGGCTGTCAATCACTGATAGGACCGCCTCCTTATACAGGACAGGCTGTCGATCACTGATAGGACCGCCTCCTTATACAGGACAGGCTGTCAATCACTGATTGGACCGCCTCCTGGAGTTTAAAGCACAGAATGCAAAGGAATTTAAATGAATAAATTAATAAATGAATAAAAATATATACTAAATCTGCTCCGCTCCCCCCTGCTCTGTAATACATGATGTTTGTAGCTTATATTGCATTTTCATGGTGACTGGTTCCCTTTACGTAAGCAGTCTCTCTCTGCATTGTTAGAGGAGGGAGAATTCAATGCTAATTAGCAGTAGATAAAGTGACCATGACCGGCTGCAGCTCCACCACATCTGTAACAATACAGACAGCGATATCAGACGCCTTAGTTGTGAAGGAGGAAGGAGAGATCCGTAAAGAAATGCCTGAAAGGAAATGGCTCTGCACACTGTGCAGTTTTAGTTTTTCAGGGGTTCACTTTAAAGCCTCTCCAACTACTTGAACAAAACTCTTCCACATTTGTGCCTCAGAGGGGACAGTAAAGCTGCTTCATGACGTGGACATTTAACCTATTCACAGTACAGGTAATAAATATCTGATTGCTGGGGCCCCCAGCAGTCACTAGAATAGAAGTCCACAGCCCCCTGTTCCTCCTCGCCAAGGTCATACAATTTGGATAGAGCAGCGTTTACGCATGGGCTCTGCCGATACATTCATTTCTATGGGGCCAATGGAAACCACCAAACACTGTACCCGGGTGTCTGTGTCAGTGCCATAGACTTTGAATGCACCACTCCATTTAAATTTGCGGGGCTCAGAACCCCTATTTCAGATCAGACATTTAGTCCCCTACTTGTGGGTAGATGATACGAGTCCTCTGTGGGACAACTCTCAGCCGTTCACAGCAGATTATATGCATTACTGAGGTAGGAGGAGAAGCTAGCTACTTCCTTTCTTATTGAAATCTGACTTCCCAGCATTCCTTCTTCACTTTGGCTATACTTTGAACAAACCAACCAAATCCTTGTCTTCAAATAGGTCGGGGATCAGCAACCTCCGGCACTCCAGCTATTCGGAAACGACATCTCCCAGAATCCTTCTTTCACATCTATAGAAGTGTAGCATGCTGGGAGTTGTAGTTTCATAGCAACTGGAGTGATCCCTGGCATAGGCTATAAGTGAGGATAAAGGTTCTGGACCATCTGACACATCCCTGATGGACAAATCAACACTTGGTCACTGATAGCATATCCTATTTAGCAATGGCTGACAATAGTAGCTGACATACAGCGACTTCCCGTTTAAGGCCTCTTGCACACGAACGTGTGCGCCCTGTGCCCGTGCTGCACGGGCACTGACCGTGTGGCAGCCGCAGCGGATCGCGTACCCATTCACTCTAATGGGTCTGTGATCTGCCCGTTCCGCAAAAAGATAGGACATGTTCTATCTTTTTGCGGGACGGAAGTACAGAACAGAACACCACGGAAGCACTCCGCAGTGCTTCCGTAGTGTTCCGTTCCGTCATTCCGTTCTGCACCGTTCCGCATCTCCAGATTTGCGGACCCATTGAAATGAATGGGTCCGCATCCGTGATGCGGAATGGCCACGGAGTGGTGCCCGTGTATTGCGGATCCGCAAATGCGGTCCGCAATACGGGCACGGGGCGCACATGTTCGTGTGCAATAGGCCTAAAAGACAGGAAGGTAAGTTTTTAAGAGATGACAACCTACAGTGACTACACCTATTTCTGCTGGAGAAACTCCTTCGATTGCATTATGTTTACAGATGTGATGGATACATTGTTTCTGTCATCTCTTTTACTGGATACATTGTCTACATTCGTGTTCCACATCAACTTTCTGCTGCCAATCTTCACTCCGAAGGGACCAGTAATCTGCAAAGAGGGTCGTCCAAAGCGGACAACCCACTTACTACAAAGTGACTGTCTCCACCGAAGGCAAGAGATGGGTTCTCTTTAATATAGGCTGAGACAAAGCACTGATAATGCATTGAGTGCCGGGAGGGGGGCACAAATAATGTGTCCATTTAAACTTTAGAAGTTACTTGATCTACAGTTATCTTAATACATGCAACCGAAAAAATCAATACGTTGTAATTACAAAACAGTCATCCATCTACATTGGACCTGATTTATACACAGGGCCGGCGTTTTAACATTAAATATATATTTTGGCTGCTGTTATGCAGACATCAATAATATACTTAAGCACCGTGTTCAGAATCGTCCTGTGATCGTCCATGAATCTTCGTCTTCCATGTGGATGGCTTCCCGTCCGCTGTCATAAACCATGAACCTGTAGAGCCTTTGTAGTGTCTTTATTGCCGGTCGGCTCTGGTTATGACAAGGTTTGTGTAATGTTTATGGCAATGTGGATGTAGACAAGAAATCCATAGTTCAACAGAACTTAGGAGAGAACATATTAGAACTAAATAATTTACAGCACTTAGATCCAGGTCCGTGGAGACCAACTGGAGGCTGATGGTTGGGAAGAAGAAAGAACATTAAGTCTCTTCACTCTATTATTGCTGAGGACTTTTTGATATTTTAATGGTCAGGAAAGGGGTGGCATAGTAGGCATATATCATGGGCACCGCTCAGTTTAGTTCCTCATTCTAGAATTTGTTCTTGATCACCATGTCATCTGAAGGCATCCATCGAGCAAGGGTTTAGAACTTGTTGACTTCACACTTCTATTCATGGTGGCATGGTTTCGACCAGTTCTTCATCTGCCAATGTTTCATTTATCTTTTGGGAACATGATTATGGAAAATAAAAATTGGACCAAACTGGGTTGTGGACCCTTCCCCATGGGCTCCCAGAGAAGTGGTAGGGGGCAGTCTTCAGTATGGGACTAGTCCATTGAAGTACAAAAGGTTCCTCCCATGGGCCCAGACTCTAAGGGCTCATGCACATAACCGTGTGCAGGCCGTGTGCGCACCATATCACGGATGCGGACCCATTCACTTCAATGGGTCCCCGATCCAGAAGATATGGAGTGGAGGCACGGGGCAGAAGATATAGAGTAGAGGCACTATGGAGCGCTTCCATGGCATTTCGGTTGGTGCCTCCGTACCACAAAAAATAGAACATGCTCTATTTTTTGTGGTGCCAACGGATTGCGGACTCATTCAAGTTGAATGGGTCTGCATCCGCCAGCACGGGTCACATTGATGGTACCATGCATTAAACCGCAATTTGCGTTCCCCAATCCACGGCATGGGAGGCACAAGTTTGTGTGCATGAGCCCTAAGACTGCCCACGCATATTAGACAGCTGTCGGCTAAACACTGATTTGGTGGGCAGCTGTCTCTCCTGACACCTCCGTACACATGCATGCTTGATTTGACTAAGTGTTCTCAATAGGGAGAGTGGAGTAAGCCACTGGTGGCATCTCATCTCCCAAGAACAGAAGGATCAGGCATGATGAAATGCAACATCCTTCTCTTCCCCAACATCTATCACTGGAAAGAAGCAGAAGGGCCCCCATTTACATTAGATGCCTGGCTGGTCCTGATGACATTGGGGGTTCGGCTGACATACATCTAATGTGTATGGCCAACTCAATAATAGGCCTCAAAGGTCCAGCAGAAGAAAACCCCATTAGGAGGTGACTTAGGAACAAACAACATGTCACTAGGGTCTAGAGCCACAGAATCTTTCCTCTGGTGGAGCCCAAGAGCTTCAGGCTGACACTGGCTACCTTTGTGACACCAGGTTTTGTGGTTTCCACCAGATCTGTCTGTTCAAGATCAAAAGTGTGTTAAATGCAATAACTCTTGTGACCACAACCTTAGTCTCCTCATCTCCTTCTCAGACCACCAGCCTCCATATTTAGATTAGCATGTTCCCCGAACTCTGACCCTGCTTCCCCTCCCGTCCTTGACAGCATGAATGCTCTTCCTTTGCCACCCTCCATCTGCTTCCTACTGGGTGAAGCACAACATGACCTACCTCTAATCTAAGGAGCCCCAGGAATTGTAATTCTACGATGACGTCATCTAGGAGGAAGGTCTCAGACAGACTTGTACCTAGATGTCTCCTTTAAAAAACAACAACATCTAAACCTCATGTCCAAAAAAGACCATCACGGCCACCCATGGAAGATCAATGGCTCTAGGTGACACCAGCCATCTCTACGCCCGTGGGCCAAGCTTGGCAGCCCATATGGAGAGAACCTCCTGATCACATTGAAATCTCGACAAAGAAGAGGTGAACTAGTTCGGAGCAGAACTTTCATTCATCTTAAAATTATTCAATTCGTTGCAAAACAGGAAAATAAATGTCATCTGTTTTGGGAAGACACAACAGATGTATAAAATATCATTAATGACATGAATAGCAGCCGCCCTTCCCCCACCCTAATATCACATCCAATACTTGGATCCCTTCAGCCGATGCACCAAATGTAATTATTTTCCCTGATTTTTATATATATTTTTTTGATTGGGAAAAGTTGGAACATTTGTCGAGTTATCAATGCACCAAACTCCATCCCCGGTTTGGCAAGCAGCGCTGACGATCCCAGATACTGACGTCCATTGTAATAACAGCTATCTAATGTTTTTCCTTGACGCGCTTCCATATTGCCCGAGTGCGTAGGTACAAGCGCAGATTGGGATGAGATTCAGTGTTCTTCACACAGCCGTCGTATGGTGATAAACAGATGTACAGCGGTAAATAAAGGGAACTGTCACATATCCAAGACAATAATATATATATAAAAAAAGCTCAAACTGCCAAAAAATATGTAAAACCGACATGAAAACAAAGTGAAATAATTCAATTAGGATTATTATGTTACCGGGCAGGTTTTATAGGAAAAAAAAAATCATTTAAAGGGTATTTCACCCTTAAAGGGGTTGTCTCATCATGGACAATGGGGAAATATCGCTAGGATATGCCCCCATTGTCTTATAGGTGCGGGTCCCACCACTGGGACCTGCATCTATATCGAGAACGAAGCCTCGCAAGGTGGTAGCTGGAGGACTCCAGTCTGGCCACCACCAAGCCGGCTCCCCATAGAAGTGAATGGGAGCGTACTGTGCATGCGCGGCCCCTGCTTCCATTCATTTCTATGGTTGTCTCATCATGGCCAATGGGGGCATTTCGCTAGGATATGCCCCTATTGTCTTATAGGTGCCGGTCCCACTGGGACCCGCACCTATAGCGAGAACAGAGCCCTGCATGCGCATGCGCAGCCGCCCTCCATTCATTTTCTATGGGGCCGGTGAAAATAGCCGAGCACTGGTTCGGCTATTTCTGTCGGCCCCATAGAAATGAATGGGAGCGGTGGCCGGTCATGCATAGTTTGCTCCCATTCACTTCTATGGGGAGCCGGCTTGGTGGTGGCCAGACCGAAGTGCTCCAGCCACTACCTTGCGGGGCTCCATTCTCGATATATCGGTGGGACCCATACCTATAAGACAATGTGGGCAAATCCTAGAAATATGCCCCCATTGTCCATGATGAGACAACCCCTTTAAAGGGGTTGTCCAGGTTTTGTAAAAAGAGTTAGTTGGATTTCTAGAAACAGCGCCACTCTTGACTGTAGGCTGGACTTGGCATTGCAGTTCAGTTGAAAGAGGCTGAGTTGCTATACCAGAGACGGCCTGTACTCAAGAGTGGTGCTGTTTCCTTTAAGGCCTCAAGCACACGGCCGTTGTTGTGGTCCGCGTCTGAGCTGCATATTTTGCGGCTCGGGCGCAGACCCATTCATTTCAATGGGGCCGCAAAAGATGCGGACCGCAAAACACCAACGGTCGTGTGCATGTAGCCTAAAGGGACCTGTCGCCTGGTTTGGGGCCACTAAGACAGGCACCATCCATGTGGCTGGCGCAGCTGGATGCAGACCTATTCTACTTGAATGTGTCGATGATCCGTCCGCACTGCAAAAAAATAGAACATGTTCTATTTTTTTGCAGTGTGGAGGCACCAACAGAAAACCCACGGAGCACTCTGTAGTGCTTCCGTGGGCTTCCGTGCCTCCGTTCCACACCGCACCTTCTGGATTGTAGACCTTTTCAAGTGAATGGGTTCGCATCCGTGATGTGGGGTGCACACGGCCGGTGCCTGCATATAGCGGACCACAATGCAGGTACTGGCCGACTACGTTCTTGTGCATGAGCCCTAAGGAGCGGTATTATATGGGCATCGTATACAGTTGTGGTGTTATCTGTTCGCTGTGTGACACTATTATGTAGGCACTATGGGGTACTACTGTTAATAATGTATAGTGGTAATAATTAAGCATTCTGTTCCGCATTATTTGGGATCTATTATGTGGCCACTTCATGTTACTATTTTCTGTTCACTGCCTGATACAATTATGTTTGTACTATTATTTGGCACTGTATGGTGGTATTATTCAGATATCCTGTCACACCATTATTCAGTTAGTATCATGGGGGCACGTTATCATTCTGTTATGCCTTCACTATATGAAACTATTATGTAGACACTATATGGTAATATTACTGTATGGTACTTTTATTCATGTATAACATTTTAATGAAGGCACTATATTGTACTATTATTTGATATGGTGTGGTGATATTATACTTAAACCTCACCCTATTGCACTATTATTTGGGTGGTATTATATGGACACTGTATGGTACTGCTATTCCCTCGTGAAACTATTATGTAGGCACTATATCAAACTATTAATTGATACTGTATAGAGATATTATGCAAGTACCCTATTGTACTGTTATTTGTGCACTATTATATGGACACTGTATGGTACTATTTGTTATTCCCTTGTGAAACTAGTATGTAGGTACTATATAGTGCTATTATTTAGAGATATTATGCATGCACCCTATTGCACTATTATTTGTGCAGTATTCTATAGACACCCGAATAGTGCTGTTTTCCATTCCCTGTATGGCACTATTATGTAGCTACCATATGATACTGTTATTTGCACTGTATAGTGGGTTGCACTAGTTTATGGGCGCTATTATAATGGGAGGGCGCTGTACACCCAGCTCATACAGCCGTGTGTGGATCTTCATGAATGCTGATCCATGGAGATCTGGGAATATGGAGGACATATGAAATGTGAGCGTGCATATGTCAGCAACCCCCACCTGTAAAAAGCAGATCTCCTGACCATGTGGGAGCATAGACAATAAAGAGAAAATGGCTTCCAGAGCATTTCCCATTGCCTAATGCATTCCTGACGTGGATGTGCGCAGTCCATCAGCTGGACGCAGAGTCCCTTTTCCCACCATTGCTCACACACAGGGAGCATAGGCTTCAGCTGCTCACATCTGGGGGGGAACAGATGTTTGGGAAATGGAGACGTTTCTTCAGATTGAACATATTTCTCATATCCATATACAATGGGTAGATTTGTTTCAGCGCACAAGGTTCAGAGCGAGGTCTCACATGGCAGCGAGATCCCTTCGAAGGGCGATCAAGATTTATGGCTGCCTGGCATTGTAATAAATGGCTGGGTCAGATTTGGGGTCTACACAATGTTCTCTAGGGGGTCAGGGCAAAGAAATGATGTGTTTTCCTACACACGCTGCATTACTATTGTCATAAGTAATGTGCCACAAAATCCCTTTAATTGGGCAAATGCAGGACGTGATGGGTGCTGGACTATCGGATGTTATACATATTTGGGCATTCACAGTAATGCGTACTTTTCCAGATACCGGACCTTCAGGGTGATGAAAGTCCTCATTGCATCTGTTGTCAGGCTTCTGCTGGAAAACTGTTCTGGATTGTCAGGCTTTCTGGATTATCAGTTGATCCAATGGAAGCAGGAAAATGGGGAAGCATAAGGATCTGACGAGGTCCAGATGGTCATGTGTAGACGAGTGGGTCAGAGCATCTCCCAAATGTCCGGTCTTCAGAGGTGCTTCTGGTATGTAGTGGTTAGTAAGTGTTGGGCGCGAATATCAGAATTTTTAGCGTGAATATCGCCACTTTAAGAATTTGCGAAGATTTAGAATAATGCTATATATTCGTAATTTTCGAATAGTCTAGATTTTTTTCCCTCTGAACCCATGATCCCTCCCTGCTTCTTGGCCAATGAGAAGGCTGCAATGTCTTTGTCTGAGATTAGCAACATCCCTAGCAACCAATAGGAAAGTTGCCGACCCCTTACTATATAAGAACCTCCCAGCAGCCATTTTCTGCAGTTTTTTGCAGTTCTGAGAGAGACAGCAGTGTCATTGCTGTGCTCTGTGCTTTGCTGTCACATTACATTAGATAGTTAGTTAGTTAGTTATCTTCTATATATAATACAGGTAGTTAGTGGGAGATAGTCAGTGTAGGTTAGATAGTGATATAGTGTAGCTGATAGGTTCCAGTGCAGGGTGTTAGGTAGTGTGATAGGTTCTGCTGTCCATACATACATGCTACAGACATAGAGCTGTGATGTCACATTACATTAGATAGTTAGTTATCTTCTATATATAATACAGATAGTTAGTGGGAGATAGTCGGTGTAGGTTAGATAGTGATATAGTGTAGCTGATAGGTTCCAGTGCAGGGTGTTAGGTAGTGTGATAGGTTCTGCTGTCCATACATACATGCTACAGACATAGAGCTGTGATGTCACATTACATTAGATAGTTAGTTATCTTCTATATATAATACAGATAGTTAGTGGGAGATAGTCGGTGTAGGTTAGATAGTGATATAGTGTAGCTGATAGGTTCCAGTGCAGGGTGTTAGGTAGTGTGATAGGTTCTGCTGTCCATACATACATGCTACAGACATAGTGCTGTGATGTCACATTACATTAGATAGTTAGTTATCTTCTATATATAATACAGATAGTTAGTGGGAGATAGTCAGTGTAGGTTAGATGGTGATATAGTGTAGCTGATAGGTTCCAGTGCAGGGTGTTAGGTAGTGTGATAGGTTCTGCTGTCCATACATACATGCTACAGACATAGTGCTGTGATGTCACATTACATTAGATAGTTAGTTATATATATAATACAGATAGTTAGTGGGAGATAGTCAGTGTAGGTTAGATAGTGATATAGTGTAGCTGATAGGTTCCAGTGCAGGGTGTTAGGTAGTGTGATAGGTTCTGCTGTCCATACATACATGCTACAGACATAGCGCTGTGATGTCACATTACATTAGATAGTTAGTTATCTGATATATATAATACAGATAGTTAGTGGGGGATAGTCAGTGTAGGTTAGATAGTGATATAGTGTAGCTGATAGGTTCCAGTGCAGGGTGTTAGGTAGTGTGATAGGTTCTGCTGTCCATACAGACATGTTACATACATAGTGCTGTGATGTCACAAGTTCACAACAATACTTAGTGCACCAATCACTAATATGTAGTCAGAGCTGCTAAAATGTGAAGTTGCACGTATTGCGCCAAAATATTTGCATCATTATTGCCAATTTGCGCAATCGTGAATATATTGGAGCACTTTATCTGCCTATAAAGCCATTGTAATGTTCTGCCGTGCCAACCATTTTCTCCAATCTCAGGAAACTTCTAGCAGCTTGAAAAATGTGGCAATAGTGACCAACGCCTGTATTGCGCGCGCATTACGCGAATATTACATTGCCGATTTTCGCAATCAAGAAAATAATCGCAAATTCGTGAATTGATGACAAATATTCACCCAAATATTTGCGAAATATTGAGAATTCGAATATTGCCCCTGCCGCTCATCACTAGTGGTTAGTACAAAAAGTGCTCCAAGGAAGAACTGGTGAACCAGCAATGGGGTCATCAGTGCTGAAGTGCAAATGCGTCACTTACCTGGAGATGGCACCAGGTGCACTATGGGAATAGGATGGTCTGATATCATGAATTATGTTACATCCTGTGGACGGCCGGGTGCGTGTGCGTCACTTACCTGGGGAGGAGATGGCACCAGGTGCACTATGGGAATAGGATGGTCTGATATCATGAATTATGTTACATCCTGTGGACGGCCGGGTGCGTGTGCGTCACTTACCTGGGGAGGAGATGGCACCAGGTGCACTGTGGAAAGAAGACAAGCCGGCGGAGGCAGTGCGATGCTCTGGGCAATGTTCTGCTGGAAACCTTGGCTCCTGGCATCACGTCGATGTGACATGTACCACCTACCTAGCCATTGTACAGACAAGTACCCTCTTCACGGCAGCAGTAAGTGCCCCCAAATGGCAGTGCCCTCTTTCAGCAGGATAATGCCCCGGCCTCATTGCAGAAACTGAACAGGAATGAGGAACATGACAGAGATGAAGGTGAGGACTTGTCTCCAGATTCCCAAATCTCTCTTCCAATCGTATGTGTTTAAAAACAAGTTCGATCCATGGAGGCCGCACCGAGCAACTTCCAGGATCTGCTGCTAACGTGCCGGATACCACAGGACACCTCAGACGTCTTGTAGAGTCCAGGCCTCCAGGGATAAGAGCGTTTGGGGGGGATGTACAATATTAATGTTATGGCAGACTCTGTGTTTGTTGGGTACCTATGCTATGGGTAAGGCATCTTTGCTCTGTGTATACAATATGGCGGACGTAATAGAGACACGGTGAGGAATTATAGACCGCCATGCAGCTCTGCCAGCAATACGTCCTGTACCGAAGACAAGGCATCTAGCAGGTAAATAGACTCGAACCCTCTGACGACTACATAGATTGCGCTGAATTATACTCATGAACTAACAAGTTGTTGAAAGCGGCCACTTACAGTAATTTGTGCCCGGTCCGCTGTCCCATCATGGATATTTCTGTCCTAAATCAAAAGCCGCATTATGACGCTATAGAAAACAGGTTTTGGTCGCATCGTTTATGAGACCAGAATTCTGGAGCCATTAATGTGTAGGCCGTAATTAATGTAAATGTCTCCTGCCGGCTGCCGTCACAGAAATCGGCATATCATAAATCTGTCGTCCGCCTCCTCACATGGCGTGATGGATGCGAACTCTCAGTTTAAATATCTGGCAATCAATAATTCAAATACCTGCCCGTTCTATTAAATGTGTCATGCTTATAAATGAGAGGACCCCGCGTTCACGCCAAAGGTAGAGAACAACATTTCACCGAAAGGAGGTGCCCCCAACCCTTGTGAAATAAATATGTTAAATTGATCGCTTCCTCTAGATGTCTGGTCTGGAAAAAAATCCCCCTCCCCGACTTTGATAATCTAGAAGAAGGCTCTAAGACAACATGAGTGCCACAGCCGCCCTGGTCAAAGCCAAGCTTCCTTATCGAGACCAGACAGACAGTTTTGCAGATGAAATCTTACACAGTATTGAATGAAACCGTGAATTATTTACATAGAGCCCTCAAGGCTTTTGTGCCACAAGACTAGATCACCTCTCCTCGTGAAATCTAAGACTTTCCTCGTCTGCCCCTTGAGAGAATTGAAGTACAGGCTGAATGTAAAAAAGAAAAGAGAATAGCAACAATTTGCTATTTAATTGTAAAGAAAAGAAAAGAGTAACAATTTCAAAAATAAAATTCCTAACCTCTCAGGCTTTAGAATCCTGGAAATAAAAGTATCCAGAATTTGAAACAATGTATCAGGCAGCGAAACGTTCCCCTCGTGATGACATTGCCCACGTATTATTCAGGAGTTCAGTAGGGGCCGGCGGTGAGAAGGATGCGGCTGAGAGTCTTCTGATGAGGGAATCTAGACGAATGCTCGTTCTTTAGCGCAGGCCACAAGGTGACCTTCTGCTAATGAACATGAGAAATAAAGAAGCCACTTTTCAATTGATCTAAAAATACCAGCAGTGAGACTGTAAATGGTTTATGGCAGGTCACAGAGAGTTAAAGCAACACAGGAATTTTTTTTTTTTTTTAATGCCGTTGATGGGGATGTGCCGATATAGACTGTAAAACCTAATCAGCTGGACACACAGTGTAGGAATAGGGGGCTAGAGAGTTTGGAAGTGAAACCGGGTCTCCTGACGGACCACCCTCCCCCAACAGAGTTTCTATAAGTGACCAGTGCAGAGGTATAATGGTATACGGAGATAAATCCGTAATAATATAACTGAGCTCAATGGGCTCATATATACGTTATTATTATAATGCATACGCTCCAAGCTACACCCCTGCGGATACAGGGCCTGCACCAGTAATCTGGTGCCGTGAATATTTTCTTAAGGCCTCTTTCACACGGGCGTCATGTTTGACGCCTGGATAGGATGCGGATGCGTTGCGGGAATATGTGCGATTTTTCTGTGCGTGTGCAAACGTTTGTAATGCATTTTGCACACACGTTGGAATTTGGAAAAATCGCCATGTTTGGTACCCAGACCCGAAGCCGGAGTTCATCACTGAAGTCCGGTTTCGGGTAGAGTATTCTGGAGAATTTATTATTTTCCCTTATAACATGGTTATAAGGGGAAATAATTGCATTCTTAATAAAGAATGCTTTGTAAAATGAGGATTAAGGGGTTAAAAAAACAACCATGTGATGGACCATGTGATGTGACGTCATCACAGGTCCTTTAGACTGCAGCTAAAGCTTGAAGAGAGAAGAGAGATTGCCAACTACGCGATCAAGTGGCTAAGGTAAGTTAACTTTTATTATTTTTAACCCCTTCCTCTTCATTTTACTAAGCATTCTTTATTAAGAATGCTATTATTTTCCCTTATAACCATGTTATAAGGGAAAATAATAAAGATCTGGTCCCGTCGCTTAGCAACCATGCAGGAAAATCGCACTGCATCCGCACTTGCTTGCGGATGTTTGCGATTTTCCCGCAGCCCCATTCACGTCTATGGGGCCTGCGTTGCGTGAAAAACGCACAATATAGAGCATGCTGCGATTTTCACACAACGCAGAAGTGATGCGTGAAAACCAACGCTCATGTGCATAGCCCCATAGAAATGAATGGGTCCGGATTCAGTGCGGGTGCAATGCGTCCTCATCACGCATTGCACCAGCGCAGAAAACTCGCACGTGTGAAAGGGGCCTAAAGTTGCATTACATTACTTATCCTGTATTGATCCTGAGTTACATCCTGTATTATACTCCAGAGCTGCACTCACTATTCTGCTGGTGCAGTCACTGTGTACATACATTACTTATCCTGTATTGATCCTGAGTTACATCCTGTATTATACTCCAGAGCTGCACTCACTATTCTGCTGGTGGAGTCACTGTGTACATACATTACTTACCCTCTACTGATCCTGAGTTACATCCTGTATTATACTCCAGAGCTGCACTCACTATTCTGCTGGTGGAGTCACTGTGTACATACATTACTTACCCTCTACTGATCCTGAGTTACATCCTGTATTATACTCCAGAGCTGCACTCACTATTGTGCTAGTGGAGTCACTGTGTACATACATTACATTACTTATCCTGCACTGATCCTGAGTTACATCCTGTATTATACTCCAGAGCTGCACTCACTATTCTGCTGGTGGAGTCACTGTGTACATGCATTACATTACTTATCCTGTACTGATCCTGAGTTACATCCTGTTTTATACTCCAGAGCTGCACTCACTATTCTGCTGGTGGAGTCACTGTGTACATACATTACTTATTCTGTACTAATCCTCAGTTACATCCTGTATTATACTCCAGAGCTTCACTCACTATTCTGCTGGTACAGTCACTATGTACATACATTACATTACTTATCCTGTACTGATCCTGAGTTACATCCTGCATTATACTACAGAGCTGCACTCACTATTCTGCTGGTGGTGTGACTGTGTACATACAGGATAAGTAATGTATGTACACAGTGACTCCACCAGCAGAATAGTGAGTACAGCTCTGGAGTATAATACAGGGTGTAACTCAGGATCAGTACAGGATAAGTAATGTATGTACACAGTGACTGGACCAGCAGAATAGTGAGTACAGCTCTGGAGTATAATACAGGATGTAACTCAGGATCAGTACAGGATAATAATGTAATGTATGTAACACAGTGACTGCACCAGCAGAATAGTGAGTGCAGCTCTGGAGTATAATACAGGATAAGTAATGTATGTACACAGTGACTCCACCAGCAGAATAGTGAGTGCAGCTCTGTAGTATAATAAACGATGTAACTCCGGATCAGTCAGGATAAGTAATGTAATGTATGTACACAGTGACTCCACCAGCAGAATAGTGAGTGCAGCTCTGGAGTATAATGCAGGATGTAACTCAGGATCTGGACAGGATAAGTAATGTATGTACACAGTGACTGCACCAGCAGAATAATGAGTGCAGCTCTGGAGTATAATACAGGATGTAACTCAGGATCAGTACAGGATAAGTAATGTATGTACACAGTGACTGCACCAGCAGAATAGTGAGTGCAGCTCTGGAGTATAATACAGGATGTAACTCAGGATCAGTACAGGATAAGTAATGTATGTACACAGTGACTGCACCAGCAGAATAGTGAGTGCAGCTCTGAAGAATATTACAGGATGTAAGTCAGTATCAGTGCAGGATAAGTAATATAATGTTTAATCAGAGATAACCCCTCTAATAGTATTGCCCCCAGATATGTGTTCCTGCTCTTGGCAAATCTGTGGCTAGCCCCCCCCCTCCCCCACCCCGACCTGCAATGGTCAGAGAATCCTTATCCTTATTATTATTGTGCTGAAGTACAGAGGGGGAGCAGGAGATGCGGAGACATCTTACCAGGCCTTGTGTGGGGGTCATAATCAACCTAAGTAGGATTACAGAGATGATTCCAATCTTCTGTAAGATCCAGCAGAGATGCCCCCCCTCCCATACTGGAAAAATAATCATATTAACCAGCAGACCAGTAACAGTTTGTAAGTGCTGCCGCAGCATTGTCCATTACTGCGCAGTCACCGGCCGTGGATATATTTTATACTTCATGCCGGAGCCTTAAATACTTTTACTAATACGATTTATTGGCGACATTTTTGTCCGCGCTGTGCCCTGAGAACACTATACCTTTCATGAGATTATAAAAGGGAATTCTCATCCTAAAATGGGACTTTTATTATCCTGAAAGCTCATACATAATAATGGCCATAAATAAAGCTCACACGGTTCCCACAACATCGTAACGAGCCGCAAAATGATCTGAAGGGAGAAGGCAAAGCCTCCGCCTGCGTGTCGGCGTGCAGAGTGGAGGATCGGCCGTCACTCATCAACAAATGCTGGTTCATCAAAGTCCATTTCTGGAAGAACTTTCTTCTTATTTGGAGGCTTTTACACTGGTCCCTGGAGCCGACACAATAGACTGACTTTTACAGCTGTCTGAAGCTGACTTCTTAGCTTAACCGTATAGACTGGGACAGAACAAGCTGTGTTATCTCATGATTACTGAAGTGCATATTAAGCAGAGTTATTCTATCATTATTAGAGAGTGGGGTCAGCACAGTCATTGCATCACAGGCTGTGGTCATTAATATCGGATCGGTGAGCGCCTAAAACTAGGCGCTGATTTTGGTGGAATTTGGAAGTCACCACTTAAAGGTGGTTGTCCAGCTTTATGGACCTTTTTAACTTTTGCAAGTAGCGTGCTCTATCTGTTTTAAAATCCACACACATCCGCTCCCTGCCGCTCCGTTATGGCTCCCTGGCTACCCTCAGTGGTCTTCCGTTCCACGTCCTGTAAGCTTCCAAACAGACGGGGTCAAATGCCCAATTGCAGCCAATGACTGGCCTCAGCGTTGACGTCTTCTCAAACGGCACATGACCCATCAGTGACATGACACTTGGGAAGAGCAGGCTGCTAGTGAAAGATAACACTGGGTTCAGACCTGAGCGTTTAGAAGCCTATCGTTTTATGCGCGTTCAAGATGGGCGTTTAGGCGCGTTTTTTCAAGCGTTTTGGTAAATAGTGTAGGCGCGTTTGACGCGCGTTTATGTGATTGACTGCATAGTTGGCCAATGACCAATGATATAGTTTGGCCAATCTGAGTGCTTTAGAGGTGTGACATTCCATGGTGGCTGATTCAGCATGTTGCAAACTTTGTAAAACGTGCATCCATAGGCGCGTTTTACGCTGCACAAACGCCCGAACAACACGCCTATCGCGTTTCCCATTGAAGTCTATTGGCACCAAACGCTCGAAAAAAGCCCGAATTAACGCGAACATACTTGCTTATGCGTCGGACGTTTATAGGCGCCTACGAACGCACATAAAAACGCGCAAGTGTGAACCACCCCCATTGGAATGCATGGTTCCTGTACTGTTGTGCGTTTTTATGTGCGTTCGAACGCGGCGTTTTACGCGAAAGTGTGAACTGAGTGTTAACATCTCCAAGAAGCTGGACAACCCTGTAAATTGTGCAAACCTTGCACATTTGCAGATGCCATGGATGCATTCCATGTGACTGCTATGGGGCCTGGGTAGTTACTGAACCTGTTGGGGAGAGGGTGGGAGTCACTGAGCTCATTTTCCCATTCCCAGCGTAGATTCACTGTATTTTCTCAGAGCCGCTACTAGGGGGCACCTAGTGCAAATAAATTATTTACAGCTTCCATTGCAGTCAATGGTAACTGTATACATTCCTATGAACTGAGCTCCCCCTAGTGGTGGCTGCAGGCAGTTTATTAATATACTGTGTAATGGGAAGTTGCAGACATAGATCTGTATGGGAAGATATATCAGTGCATTGGGAAATATAGTGTTCAGACTGACTGCTATATTTCTGAACCACCTATTCCACAGATATAATGGGTGAAAGGGAGGGAGACTTTTCTGCATTTAATTTTTTTAATTTAAAAATTCATCCACTTAGTAAATACAATTTGGAAATCCGTCAAAAACCTTGGGAGTTATGCTTTGCGTTCCACATTGCCATGGAATCATTGGGGGGCCCTATTAAGTTTCCTCTGGGGCCCTATGAGTTCTGTGTACACCCCTTATTCTAACCATCTGCTCTCTCCAATTTCATTGATTCCAAACATGCCATTATTAATAAATGTCGGCTGAGGCTAAATCTACTTACACAAGACGATCCCTAGGTTGATTTTTATATATTTTTTTTAAAGTTCAAAGCTAAATTCAAAATTCCGCTAATAACTTGTTATTATCAAGCAGTGCATTGTGGGAGCCCAGAGGATGTTTGCAAAGTTTCCAAGCAGTTGGGTCACATGACTGACAGGGGGTGGCGATAAACTGCTGACTGATCCCAATAGCAGTCAGCAGGAAGTGCAGCTTCCTATGTGAATGGAAAAGATGAAAGGAACCAGTTTAAGATTCATTGGTATTAACGGTAGATCAGGCAACTGCTACTGGGCTGTACTGGGAATGGGCCTTGCATTGACCTGCTTTCCCTGCCCGTAGGCACCACTAGGGGGAGCTCACTGCATACTGGTTTTCCATTGTGTTAAATACTAGCAGTGTTAGAGGGGTTCACCATGGGAGGGGGCACGCCCTCACTGATTCCCCATCTCCTGTTTCCACACCCTCTGATCTCCTTTTTCCAGCAGGAAATGCCTGTTCAGTCACTGTCTGGAGAGGATGACCATCCTTGTGGAAGCTATAATGGCAGACATATTGGTTCTTGTCACCCATTTTTTTCCCCCCAAAATAGTTTAGAAACTTTTAAGAAGTGCTTAATCTATTGGGGATTTTTTGACCATAAAATGTGACTCTAGGGTAAAAAAGCTAGCTTTGGCCTTTAACTGGACAACCCCTTTAAATTATAGAAAGAAACTGGGAAAGTCGTCATTTCGGCAGAGGGCAAATAAAAAAAAAACATTATTAGGTGCCGTTTAATAAAGGTGAGACATGTCTTAAAATAATCCTGACACAGTCTAATAAAGGGCGCAGACAAGGCTTCCCATGAGTTACTGATCCGCGCTCAGCCCGAGAGTGCCTACAGGCCACCGCATGACTTACTACGGTATAAATCTCCCACACTAATTTATCGCCACAATCTATCAGCTCATTCTGCTGAACGGCCAAGCAGTTAATTCTAAAGTGAAGTGCTGCTATTTTCATTAATACCCAAGTGCTAACTACCCATCAAAACCCTCAACAATTAATACCGCGCATTGGGCGCCTGCAACCGATAAATACTGCAGTCCTGGCTCGTGGTTGGCAGGTAAAATACATTAGGTTTTCCATTGTCTTACTAATGTTTGCCCACTGTGATTGCTGCCATATTGGAAGGTGAGTGTGAAAACTCTATGAGAAGATTATTTAAAAAATGATTGGCAAATACTGTATATCTTCTAAAAATACTAATCAGACTCCTTTTATAGTGTAACAGCCCTGATACAGACCAGATACAATTACAATGATAAATAGGGCGAGTCCACATTTAAGCACCAAATTAACCATCATGATATGTTGTCACTTGTAAGTATATTACATTACCTATCCCGTACTGATCCTGAGTTACATCCTGTATTATACTCCAGAGCTGCACTCACTATTCTGCTGGTGGAGTCACTGTGTACATACATTACTTATCCTGTACTGATCCTGAGTTATATCCTGTATTATACTCCAGAGCTGCACTCACTATTCAGCTGGTGCAGTCACTGTGTACTGTGGGGAGTCGCTCTGGTAGACAGCGGTACGGGTGCAGTTTAGAGGCAAAACCAGGAGTCCAGATTGTGCAACAAACAGTGTTTTATTCACACTTGCACACAAAATGAAAAACAGTCTCTTGGTGACAGTTCACACACAACGGAAATAACGTAGCCAAACAAAAACAGTCCAACACAGGTTCAGTCACCTGGGAGGTGTAGGTGCAGGTTCGCACCACGCTGTCGGCCCAGCCGCAGGAGAATCCAGCTTCAGGCAGCCAGGAACAAAATACCTCCTTGCTGAGCTCTTTCCTCCTGGACAGAGAACTCCCAGCCCTGTCAGCAGCTCCAGGATAATCACACTCCTCAGACACAGCTGCTGGCTGCGTTTATATCCAGCCCAAAACATGGACTGGACCGTGGGGAGCAGCCACCCACCCTACTCTTTAGCTGCTCCCAGTAAGAGCCGGCCCGGATCGGCTTTGCAGCCATGCTATTTAACCAAGTCAAACAGCACTAGCTGCTGCAGACAAAAACCCGGCTCTCACCTCACCGAGGCCAGCAACCTCGGTGACACGTACCTGCCATCACATATGACACCTTGCACCTTACCACATACCCCCCTTTGTTCAGCCCTGAGGGGTGAACACACGTGAGGCAGTGGACGCGGGACAGGGCATCTGCGTTGCCCTGCAAGCGGCCTGCCCTGTGTTCCACGGAAAACTTGAAATTTTGAAGAGATAGGAACCACCTGGTGACCCGAGCATTCCTCTCCTTGGCCTGACTCATCCATTTGAGGGGGAATGGTCGGTCACCAGACGGAACCTCCTCCCTAACAGGTAGTAGCGGAGAGATTCGAGTGCCCACTTGATAGCCAGGCACTCCCTCTCCACTATACTATACCTGGACTCGGCGGGACTGAGCTTACGGCTCAGGAAGACAACGGGATGTTCTTCCCCGTTGACCTCCTGCGACAGTACTGCACCGAGGCCTACCTCCGAGGCGTCGGTCTGTACGACAAACTCCTTGTTGAAGTCGGGTGTCACCAAAACCGGGGACCCACACAGGGCCGACTTCAACGCGGAGAAAGCCTCCTCCGCCTTCTCACTCCAGCTAACCCTCCCAGACTTTCGCCCCTTCAACAGGTCTGTCAATGGCGCTGCTATTGTGGCAAAATGGGGCACAAACCTCATGTAGTAACCTACAATCCCCAGGAACGACTTTACCTGCCGGGTGGTGACCGGTCGGGGCCAGTTACGAATGGCCTCTACCTTAGTTACCTGAGGTTTGATGACTCCCGCCCAATTACATATCCCAGATATTTTGTCTCCTCTAACCCTATGGAGCACTTCTTTGGGTTAGCGGTCAGTCCGACTTTCCTCAGGGCATCCACTACCGCCTGCACCTTGGGTAAATGGCTTTCCCAGTCGGTGCTGTGGATGACTACATCATCCAAGTAGGCCGAGGCGTACCGACGATGTGGTCGCAGCACTATGTCCATTAACCTTTGGAAAGTGGCGGGGCGCCATGCAGGCCAAAGGGTAACACCTTGTAGTGATACAGGCCCTGCGTGGGTAACAAATGCGGTTTTTCCTTAGCCGACTCCGTTAAGGGTACCTGCCAGTACCCTTTAGTGAGGTCCAGCACAGAAAAATAACGGGCTTGTCCTAAACTTTCAACCAGCTCGTCTACTCGGGGCATGGGATACGCGTCAAACTTGGATACTTCATTTAACTTGCGAAAGTCGTTGCAGAACCGCAACGTCCCATCCGGCTTAGGTATTAGGACTATGGGACTGGCCCACTCACTTTTCGACTCCTCAATGACCTCGAGCTTCAACATTAACTGTACTTCCTCCGCGATGGCCCGTCGCCGAGCCTCGGGTACCCGGTATGGTTTTAACCGGATCTTGGCCTGAGGCTCAGTGGCGATGTCATGTTGGATGAGAGACGTGCGGCCAGGGAGGTCCGAGAACACATCCGTGTTCCGACTGATGAACTCCCTGACTTCCTGAACTTGTTTGGAAGACAGGCTGTCTGCAATTTTACCGTGGTTACTGCTTCACAGGCCTCGAACTGTGGGGCTGGACCCTTTCACCTAGAAGCCCTGGCCGGGGCTGTGGTCGTCGGCTGTGTCCCTATCTTTCCACGGCTTAAGTAAATTCACGTGGTACACCTGCTCCGGCTTGCGCCGCCTGGCTGGTGTACTTTGTAATTACTTCCCTACCTTCTCGATCACCTCATAGGGGCCCTGCCACCTAGCTAGGAATTTGCTGTCAAGGGTGGGTACCAGAACCAAAACCCGATCTCCCGGATTGAAGTCCCGTACCCGAGCCTGACGATTGTACACCCTACTCTGGGCTTGTTGCGCTGCCTCCATATGCTCCCGGACCAAGGGCAACACCCTTTCCATCCGGTCCTGCATTTGGGCGACATACTCAATGACACTTTTGTGGGGGACAGGCTGTTGTTCCCACGCTTCCTTGGCGATATCCAACAGGCCCGGGGTGTCTGCCATAAAGCAGTTCGAAGGGCGAGAACCCAGTAGAGGCCTGGGGCACCTCTCGCACTGCGAACATGAGATAGGGCAGAAGCAGATCCCAGTCCTTCCCATCTCTAGACACCACCCTCTTTAACATATTTTTAGAGTTTGGTTAAACCTCTCCACAAGACCGTCTGTTTGCGGATGGTAAACGGACGTCCGTAACTGCTTTATACGCAACAATTTACACAGTTCCCTCATTACTTTGGACATAAAGGGGTCCCTTGGTCTGTCAGAACCTCTTTTGGCAGGCCCACACGGGAAAACATCTCCATTAACTCTTTGGCAATGAGCTTAGCTGAGGTATGTCGCAGAGGCACCGCCTCCGGATACCGAGTGGCATAGTCGAGAACTACCAGAATGTGTTGGTGGCCCCTGGCAGACTTTGGTACAGGCCCAATTAAATCCATCGCGATTCGCTCAAGCGGTACTTCAATAATTGGCAGAGGTACCAGAGGACTACGGAAATGTGGCTGGGGGCTAGTTATCTGACAGGTCGGACAGGACTTACAATAATTCTCTACCTCCTTGAACACACTGGGCCAATAAAATCGCTGCAGTATGCGGTCCTGGGTTTTCTGCCACCCCAGGTGTCCCCCAAGAACATGTTGGTGGGCAAGCTCCATGACAAGCTTGCGATACGCTGTGGGCACCACCAACTGTTCAACAGGTTCGCCTCGGATTTGGTTCACCCGATACAACATATCCTGCAGAACAATAAATCGTGGGAACATTAATTCAGCCCCTGGTTTCTGGGGTTTCCCATCAACTTCCAGCACATTCTCCCAGGCCCTGGTTAGGGTTTGGTCCCGGTGTTGTGCGGTCCCAAAATTTTCCCGGAGACATTGAGGTCTGCCAACTCAGGTCCCGGTGGCAAGTCCTCCGTGTCTCCCACCATTACACTCAGTGGGGTTGTCTCCCCCTCTACCGCTGGAGCAGTGGTCACCCCTACCGCCCGGCCCTTCAGACTCGGGCTCCCAGGGTTCTGGCCTTCCAGTGGTATCAGGCCACTCTACTAGGGTCACCCCTGTCTCGGGTCCCTCAGACACCTTTATTGCCGGCCACAGCGCCGGAAAACCGGGAAGTCCCTCCCAATTATCAGTTCGTGTGGGAGTTTAGTAGCGACAGCCACCTCGTGGGTCCACCTACCAGCCGCCGTGGACAAAGTCACTAGTGCAGTGGGATAGTCTTTCAGGTCTCCGTGGATGCACAGGACCCCGACTTTACGGCCAGTATACTCCGCAGGCCGTACAAGGGCAGCCCTTACCAGGGAGACTAAACTCCCGGAGTCCAGCAGAGCCACCGCCAGAGAGTCTCCCACCTCTACCTGACACAGGTGGTTATGGTCCTGCACCTCACGGGTGCCAGTTGCGCACAGCTTCCGTGCATACAGGGAGTGGCGACCCCCGTAGCTCATGTCCATCGGCTCATCCCGATGCGGACAGTCGGCCCTGATGTGGCCTGGCTCCTGACACCTCCAGCATACCACGGGAGGCGGACTCGCAGGGGTATATTCCGGGCAGGCCGCTCTGTCGCCGGACGTCGGAACTGGGGCAAAGGCCTCCGGGGTTTGACTGACCCCTTCCCGCAAGAGTCCCCTGCAGGTTTCTGGTGGCCTCGTAGCGCTCCACCAGATCGACCATCTCCAGGGCATTGGTGGGCGATACCTGGCCAATCCAGTGCTGGAGGGGATAAGGCAGGGCCCTCCAAAGATATCCGCCAACAGCCGATCCAGCATGGCAGTGGGACTTAGTAGATCGGGCTGCAGCCACTTTTGCAGCCTGTGCAGCAGATCGTAGAACTGCGGCCTAGCGGGTTCAGCCGTTTTAAAGTCCCACTGGTGGACTCTTTGGGCGCGGACCAGCACGTTCACGCCCAGTCTGGCTAGGACCTCTCCTTTTACAGTGTCATAATCTGCCGCTTGGTCGTCCGACAAGTCGAAAAACACCTGCTGGGGTCCGGAAGCCAGGAACGGAGCGACCACCTCAGCCCACTGGTCACGGGGTAACTTTTCCCTCACGGCGACCTTCTCAAAAACCGCCAGGTACGTCTCAACGTCGTCTGCGGGGGTCATTTTTGGGATCGCCGCACGGACCGCTTCCGGGCATCATGGACGTGGTGGGACGCTCCTGCCGCCTGTAACGCCATCACATGTTGTAGCAATAGTTGGTTGGTCTCCCGCTGCTGCACGTTAGCCTCTATGAGAGCCTTCACAGCAGCCTCCATGTTGCCAGAAACTCCTGCTTGCAGCTTTGCTGGCTTAATATATTCCATACACTTTAGAAAAACAAAACTTCGGCGTTCACGCCAGCCTCACTGCGCATGCCCGCATCCGACACCAAATGTGGGGAGTCGCTCTGGTAGACAGCGGTGCGGGTGCAGTTTAGAGGCAAAACCAGGAGTCCAGATTGTGCAACAAACAGTGTTTTATTCACACTTGCACACAAAATGAAAAACAGTCTCTTGGTGACAGTTCACACACAACGGAAATAACGTAGCCAAACAAAAACAGTCCAACACAGGTTCAGTCACCTGGGAGGTGTAGGTGCAGGTTCGCACCACGCTGTCGGCCCAGCCGCAGGAGAATCCAGCTTCAGGCAGCCAGGAACAAAATACCTCCTTGCTGAGCTCTTTCCTCCTGGACAGAGAACTCCCAGCCCTGTCAGCAGCTCCAGGATAATCACACTCCCCAGACACAGCTGCTGGCTGCGTTATATATCCAGCCCAAAACATGGACTGGACCGTGGGGAGCAGCCACCCACCCTACTCTTTAGCTGCTCCCAGTAAGAGCCGGCCCGGATCGGCTTTGCAGCCATGCTATTTAACCAAGTCAAACAGCACTAGCTGCTGCAGACAAAAACCCGGCTCTCACCTCACCGAGGCCAGCAACCTCGGTGACACGTACCTGCCATCACATATGACACCTTGCACCTTACCACAGTACATACATTACTTATCCTGTACTGATCCTGAGTTACATCCTGTATTATACTCCAGAGCTGCACTCACTATTCAGCTGGTGCAGTCACTGTACATTTATTATATTACTTATCCTGTACTGATCCTGAGTTACATCCTGTATTATACTCCAGAGCTACACTCAATATTCTGCTGGTGGAGTCACTGTGTACATACATTACTTATCCTATACTGATCCTGAGTTACATCCTGTATTATACTCCAGAGCTGCACTCACTATTCTTCTGATGCAGTCACTGTGTACATATATTACATTACTCATCCCGTACTGATCCTGAGTTACATCCTGTATTATACTCCAGAGCTGCACTCACTATTCTGCTGGCACAGTCACTGTGTACATACATTACGTTACTTATCCTGTACTGATCCTGAGTTACATCCTGTATTATACTCCAGAGCTGCACTCACTATTCTGCCGGTGCAGTCACTGTGTACATACATTACATTACTTATCCTGTACTGATCCTGAGTTACATCCTGTATTATACTCCAGAGCTGCACTCACTATTCTGCTGGTGGAGTCACTGTGTACATACATTACTTATCCTGTACTGATCCTGAGTTACATCCTGTATTATACTCCAGAGCTGCACTCACTATTCTGCTGGTGCAGACACTGTGTACATACATGACATTACTTATCCTGTACTGATCCTGAGTTACATCCTGTATTATACTCCAGAGCTGCACTCACTATTCTGCTGGTGGAGTCACTGTGTACATACATTACTTATCCTATACTGATCCTGAGTTACATCCTGTATTATACTCCAGAGCTGCACTCACTATTCTGCTGGTGGAGTCACTGTGTACATACATTACATTACTTATCCTGTACTGATCCTCAGTTATATCTTGTATTATACCCCAGAGCTGAAGTCAATATTATAGAAACAGCAAGATTATTGCTAGACACCTCCCTAACCTTAGTGCAGGGTTGCCCAACCTGCGGCCCTCCAGCTGTTGCAAAACTAAAACTCTCATGTCAGGACAGCCTACATCTAGCAGGGCACGTTGGGAGTTGTAGTTTTGCAACAGCTGGAGGGCTGCAGGTTGGGCATCCCTGCATTAATGCATCATTTGACTGTCCAGTGTGTGGTGTACATCATCACAGCGCCCAGAATCCAAATCACCAGTGCAAGCTCTGTGCAGACACTGAACAAGCAGGAAAGTGAATTGTAAGAGCTTGTACCTGTCATCTGCAGTATTGTTTAGCTGCATTGTGTGATGACTGTGAAATGGCGCACTTTCTTGAGGTTCACTTTTATGTTTTTGTGCCCCATAGCAGTGGTTTCTTTTTTCTGCTGTGCCATTTCTCACCAGTCTCTACAGGCCTGTAGTCCTCTAAATGTTCTTCTCAGATGGTTTGTGACCTCTGGGAGCTATTGTCCCTTTTCCTCTGAATGAGGACTCCTGGGAATGATCAGTACTGTTCCAAATATTTCCGCTCTTTTGGTATTGGCCCTTCCTATAGTCCAGTGGGACCGCAGCCTTGACATCGTCTTTGAGTACAGTTTTTTTGTGTAAAAACCTTGAGATGATGGCCTCACTCTGCTGAGGTGGCTTAAGGGGATCTACAGAATTAGAAAACAGATTCTGCTTTCTTTCCAGAAACAGCACCATTCTGGCCCATGGGCTGTGTCTGGTACTGCAGCTCAACCTCAACCCCTTGACTTGAATGGAACTGAGCTGCAATACCAGACACAACCTCTACTACAGCTGTGGAGCTGTGCCTGAACATTTGGGAAGGAATCTAAGAGGGGTGTTCCCATCTCATAAAGTGGTGGCACATGACTAGCATTTAAAATCACTTTCTGATCTGTGGAGGTCCTAATGCTGGGACTGCAGCTCTGCACCAGGTAATGGGTCTGTGCTGCACTGCTCTGGCGAGGTGTTAAACCAGCACCACAGGTCCCTAAAGGGATTTTCCTGAATGTTTTATACCGATGACCTATCCTCAAGATAGGTCATCAGTATCTGATCTGGGGAGGTCAGACTCCCAGGACCCCCAACGATCAGCTGTTTGAAGAGGCCACGGTGCTCCGTTCATTGAATAGTGGCATTGCATTGTACTGCAGCTCAGCCCCATTCACTTGTACTGATGAATGTGACGTCATTGGCCTAGGTCATTGGCCGCAGCTCTGACTGAAGCACCGCGGTCTCTTCAAACAACTGATCATCAGGGGTGCCAGGAGTTGGACCTCCACTGATCTGATACTGATGACCTATCCGGAGGATATTCTCAGGATTGATGGTGGTCCTCCATCTTACTGGGCTGGTACCCTTCCCTCAAAGACCCTCTTATAATTAGTCGATGCATCTATAGTGCCACCATACCAGTATGTCTTCCTTCCAGTAGACAATTGCTGCATTGCCGTCGGTCTTGGTGTATGGAGGTGTCCAGGGTACGGCTCAGGCACGTTCTCTACAAACATTATGGAGAAAACTCAGCTAAGTCATGGACTTCAGGCCTCCACCCATCTCCAGATATGAAAAATGGTGGAAAGGAATGAGAAAGATGGCTCCCATGTCTTTATATTCTGCTTGTACGAACCAAGCCCACCCAAAACCTTGCCTGTGACCCTGCCCCTTCTTCTGGTCCACTATGTGGCTCTGAGGAGGTGGGGGGGGGGGCTGTCTTTTCTTAACCTTCACATAGAAGAAAACATGATGCTTATATGTGAGGAGTATTCCCACGATGAGCCATACATTTCTGATAGATGGGGGGGGGGGGGGTGTCCCACCTCTCGACCACTTGTTCAGTCAACAATGGGGATCTTGCCGTGGCTCTTTCCATCCTCGATTAGAAAAGTAGGCACAAGCATGGCCGCCTCACTATTCATACTCTGCCTGGATGCCAGTGCTGGCAGCTATCTTAACAACCTGGATGGGGTTTGGGGGACCCCTATAATGGACCTAGATGTGGGTCCCAAAGGTGGTAACTGCCATAATATGTCTGGTGGGAATTCCTGATTAATGACTCCTAGAACCATGATTGCACATCTGAATCCACAATTTTGTGTGGAGTTTCCACTAATCATTTTTTTTAAATCCATACCACCAATATGGTATTTCCCAAACGTTTTACCATGGGGGAATCCCTGGAAAACGTTGCCTCTCCAGGAACCCCTTCAGGTACCTCATGTCCAATGTTAGCGACCACTCTGGTTAGTGCTGTCCTCTGGGAAGGACCCTAACCATAGCATAGCTCTAAAGCTGACCATACACTCAACCAAACCCAGCCAGCTATCTAATGGGTACAGGGACCTCCTGACTCACCACCTTGCCGATGGCAGATCAGGCTGTTGGATTTCAACTTGCCTGATCTTTTTGGTCTCAGAGGAGATAATCAGCCAACAGAGGTGTCTGGCAGCAGCGACAAACCACAAGACTACAGATTAGGGCTGAGCGGATCGATTGTAACAAATTGATTGTTCTCATTAGCAAGTAGCGACGCAGGCGTCAAAGTTCAAATTGTGCTCCGGGAGCAGTGACGTTGACCGGGAAGTATAGCTGTGCATGCACAGTTGCTGCTTCCGAAGCAGAATTTAAGTTTTGGCTCCTTGGATCTGTCAGGACCTGGCTGGCTGTTCGGTGCTGTCAACCAACAGGCAGGTGGGTGCTTCACCTGTGGGGACAGCCCCTTCACAGGTGAAGAACGGCTGCTAATGGGACAAATCGATTCCCTAGTACAGATGTAGCCAACTTTAACTTGACAACATATTAAATGCACACCTTGCAACGAAATTTAATTTGACTTCTACAACGGCTTTTGTTAAGAGTCGATTTACCGTTTGCTGCGACTGTGTATTTAACCCAGTTAGTGTCAAGTTAACATCTGCTACATCTTTACCTTCAGCCAAACAAGTGTGTAGCCCACTGTACCCCTAACTGCAGCTCTCAAGCTGTTGCAAAACTACAACACCCTTCATCCCCTGATATCCTGTGGGCTATCAGGGCATGGTGGGAGTTGTAGTTTGCAACAGTTTTGCAACAGCTGTTGGCCAAGTGACCACTCTGCTGGCAGTTCTGTCTCCCCCATACACACACATGTGCGGTTGTATTCAGTGGAGAAAGTCTTTACCAGACTCATTTGGCGGCGTCTTGACTCCTGGGAGAACAAAAGGATCGGGAGAGAAAAAGCTCCCCTTTTACGTTAGGCTATTGGCCGAACTTGTGTGTAGGGGCTTTACTGCCGATTCCTGGCAGTAAATCAGTCCCAATCATTGCAAGACCTCCTCCGATCGGTCGCGTTGGAGGCCGCCATCCATAAGATGCCTACATTTGATTAAAAAGAAAGAAGGAAAAAGAAAACTCCCAGACAAGGCATTTTTAGCATTAGCAATTTTTTTTATTTTCCTTTTTTGTTGCATAGGAAATGCAGTATTCGTTTCCAGTAATTGTATTGTAATGTAAGAGTTGGTTGCACTAATGGCTGAGTACAAGAGTTAACTAATCCACACACCAGCTAAAAAAAAAAAAAAAAAAAACCTGCAGAGATTTAGTCAGAGAACAGTTCATACCCACAGTGATTCTCAACCAATTACATTGTTTTGTTTGTTTTTTTTTGCATTTCACAGAACACAGTAAAAAATAAACTGATAAGAAGCATGAGTAAATACATGTGAGGAGAGGCACGGAGAGCCTGATTCATCAAACAGCGAGCGTGTTACCGCAGGCACACTGAAGATCCGAAAATCACCCATTATGGGGCGATTAATTAAACACAAAGATAAGGGTTTAACATGGTCAAGAGCCAGCTTGGCTGCGGCGCGTTATTCAATGAAGAGCTCAGGATTGTGAGAAATGAAGAGATAAAATAAATGGGGGACAGGAGATTCCCACGGCTGCCGAATAGATCCCACCTAGTCAAGCAAACAAAAGACCAATTCCTCGCGCAGTCCCCAGCCTGTAAGGATGCCCGTCTTCACCTGCTGTCTGCACCCTCGACTTATGCCAACAATGTATGGTTGTGTGACTCTGCAGAGAGCGCGGGACAAAGAACCCATTCAATGGACTATATGTGCGCACAGCTGAGGGGTCCACGATGTGCCATGTGTTGTGTCTGCGTGGCTTATGGTTGTTATGTCGTCTATGGAGCTTGTTACATAAGCATCAAATCTAAAAATGGATGTTGCGATTGTTAAGAGCCATACCGCACCTTACAAAGCCCCGGCGTGAGACCTTAAGCTGTGATGCACACATAGCCGCCTACAAAAATTTTAATTAGCGTCCATATTCTGCAAACCTGGGTGATGACATGAAGTATAAGGCTGGTGGAGACAGTAATAATAAAAAAAAAAAATGCAAAAATTATATATTTATTAAAAACATTGAAAACTGAGGAAACCAGCAACAGCTTTGAGATCATCACATCGTTAAAAAATAATAAATTTGCACAATAAATGTTCTTTTTTTAAAATTATTAATTGCTTTAAAAAAAAAAAAAAAAACGTTCTCTTTGTTCTGATAAAAGGTGCTAATTTCCCCCGGTTTTCATACGTTTTTAATTTCCCATAAAATAAAAAGCACGAAGCCCAACCAATTGTAAAAAAATTTTTTTTTTTTTTAGGATATTGGCTAAATAATTTCCCATGTCATGCGTGATTTCATAAATTTTATCGGTACTTTAATCTTTGAGACCAGCTGTCGAGACAGGAAAGTTTCGGCACTTTAACGGTGACTCGAGAGAAATTTTTTTTTTTTTTGCAAGTGATAGTTGATCAAGGCCAGCTTGCACGGACGACAAAACTTACTAAAAGGACTCTGCTACATGCTATAAAATAGAAGGTGATCAAAAATCTGCAGACCCGAGGATTTCAGAACTTAAAATTGATGCTGTCCATTAACTTGACACAGAAAGGTTCACATTAATGTAGACATTAAGAGGAAATGAGCTGTGAGATAACACATTTATTAAGCACTGACGTCAGGGCCATCCACCACCCAGATTTCAAACCGACTAAAATCCAAAAACTTTATGGTTCTCACTCGCTATAAGGGGGCAGCATAGAAGAACTGATCAGATAAAAAACAATCACATGTACTTGCATTGTGTAATGATACATAAGTTCATATATTTCATGAATCAGGCCCACAGGTTGTACAGAGTAAAGTCATTTTAACAAAAACACACACAAAATAAATCTGGTACATACAGTATATATAGAACTTATGAAACCAATGGTCAATGTTTTTGTATAATTTTTTTTTTTTTTTTTTGTTTCGGTCTGGTGTGAAGACGGGAAATTATTGGCTCACCATTTGTTTCAACCTAGAGAAACCAGGTTCGTGAAACAGAGTAACAACCGATCAGAGAGTAACAACTTCCCCATAAGATGTCAATATTTGAAATGAATGAAAAAAAAAAGAAAAAAAAATCAGAAGTAATACTGAATTTAATATGTTAATGTATACCTCCAAAATACTGAAAAACACCCAGAAAAAAAAAAACAAGGCTTAGAATTTGCATTCTTGGTGACATACAATAAATGATTAGGCAAAAAAAAAAAAATATATAATAAACCTCAGGCTAAGATAAGAAGTATTTGTAAAATGACTAAGCAGTATGGGATCGCATGCATATTTATGGCATGGTTATTTCATATCAGAAGATTCTGACAAACAGCAAAAGGCTCACGGTGTAGAAATTTCTTTCTTTAGAAGAGCATATAATACAGGTTTCACAGGCACTACAATTCATAAATCAGATAATTTGCTGGTTTTTATCATATAATTCATTCTGTCCTAAAGCTGGCATCTTCATAAGAATGACCTAAAAAGGCAAGGACTGAAAGTTAACGGAAAAAAAATAAAAAAAAATAAAAAAGTTGATCATATCTGTCTCAGGTAGGGTTAGTGCATAGTTTCCATGCAGAGAAAAACACTGCTATGCATTCACATGGATGAACAGAAGAGCTAGATTCAGCCTAACTAAGTAACAGAGGTCTCAATCTGTTAGCCGGACCATCTTAGCACCATGTCGGGAATTTTTTGGATATTTCCAAAACCAGTGGCAGCGTGTAGATAGGCCATACACAGCAGTCCCTTTTGTTATCTGCACATTGGAAGAGTATTCATCCATGCTTGGATTGAAAATAATTTAAAAAAACTAAAATAAATCAAAAAAATACCAAAAAAAAATAATACAAACAACCGGCCTGGAGCCACAAGCACTTAGTGGGTAGCCCTGGCAAAAAGTGGCCATGTTTTCCTACAGATTTCCATGCCACTGAACCTCTTGCCAATATAGTCCCGCTGGAAATTTCTTTTTCACTATATTTGTTCTATGAAGGCTTTCAAAACCCCCAAAAAAAATAAAAAATCTACATTACCAGAGACACAATGTAAAGTACAATGTTGAGCTACTTTTTTGTTAAA
The DNA here is from genome assembly GCA_033119425.1 of Bufotes viridis. Lineage (NCBI taxonomy): Eukaryota > Metazoa > Chordata > Amphibia > Anura > Bufonidae > Bufotes > Bufotes viridis. Next base: position 150,267,975 of record CM065596.1, read on the forward strand.
GTTATATAGGTATATATATATATATTGCCACAAGAAAAGGAAACTATGAAGTCGAAGCTTTCGTGTTGCTCTTGATTAAAAAAAGAAAAAAATGAACACTGTTACTCTAAGCAGAAAAATCTAAGAAAGTAAAAAAACTGAATAAAAGCAAAGAACAAAGTGCCGTGGGATCTGCATATCGCTACTGGTTGATGATGGGGTGAATGGAGAAAGTCGTTTTTTTTTAGTTATGGGATGTGTAGCAGAATTAATTTAATCTTACAAAAAAAAGCAAAAAAAAAAATATATAAAAAGCAGCGCAATCTGGCTCGAGTGTGCAGCAACCTGGCCAATAAACTGGCTATACATCAGTCAATGGGGGAAAACTTCCTTCATTACCCTGTTGTTCTACAGAAAAAAGACCTCCTCTTACCTATTCCCGACATGGACCTTATAATGGGAGTTTTTTTTTATTAGTTTTTTTTTAACAAAGTGCATTTCAGAATAAGGGATCCTGGACAAAGATGACCATGTAATGGAAGAGTTGCAGAAACATCCTATAGTGTAGTGTTATACTAATCACCGTTTATGATCCAAGGAGGGGGAGGAGAAGGCGAAGCTTAATTATAAGATGGAAATAATGGGAATCGAGTAGATAAGCCCAAAAAGTGAATGCCTTATGCTAGGGACAAATTTACCTAATTTTATCTTATCTTGGATCGCATAAACTTGTATTACTTGGGAAGATGGGGGGAAGGGTATACATTTTTAGTAGGGCAAGCTAGTAAATTGGGCTCTCGTGTACAAATTAATTTGACTGGAAAGGAATGGATATCGTCAATATACCGCATGTACTATGTAGAGTTTAAAATACTATTTGAACTGATTTTAAAACTTAACAAAAAATATTTGAACTTATTTGGAAAAAATATTAAAAAATGTGTACAGTCATTTTTTTAAATTTAGGAGCTGCTTTGTTGGATGCCCTGGAGGGTGTATTAAAATATTCATGTGACTAGATATCTAGATAGACAGACAAACAATCACTGACCAGGATAACATAGAATCTTTAAAATAAATGTAATTGTTTTGTTAAGTATTATTTTTTTTTTTAAGATAATGAATTAAAATTGTATCAGTTTTATTCATGGGCACCTCCGTGCTATTTTATAAGAAATTGCTAATATGTTGCATATATTGAGTTAATTAAATTGCACTTCATTACGGACATTTTTATAGAACTCGTGTATAATTACATTATTTCAAAAGGTAACAATCTCTCATCATGCTGCACACCCAGCATTACTGCGCAGATGTCAAATATTGAAATTCATTCAAAAAATAAATAAATTAAAAAAACTGATTTGAGCCTCTATGATTTCTTGTTGTGTTTCCGATATGGTGGCCGGATGAACCTAAGTGAACGCCATGAATTTGATACTTGACACATCCTTGACTGCCTATGCCATGTCTTAAAGCCTTTAAAACATTTTCTGCCCTCTGAGAACGTCTTCAGAAATCCTCAACTTCCAGTCAGACCTTAGTAGTGATCAAACACTCCAGAATACAGCAATACCTGTAATGTCCATTTAAAATGGGTTTTTAGTGGCCCATACTTCTCAAGTATAGGAACAGGCTATACCAAGACGAGAAGAAACCAAATCATTTTGTATTTAAATACATACAAAAAAGAAACAGGTAAGTTTTAACTTAAATCCAGTCCCTGGAAGGAAAAAAAAGAAAAAAATCCCACCGCCCTCCCCCACTCGAAAATAAAAATTCTAAGAGCGTTGCCGTTATATTAAACAATCCGAAAAATCTGCAAAGCTAAATTGACAGAAAATTGTCCTCATTTAAACAACGTTACAAAAGTCCTGCGTTATAAAATAGGGTAGAATAAATCAGTGTACTCAATAAAACTATACAACATACAAAGGACATATCTGAGCGGGCAGTTGGCTCTCTTTGCAATTAGGTCTACGCAACACAATCAACAAAAGTCACCCAAAAGGAAAAAAAAAACTAAAAAACAACAACAAAAACCCTACAACTGCCCAGAGCTATTGCTTAGTTTGCATGTTATATAAAAGGGTGCATTTGTATTGTATGTACAACCAATTTACTGGTAACGCCTTGACTTATAGCAAGGTTCTGACAAAATGTTTGTCTAGGCTTTACTTCCCTTCACTGTGAAGCACTGCAAGCTGCTGTTTTTTTTTTTAGTGCACATATGTCATAAGGTAATGCCCAGCTAAGTGCTATAGGAAAGGCAAAGGATGCTGGCTACAGAAAAATGGACACGATTCACTAACACTCACACAATACGAGACTACTCAACCACGTATCAGACACATATGAAAAAATCCAAAAAACATTTTATTCATTGTTTTTTTCTTAAATAGAGAGAACCGGTAAACAATTTTTCAGAAGTTGGAAGTTTTTGTTTGTTTTTTTTTATTTTAAAAACGTGCATATAAAAAATGGGCGTTAGAACCTCTTCTCTGTCGAACGCTGGGTTGATTGAAGTCTGCTAATAAAAATGGGGTGTGGGGGGAATTTTAAGGAAAGGAAGTCAGGTTTTTTTTTTTTTTTTTTTTTCAACTTTAAGGCTTGCTTGTGATAGGAACGGTTGTAACACACACACACACAAAAAAAAAAAAAAAAATGAAATAATAAAATTGCTCAAAGCAGGGTACAGCTTAGTGCTTCACAGTCTGACTGCTTCTCTAAGAGGCCCCTCCTGCATGTGCATTCGTAGTCACAAAAGATACAATGACTAAACACCTAACACACTGCGTCAAGTACAGCACCAACTTTGGTCAAATAAAAAGAAAAAAAAAAAAGAAGAAAATTCTAATAAATCTGCTAAGCTTTGACTACATGATAGAAGCAGGTATTGCATATTTTCATTGATCAGGGGAAACCAAAAATAAAATGATCATAAAGGAAGACTCTAAATAAATTGTCACAATGCAGCAAACATCCCCCCCCCCCTCCAAAATACTGATCTCCTACGCAAAAATAGCACAGACACTACAAGACTAAGCACACTACTCCTACTGGTGGGATATAACTAAAATATCTACCTACATGGTGAAGCCTGCAACGTCCGACGTAAAAGTCACATTTACAAGAAAAACAAAAATGACCCCCAAAGAAACAAAACAAAATAAAAAGTGTCTCCAAAACGCGTGACTGAGGAATTCTCTCCCCACTATCTATAGAGGAACATGTGCAACAATTTCACAAATAATCGCTATCCAGGGCAAGGCACATTGATATGGAATTTATTTCATATTCGTGCAAATTAACCTATCGGCTGCCAGAGAGACCTGTGAGGGTACCGCAAACAGCCATCCCCAAGCCGTCCCCGCGCAGCCAAAAGTGTTAAGAGGAAAACAAAATGAGTATATAAAAACATAAAAAAAAAAAAAAAAAAGATGAGGAGCAAAGTGTCTTCCCAAGAGTTTCATGGACTTGATTGTAGAAGGACAGTAGCAAAAAGCCCTCCAATAGGACTGAACACACAGAGTTTAACTCCTTCACTGCCAAAAAGGAAGGGCACCAAGCCCTATTACAGCTTCAACGGGGGAGAGGGTAAAAAAAAAAAAAGGCAAGTGCCTGGAATAAGGATTAAAATGTCTTGTCTTAATGCACTCTACTTTATCCTACTTTAAGTATATAAAAATGAGATACTAACACTAAACATGCAGAGACGTTTTTTTCCCCTCCTGACGGACACACCTGCCCCGCCAGAAGGTATATAATATATGTATAGTATAGGAAACCTCCTAAAGGTTGCATGCGAAGCAAAAGGGATATGCTCCGCTGTCTGGTAGAAAATAAATCATGTGTATTCTGTTTATTTTGCTTTTCGACATTTTTTTTTTTGTCCTTTTTCATCTTTATTTTTTTAAGTACATAACATACATAAAGTCTATGATTCAATTTTCAGTTTTTAAAATTTTCATTCAGCAACTGCTGAAATCCCCCCCCATCAATCAGTGTTTATAGTCCAGAGAATGGAGAGTGATGGAAATAAAAAATAATAATAATAAAATAATAATAAAAAAAATGACATGGATATAATCTGGACATTTTTATAAAGATCCTGAGGCGCCTGACTAAATCCTACACTGGGAAATTTTGCGTTTTTTTGTCTGAATTGGCATTACCACTCGTAGTGACTTTAGCTTATAAAATGAAGACGCGTTATGATTCCACTTTTAGTTATGTGCTTTGATAAAAGAAAATGATTACGTAGCGTTTAATGTCGTTAACATATTGTGGTAAAAGCACCTTTATGTTTTATAATATATTTTTTTTTTAGATTTTCTTTTTTTAACTTTTAAGGGATACAAGTTTTAACAATAAAAAACATAAAAAGCAAAAATAGCTCCCCTTTCTTTTGCAAGGCTGTTTTTTTTTTTTTTTTTTTACCCCCCTAATTTAGAGTCCCGGGGTGTTAGGACTTGAAAAAACAAAAATAGAATTTTCAACAATCTCTATCTTACAAAGATATTTACCTATCCAATGAAATTGCACTTTACTCAATCCGAACACGATTGTTTTGATTGGTTCCTGTCAGTTTCTGTCAAAACAGACCATCTTCCCCATTTCTGTGTTTCTGTGTCATTGTTGAAAATTTTTGTCTCAGAAAAGCTTATTTTTGTAAGTGCAGCATTTTTTCCTTACATGAATAATAAAAGTTCTGGACATTTTTTTCTTTTTCTTTTTTAACATTGCTCTGCAACTTGAATGAACCTATATTAACAGCTTCCTCGTGGGCGGGTCATGGATGTGATAACTCCTTGAAAGAAAGCAGGGGCGGACGTTTTGTTGATATGTTAGTGAAAGCATCTTGTCGCAGTTGTGTCCTTCGATACAACTTCATCAGTTCCGCAGGGAGGGAAGGAGGTCGTTAAATGACACAAAAAACAAAAGTGCAGTTTGTGATAACTGATGTTGCACATTTCATGTGTTTTAACAAATCCTTTTTAGGTGTTGTAGCACTCAAAATAGCTGGAAAAAAAAGAAAAATATGGAGGCTCTGGACCACGAAAGGGTTGACTTCCATGTTTTCTGAAAGGACTGTAGTGTGGTCTTAAGTCATAGTAGTAGAAGGTTTTTATCACACGTCATTTTACATGTATATTTTGAGAGTGCTTTAAGTCTTTTGTGTTTTTTAAAAGGGGGGGGGGGTCTTCTCTTCCACAACTCCTCAAGAAGTTTCACAACCATGGACATACAGAAGGATCGGCTTTGCAGAAAATGCTGGGCTTCATGATGAATGTGTTTGACAGCAAGTCGGTAACGAAAAAAACACCAAAAAGAACCAAAAAGAAACTTCGAACTAAGGCTACCCAGAACCACCTAATGTTTAACGCTACCAATGAAACACCTCAAATGCCATGATGCCCAGCTTTTCCCGGTCAGAACTTTCTTCAGACCCCCAAGGTGAGAAAGTAATCATAAAAAAGTAAGGGGGATAAGGCTGATTATAAAGGGTCATTGCCATGCGACCACATAAGATTCTTTTTGTCTTCTTAATCGACGTTGTTACACTGTTGACACAAGTCTTCCCCTTCCGTTGCAGCGAAGCCACTGTGCCGCGTTGTCACCATTTTCTTCCATGTTACAGAGATGGGAAGGGCCGGGTGGTCTGTCATGTGTGTGATAGAAATCTGCGGCCATTATCCCAGGTACCAGGACTGGAAAGACACAAAGAAAAACACAAAAAATTAGATAAAGGGGCAATTTCTGAATGACGGTTCAAAGTCAACTAGACTGGTTTTTGGCAACCAAGAGTCTCCTACAGTCAACAAGTAAGGTCTGTATTACACCAACAGATTATCGAAAAGATTTTCTGACCAATCATTGGTCAGATGGCCAATTACACACACAGATCTTTTTGGTCTGATTGGACAGATATTGGTCAGATAATCTGTTGTTGTAATACAGGCCTAAAAAACAGTTTTTTTGTATATTGGTGATTTAAACTTTGTCATATCCCTATCTTTATATATTTTTTTAAATCCTATAATCATGCAGCTTTCACACTGGCCACTAGGACTAAAATATGTCAAGACGTCTTGTTCTTTGAGACCAGCCCCATGGACCACAGACTGGAGAGGACCTCACTGACTTATAAGGAAGAGTTTACTAGGCACGCTCTATGACCTGTGCAGGGGTCAGGAGGGAGAAGATAAGCTGTGATATCACCTATTATGAATGGTGTGTTATCTATACAATATCTCTCATTGTAATCTTGCCTTTAATAATAATGAGATGACTACTGAAAAGTTATCTGTAAAGAACATATTAATCGGCCTAGTGATCAGTGCATGATTTTAGTATTTTTTTTTAATTAGCAGAAACTGCGATAACACGTTACAGCGTTATCTCATGACAAAAGCCAATGAAAACCATTGAAAATGTCAATTAACTTTTTGGCTATTTTTTACTTAATGCTTTAAGAATTCCTCTTAGCGCAGATATATAGTGGCATGGAATATTAAAATAAAAAAATCACAAAAAATTCTAATAAAAAAATGTTTCATAAAAACATGATTTTCTGATGACCCATTCCCCTTAAAACGTTATATCAAAGTCTAGGTCTTTTACTCCATTATTGTGTCAGAACCCGGGTCTACCAGGGAGTCCTTTGGTAACACAGATCCTGTTTTTTAAACCTATTCAAACTTTTGTTACGTTTTTGCAGTGTATAAATCATAGAACATCCTGTATTTGCAGAGATAGATACATCTACCAGTTCAGAATCCGCCCCCCAAAAATAGCACAATTTGCTCCATACAGTGCACAGCCATTAAAGTAGCACTCCTACAACCTGTTAGAAAGGTACATGATGTAAACTGCAGTGAAGGCAATCTTATTACCTGTTACTGTATTTGAGAGTTATAACCTCGCTTCTTATCCTCAGCACTCTGATTTCCATATAACACAGCACCTTATGTTTGGACAGAAAGACAGTTTCTCTACGTATTCCTATGGGAACCATAGGAATTAATACAGAAGTAACTGACTTCCTGTCCTATGCCAGTTGGAGATCAGAGTGTTGTCACATGACACAGCTGAGGATCAGAAGAGAGGTTATAACTACCAGATTACATCATGTACCTTTCTAACAGGTCAGAGAATAAACATTTTTGTGGGAGTGCTACTTTAATAGGAAAGCAATATTTTTATATATAAAAAAATTGCATTTATATTTTCTAGATATTTTGTGATTAAAATTAATGAAAGCCATAAAAGATGTTTGCATTGCCATGCCGGTTATCCTTGACCTCGTGTACTAATCAAAGGAGGCAAAGAAGTCTCCAGAATGGAGCTATGGGAACAACATACACAAGACTAAGGCCTGTGTAACAAGATGTTCAGTGGTTCACCTGTGAAGATGTCCTTGAAGGATCTGTGTTTGGTCCCTTTTTTTGCCCTCTGTGTCTCATCAGTATTTTAGGGACACTGCTGGGCTGAAAATTAGTTTCCAATGGTCCATGAAAATCACACACTAAATACGGATGGCATCTGCATTGTGTCCGTGGTTTTCATGGACCCATAGACTATAATGTATTTAAGACATCCATAACTACAAACAGTGTCACCCATGGCCCATGGAAACCACTGATGTGAGACTACACACGTGGAAGTCAATGGGTGAGTGGTCCACAGAGACCATGGACAGCACACGTCCGTGGTTCACTGACGTGTCAAAGAGGCCTAACAGACACGGAGGGATGGAAGTGATGTAAACGACTTTGTGACCAGAAGAAAGCTCCATAACTTCAAAACATCTGACTAGAGCTGCAACTTCCCATATGTACTTACAGAATATAAGCTCTGAAGCACAAACTGCTGCTCTAATGATTTGGATGCAGAAGTTTTTCACAGGTATTTTTTTTTCTCTATTTGAGATACAAGCAGACCCAATAGTTACAAAGGTTATTACAACATTTTCAGCTGTATCACCATTTACACCTTAAAGGGGTGGTTAATTTTTTTTTTTTAAATTCAAACGTAAATGTTATTAAAAAAAAACAACAACAAAAAAACCCCTCACCTGTTAAATCCCCCAAAGCTGCAGCGGTCCTCGCTGGCAACGCCGTATTGTAAGCCCACATGACCACAGCAGCCAATCACTGGCCTCAGCAAACTTCACCTCTGAGGTCAGTGATTGGCTGCAACAGTTATGTGGGTTTACAGCATGACCTGCTGCAGCAAAGTAAACAAAGACCGTGGTGGCAGAGCTCTAGCAACGGGGATTTAACATGTAATTGATTTTTTTTAAAGATTTGTTATCCCTTCCCTTGCTCTTAGACATTTTTTAAAATCCTGGATAACCCCTTTAAAATATCAGATGTTCTTGTAAGCAAAAGAGATGGGCTGTCCAAAAGGGGGTTCATAGGAAAGCCATGCAGGAAGGGAGGCACGTAGACCCCTTAGCAAGTCTTGTCTGGATGTACTCGAGCAACCATATAATGGACACCACTTCAATCCACCAAAATTGCAAATACGGCCTATGTGCTTACAGCAGCTATAGCTCCAGACATATCTGCTGGTCGAAAGATTACAGATAATGTTATGGTTCTCGGATAAAGTCTCCAACATGCCCAAAACCCAGGACCAAGACCTAGTGTACACCCCAATACTGGGGACAGATCCATCAAAACTGAGAGCATTAGGACCAATACATGAAATAAACCCTCAGATGCTGAGTTACAGCGCAGCTACCTGCAGGGGGCACTAGAGAGACAGAATTGATTTCCTTCTAGAGGAGAGCTAATTTGCATAATTGTTGTCCCATGGAGCATTGCCTATAAGACTGCATACCTCAGGAGGTTCTCCTCAATGAAAACTAGAACCCCCCCCCCCCTCCAATCCCCAGAGGATATTTGCAAAAAGATGCTAAGCCTATTGAGAAAGACCCACACAGGATCCATTGACCTAAAAGTGAAAAAAAAAATTGTAAGGACAGGCCTCATTTATCATAATTGTGTAAAATTTGGCCTTGTTGCCCTCAGCGACCAATCAGACAAGGGCTTGAATTCTGATACAAATTGATACATTTTTTAAACCCTTTTATGGAATAAACCCACCCGTATCCACATCTATTATAAACAATATGAACCTAGATGGAAAAGATTTTTCGTCCCCAAAAAATGTGCAATATTTTTTAAAATTAATTTTCACTTCATTTATTTTATTATTTCATTTTCCGACATCCAAGTCTTCAAGCAGCTGGGACCTGCTATTCCTCCAACCTGAGGAACGTAGCATTACCCTAATAATACGAGTCTCCTAGAACTGCACGGTAATCCCACCAGCCAATTAGATCTGAGGTTTTTATGGTTTCTTTCTGAAATACCAAATCGGTGATTGGTTGCTGTGGGATACAGAACATTTCCATCCTGTAATTAGATTTAAAGAGGCTTCTTTCCCAGCGCAGTCAGTCAGTTCTTGGCCGGGGCACCGGGCTCTTATTACAGACAATGCTTTTTCGGCTACCTTCTATGACCCACCTTCCAGAGCAGCTGTGCACATGGCTTATGAATGAACTTGCCATGTGTAAACAGCTGGTGCGTCGCCATTCTCTTGCATGGACCTAAAGCCAGGATTTACACAATTTAAAAAATATTTTTTTTAAACCCATAGCCAAAAATAAACTAAACTGCATTAAGCTTTTATTTTTTAACACAAAATGCACTAAAAAAAAAAAAAGTTTTCTTAGTTTTCAGCTTGAGTCTTGCAGACAAGGTTACCCCAGAGCAGATCTGTAATCCTTCACTGAAATAGGCATTATTGATTACTCTGGTCTATTGTTCCCATTTCAACTCCCCAAGTTCAAGTTCATCGCGGTGTTACATCATGTCTGGTTGTTAGGAGCAACCAGACAGAGCCAGACGTGACTATCATTAGCAAGAAAGTCCCGGCTCCCCTCCCACCGAACCTTCCCCTTTGCTCTGACGTTGCAAATCCACTGCAAACACATTGAAGTATTCATTCAGTGCAATTTATGACCTAAGTACCCCATACTCCTGTGTGTTTAATTAATTGGTCCTTCCCCGGGACTTGGGAAAAGTTAGACAAAGAGCCAATTATGGCGTTTTTCACTTTGCACACTTATAATGGGCGGGAGAATGGGGAGGGGGGTATTGCATGGGAATGAGAAAAGTGCAAGACCAAGTGAGGGTCTCCTTTAAGATTTCTCCTTCTTATTGGCATTTTTTGTGAAATACTTTGAGCTCCTCGAAGGAAATTGATGAGAGAGTGACGCCTATGGAGTTGGTATTCTGTAACACAAATCAACTTCATGACATGCCTAGATTTAAATGCTAACCACACGCTCCGAGAGTTACTTTAAAGGTTAGTTTTTAATCAATAGAAGGTGCTGAGTCGGGAGTTTTATTTTAGCTGTGCAGCGCGGCTCTTGAGTCTTTGTCTGGTAATTCAGCTCTCAAACTTTCTTCCTCCCTCCTCCCCTTCGGTCTTGCAGTGCTTTGCAGATGCAGCACACTTTCCAGTACAGGGAATGATAAGCTGCACTCTAGATTTTTGGTTGGCGTGACTTTGTCGCCGGAGTTGAAATTAAAGGGGTTTTCTGAGACCCACCAGGCCCCGAAAACCCACCTTAATTACTCATATATTGAATGTAGCAGAAAGTTTGCAACATACTTACCGTCTCAAAGTTGCGTGGATCGGCCACCGAGGCCCGGTGACATAATGCGCCTCTTCTGTAAACCCTGCTTCCGCCAACACCATGACCTTTAACTAGTTATGGGATATGGACGGGACCTCACTTCCGCTGTAGATGTGGCTGTAACTATTCCACCTCATCTACGCAACCGCCAAGGAGAGGGATTAGTTCTGCGTGAGTTACGTCCCATCCATAGCCCAAGCCGGTAAAGAATGTGATGTCAGCAGAAGCTGGATTATTTTAAAAAAAATGCATCATAAAGGGTCAATCGCAACAACAGGACAATAAGACAACCTGCCTGTTTGGGTTCTAGGATCGGTAGACTTACTGTGTCCAGAAGAGACCTGGAATTAGGGCAATTTTATACTTCCCAACAGCTAGATTAGGACATTAAGGTATTAGGCCTGTACCAGGAACATCCCCAAACATCACAATTTTGGTAAGGGTTTCAATCAATCCAACCACTTTTGGAGTCCAGTTCACAAGGTAGTCCCACCAAAATTGGAACTGTTGGCAAGTGTATAAAGGTGGGAGTCCTGAGATCCTTGGCCACATAAGAAGATAGCAGTATTATAAATGGCCTAAGGTAGGTGAGTGGTTTGTTACAGTTTTTACTTTGTGACTCATGAGTTTTAAAGTGTAACTGTCATTCTTTTTTTATTTGTGTAATGTATCGGGACAGTGATACTGACAATTTTTGTAATATACTTTCATTACTGAAATTGCACATTTCTATTAGCAAAAATAGCTGTAAAGTGGCCCATTTTCAGCCTTAGCAATGCTCCTCTCAGAGGAGCGTTGCTACGGTTCAAAATGGGCGACTTTAGAGCTATTTTTCTAATAGAAATGTGCAATTTCAGTAATAAAAGTATATTACAAAAATGGTCAGTATCACTCCCCCGAAACATTACAAAAATAAAAAACATGAATGACAGTTACACTTTAAGCTATGCCCCAGGCGGTTGGACCCAGTGCCTTGACATCTCATGTTTCTCCAGTGACCATAAAACTTTGGCTACAGTATCGCTACTTTGTATCATTGATTCCAAGGGGTTGTAAGGTTTAGACTGGGCGTAAACATTAAGATATCTGTTGACCAAGCACCTCTTTGACCAAACGCCGTCTCTACTGACCCTCTCATACACATGCACATTTGCCTCCAGCAAGAAGGTCCTCTGGCAGTGGCTTATTTCCCAGAGAGCAAAAGGATCACGCATTTTGAAATCTAACAGCCTGATCCATATTTCTTTCAACATCTGCCACTCGGGGGAGAGTCAGGAAGTCCCTAAAAATATTAGATGGCTGTTTCTTCCATTAAAATTGGATGGTTTGGACAATATACATCTGATGTGGATGACCAGCTTATGACTACTTATTTTCAAATACTTAATTTAGGGCATAAGGACATTCATCAATTAGCCAAGCTGGAGCCTCGTCTCTCTCTGGAGGACTCAACACATTCATGCACTACATGTAGAAGTCCATTGATTCCAACGAGAACCATGTGATAGATGATTTCCCCTGAGATGGTGCTGCAGGGGAATTGAACACTTGCGTCCAGGTACCCTTAAAGATTGTAGCTGATGGATGGGACCACCTGTTATTAGCTCATTTTTTGGGATCCTTCGAACAAAAAGGGATTGTCAAAAGTAGACAAACCTCTTGACCTCATTGCACTATGGTAACATCTGAGGCGTCCAACTCTCCTTGGCTGGAACGCATTGCTGGACTTGGTACATTTTCCAGACTGTTAGATGTGTTAGAATTTTTATTTCTTTACGTTTTTGCAATTTAGATTTGGCCACTACTATCCTTATGGATATCAGACCTGCAGGATTTCCGCATCACTAAGTGCCACGTTAACGCATTTCACAGCCAATTACTACACAAATTTAGTGTGACGTTAAAGAGTCTCCTGCCCTGTGTCTTATCAATGACCATGACAAGTCCTGACACTTTGTTCCATTGTATCATCCCTAACTAAGAAGCAATCACCGCTCATCTGTCTTCAAGAATATTCCTCGTGTCCTCCTTTCATTCTTCAAGGAGAAACATCAGACAGAATTTTGCAGTCCGGTATGAGATCTTAGCTTCTCCTTTCTCCAGTCAAATGAAGGAGTAATCACATCAGATTGAAAAATGCTGACTAAGGGTTTAATAAACTGCTCGCAGATGTGTGTCATCTCCAAGGTACTCGACTCATGTAATGCAAAGCAGCCCCACACAGAAGACGCATATAAAATACCATTTAACCATTGCAAAGTGAACGGGGTTTTACTGTCCTCGGAGGAGCATTTTTTACTCTACTTTTTCCTTCTTTCTTAATTTACTGCACCACGAAAGACGAAACACGGATGCGCCGGTGTCGGAGGACAGTAGTAAGACTTTATGAACCATAAACAATATACTCTCGGCTGCATTCTAAACAAGAAGTTCCTCTCATTGATATACCTGCTGATCTGTGACCGTCCCACCGTGATGGAGGAATACATAGAAGCTTTTGACAATTTCATCTTTCACGACTAAACTGCAGACGTAGCATTTAGCGCATAATACCTTCTCCATTAACATAGTCGTCTATGTAGCGTAGCCCAACTGAACAAAAAGAATCACCGCAAGGCGGACAATCTAAAGAAAGGCATTGAAACTACCTGGTCAAGGTCAGGTGGAATCAGCTAAGTATTTGGAAATTAGATTTCTTCTTGTTTGGTTGTAGGTTCTAGAACTGATGAGTCACCGGATACCGATAATTGGGTCTTTGCCAACACGATGACGAGACGACTGATGGAAATCATCTCTGTTGGACAGAACTCTTTGCGTTTGTGATAGCCAGTTGAGTTAATCTGGTGGACAACCTAGGATGTCAAGTCACTTGGGCTTACTTTCTCTGGTGTAGAGTTTACCAAGGGTGAACCTTCATGTTCATGAGGTTGTCCACATTAGACCATTGCTTTCCAAAGGTCTTGTCCTACTAGGGTATATTTAGGTAAGAGGGGGTGGAGGTGCCCCATTTATAACTTCGCTCATGATCTGAAGTAAATATAACATGGATATCCTATGGCTATCAAAGAACACTATTTGACCACTAGATCTTGGGGGTTGCGGCAGTGAGACCCAACACAATATCCTCCCAACTTTTAAGGGATGCATGTTTTCTAGCTGCGGGCCCCACAGTTTTGCAACCAGGCAGAAAATGAGTGAAGGGTTGGCTCTCTCCATTGAAGTCTACTGGAGTTATGGAAAGAGCGGAGTAAGCTTTGCAGGGGTTTTCCAGGCAATTTTTTTTTTTTAAAGGTTAAAATGGAACAATTTTCTTTTCTTGTTTTGACATTTCCTGGTTCCCTGCTGTCCTCTGCTGTCTAATTTCTCTGGACAAACAGAATATGTGACGACTCGGGCAATGAATGGCTAAGGGGTCAATTGTTGAAAGGAACCAGTAAGTAGAGACCAGCGGGACCTGGGCAGATTCTTTACTTTTTTTTTTTGCCATGATGACCCTTTAAAAAAATGGCTGGACAACCCCTTTAAGCCATTTCCAGTATGCAATTCACAAAGTTTTGCAACAAGGTAACTCAAAAGTAAAAGCTACATTTGCAACTATAGTAGGAACTACTGCCATCTTATGCTGCTCATGTTTTCCAGGGAGATGGGGCTATTCAGGAGGTCTCAACCCTCTTCAGCATTTATCTACGCGATGCTCAAGATTTGTCTACGTGCAGGATGTTGGAGCGGATCCCCAGTAATTACGTGAGGTTACACTGTAACACGTTCTGCTTTTGTGATTCTCTCACATGTGGTTTTCCACCGTAAACCAAAAGCACAGGATGGTGTCACCTGCACGAGATTTGCTAGCCAGCATTTTCTGCTTTTCAAATTACAAAGTTAAACAAAAGTCCTGAAGGGCAAAGTTTAACACTGAGGAAGGAGATTGTTAATGTGGAATCCAGAACAGGGTGTGACACTTGGCGTACGTTTCCAAATCGGGGAGTTATTTGAGGACATGTAAATTCAGTTTAACACTTTGAGAGTCCGTGTCGATACACTTTGGATTAATTGGCGGGGCAAACTCGCTTGGTGCTCGCTTAGAGCCAGCTAATATCCAATATCCATCGGGCCTCTAACGCCAAATATTCTTTCCTTGGAAAAATGAGCTCCAAGATAAAAGCCAAGACGGGTCCACATGATGCAAATAATCAGGGAGACAATTATTATTTCACCTTGACCAAGCAAAGAATGCAATTACTAGACACTTTCTGTAACTACCATTCGTTTTAATGGAGAGTAGAGGTTGTCACTGGTGGAGGATGCGGGCACTGCTGACTGAGCAGTTTTGTGGGACTATCCCTTTAAATATCCAATCTTTAAAATATAACTATTAAGATATAGCAGAGCTGTAATGCATGAATTTATTTCTCTACTAATCCTGCATGGTGCATTATCTGTAGCATCAGGAGATATAATTGCAATAACCCAATGTCTTCTCCTCTCTGGGCACAAGATATCACGACTGTGAGAAGGAACTGGCTGACCTGGACTCTCTACTAATTAATCCTTATCTACCGACCTGAGAACACTTAAGAAGTGTGAAGATTAGACCTTGTAGTGGCCTAGGCTGGTGGCCAGAAGATAAGGGGTTATGGGCTAATGCCCAGGTGCTTTATATGGTAGTTAATCACTGTGACAGGCACAGAGCGGGCAGGAACCGATGGGCCATATATATATGAAATGCACTGATTTCTATGTTCCTGGCACAATAAGGGATAAACCAAAACTAACGTGCCCCTGAAGCCTGAGAAATCCTCAACATATAGAACATAATATTCTTGGTCAGGGTGGAGTCATTCTGGTTGTTCATATCCCATATCATCTTCTATTGGGGTCCTCTGGACCATTCAGGACCTTCAGTGCCATGAGGGTCTACATCTGCTGGTGGACAGAGGACATGTTTGTATGGAATGTACAGTATTCAGGTTCCTCCAACCCTCTTGTATCTGTGATGGACCTTAACTCTTGGATAAGTGGGTCTTCTGCTCCATCATTGTAGGTATCAGACATTGTCTTTTGCTGTTGGGACAAGTATGGACCATTTGAAAATGTGAGGTAGAGACTTGGCCAAGCAAAGCCCAACTCTCAAGCTAAAGGTGGCCATACCCATAAGATAAATGTACCTGAAATTGCTGGGAAGGGGGGGACAAATAATGTTTTTGGTGGTGTCCCGACTCTCCACTGATGGCAAATCTTGAGGGAAAGAATGGTCAGACATGTCGGTTTAAACATGTTCAATCCTTTGTTCTCAAGGGAAATAATTCACTGCAGAGGCGTCTAGCACCATCTCGGCCCCATGCACTCCCAACCAACAGTGATATAGTGATACAAAGTGTATAGTCCGTTTAACTCAAGGAATTTACTTGTGAAGAACATTATTTTCCTGTGTTCCTTCTGGAAGCCCTAGCAAAACTACAAGGGATAATTAGTATGTGAGAGCACTGCCTGCCGCATTATAAAGCTGTGTCTAAACCATGCATTTGATCATTTGATTTGGATAAACCATCAGCACTTAATCACTGAGTGGTTTGACTCCCAGCACCCCGACTCGTCAGCATATTGTTCCCTACCTTGTACCAGGCACAGCACAGTAGACACAGCTGTATGTTCAAGTGGATGGGGATGAGCTGCAGTACCAGGCGCTGCCACTACCATCTGCCCGGCACTGTGACTAGGCAAAACAATGAGGGAGGCATGGGGCTGGCCGATCACTCTGCTGATCATATGGTGGCCTGAAGTAAGACCCCCACTGATCAAATATTGACGCTCCATCCTGAGGTAATTCCAGGAAATACCCTTCAGGCCACACATGCATTTTTTTGGGCAGTTTTGATGTAGGTTTATTTTTTATTTTTTAGCTGAACACTGGAGTGGGTACCAAGAAGGTAAAGTATTAACAAAAGACTGATAAAGCTCTTTTCTTATGTGTGGCTGAAATAAACTGCACTGAAAACTGCATGTTTAGACCTAGCCTTAAAGAGTCAGCAGTGATCAAACTTATTAACTCTGGTAAAGTTGATCCTGCTGAATAAAATGGTACCACTCTTGTGAAAATCGGGTGTGGCGTTCCTGAGAAAAAAAAGACTTTTACTCTTGATGTAAATGAGGGCGTCAGTGTGCTTAGGGGTGGGGCCAACACTAGAATACTGAGGAGCTGGGGGGCATCTAGGAGCTAGGCCCCGCCCCTGCAGTGCAGTGAAGCACTCTAAAAAGTCTTTTTTTTTTTAAACGCCACACCTGATCTTTACAAGCCAGGTATCATTTTACTCAGCAGGATCCGCCCTACCTCCTGGCACACCTGGTTTAAAGGGGTTGATCCTGGTGCCAGGTGACCTTTAAGACACTCTTTTACTAATGAAACCATGTCTGATGGAGTCTTTACAGGTTTCCAACTGGGTTCCATTGTGTTTAACAACATGAGCAGTGCACTTCAAAAACACTGATAAACACGATATAAGCAGAATATAACATAAAGAAACAAAGGGTTTTCTCATAAGCCTATGCAATAGTTGGTGACACCTCAAATTAAAAAAATAAAATCTAAAGAAATCCAAAAACAAATGAGGACAGATAGAGGGGACGAGACTCCCAATAGCGTTTTTTTTTTTTTTTTTTTTAGGAAATGGCATAGTACACAGATCAGAGACTTTTTTATACTATAAAACCCCACTGTATACAAAGCACAGGAAAAAAAGTGAAAAAGAGAGGGGGGGGGGGGCTAAAAGCAGCTTAGTATGTGTTAACTCTGCTATTCTGTCGGCTTAAAGTGTATTTTATGCTTGATCAACAGTCCCCTTTTATTATGCTTTTCTTTCATTCATTCAGGACTTCAAAGAGAACACCAGCACAGTACCTGATCTTAAAGAGGAACTTGTGAGGGTGTTCTTAAGAAAAACAGGGTATTGGGAGCCACAGACCCCTGTGGACCCGGCCAGTTCAAAGAGAATATTTCAACAATGATTACATTTTGTAAATCTTTTTACTGAGGACAGCTTGTTTCCTGCTTTTTCATAAAAAATAGATTGCAGCCATTAAAACACAGCCCTGGACAAGACTTTCTTCAGACTTAAGGCTCTGCATCGGGATTAAAGGACACGGGAGTTAGAAAGTGTGAAAAAAAATAAATAACATCCCGCAGCTTAGATCTTCGGCGTGGTCATTTTGCTTCTCAGAATGTTAATTCTTCTTCTTGGGTTTAAAGGGGGAAATAAAAAAAAAATTTGAGAAAGTTCTCGAAGAGGTCAATTTTTTGAAACATTTTTGTATCATTTTGTTTTCTAATTTGAGATGTAAGAAGGGGTTAAAAAAAGAGAAGTAAAAGAGACCTCAGATTCTCCGAAGCCTTATGAAAGCCGATCCCCTGCCGATCCCACCCCGTCCCAACCAAAAGCAATTTCATAAAGTAACTGTAGGTGGGATACAAAGCCTTCGACCTTTTCCAACCATATGCTCGCTAAATCAACAATATTGGTTAGGAGGCAGATTCCAAGAGCTTTTTTCCCACTGCATACGATACGGGCTTTTCACATGTTACTGTCCTGTTTGATCAAGAACATGTGAGCATTTTGGATGCAGACAATAGGACCGACATCTGATCACCCCGCAGAACGCACCATTAACGTCCAGAGTAGACAATGGAGAGGTGCCGGCCTTCGAGATGTTGCCAAATCTCTTTGAAATATCCTTTTTCAATGTTGGCTCGCTGGCGTGTAACCCCCGTTGCTAGGCGGCCATGTTTATCTGTGTATTTCTTTTTTTTTTGTACCTCGTTTTGCTTTGTTTTTGGAAACCTGAGATTGTCTGTGAACTTTGTAACCAATTGAGTAGCAATTAGCGGTAAATACAGATATTTGGTTTTTTTTGCATGGAAAACCACAATGTAGGTGGTGGTCCTTGGTCTTCTCCAGAAATCTAAACAGGATGGGAGGACCTACAAAAAAATATTGGTTGTAGGAAGTGTCGGAAAACATTCTGAAAAATGTGGTAAAGCTTAAAATGTATCAATTTTTATGTCCACGCAATACCTAAATTGTCTGTCCTATCTTACTGTCCAGCAGCCTGTAGATCAGTGCTAATGTTCGGGAAAAAAAGTTGGCTGAAACATGGATTTTGGCTCGTAACCCCCCCGATGGCAGATGTTGGGGGAAAGGATTGGTCATATTGAATTTCTACATGCTTGGTTTGTTTCCATAGTAGACAACCCGATGCGAGAAGAGTCTGGAAGCCGCCTATTCTTCACTGAAAACTCATGCACATTGGACTGAGCCCAGCCTTCCGGTAAAAGAGAAGTGCGCTGTTTGGTGCATCTTCTGTTGAAGATGTATGGGCAGCTTAAAGGTATGTTCACACACATGGATTTCTGCGTATTTCTGACTGACATGCCACTTGTTCAGCGTGTGAGCATACCATTCGTCTAGTTTAATACAATAACTAGGAGTCAGGGAGGAGGGGGATGCAGCTGCAGTTTCTCTCTTTCTGTGTCTGAGTCTGCATGCTATGAGAGGGGAGGAAGAGCAGCAGGGAAGACATCAGATTGGCTCAGAGAACAGCACTAGCATGACACTAGGAAGACATTATGGAACTGAACATGATGAATCCAACATGCCCCATCTATTTGTCGAATTTGGCAGTGAGACATAAGATTGGTTCCTATGGACATCTTCAGGTTCCCCCCACACACCTCCGTCTAACGGCGAGTTATCTGTTTAATTAGACACCGGGAGTTACTTAATGCTGTTCTATTGGACACTCATGTCCGGAGTCCGCCTGCACCAGACACAACATGCAGGGGCTTATGGCCGAGTCTAATTTGCATGTAATCTCAATGTCACTCCATTGTCAAACATGGTCTCCATGCACCAAGAAAGGAATGTGAGACCCCGCGGAGCTTTCTCAGACGGTTTACTGCTTGACATCAACTTTTCAAGCTCTGAAATAATAAAGTTCTCTAGAAAGGCTACGGTACACAGCGGACACTACTCTGGCTTCAGAAGTCATGTCGCCATCATATGTTTACAGTGCGGTGCAGACTGAAGCTTTCATCGCTTGCGGTAAATGAAGCAAAGTGAAGCCCCCAGGGTGATACATTATTGCGGGACGTGCTGCTGTCATCTTGAAGATCTCTTTGGACCAAATTGCAGCCGGATTAAAGGAATTTTACTGTACGAATCTGTTATTCATGGCAATCTGAAGCGTTAGGTCAACTGGTGTCCTTTACCCAGCGACATCTAGTGCACCTAATACTGATACATAGTGCATACTACAAACATAATAGCAGGCTCATAAAGGGCCTACAAAATAGAGTCATATAGGGCAAACATAATAATGCCATAATGCTCCTCTGCTTCCTATCTAGTAATCATATAGCGCACACTTAATGAGGCCATAATGCTGCCATATAGCGTCCAAATATTAGTCATATAGTGAACACAAATGCTATAAAGTGCATATTACCTATAAAGTAATAGGCTCATAAAGTGCAGACATAATCCTGCCTTAAAGTGCCTACGTGATAAACTCATACAGTGCAAACATAATGCCATAATGCACCTGCTTCCTACCTAGTGCACACCTAATACAGCCATAATGCTGCTGCACTATATAATGGCCAAATAATAGTCATATATTGAACACAAAATGCAGCTATATAGTGCACTCTACCTACATAATAGTGGGGTCATAAAGTGCCTACATAATAGTTATATGGTGCACACTTAAAACGGCCGAAATGCTATCATATAGTGGCCAAATAATGAACAAGAATGCTGCTATATAGTGTCTGCATAATAGTCATATAATGCACACAAAATGCCGTCACATAACACCCACATACCAGTCATATTGAGCATCAAATAAGGCCTAAATTAGTCATACAGTGCACACACTATGGGTCTATAGTGTCTAAATAAGAATCATATGGCGCAAACATAATACTGCCATATAGTTCCTACACCAGGGTTATGCAACCTCCTGCACTCTAGCTGCTGGGAAACTACAATTCCCAGCATGCACACTTCACTCAGCTGTTCTTAGAACTCCTAGAACCTTAGAACCTGCCAGGAAAGATAAGTATTAAAGGGGGAGGGGAGGGGGGGGGGCATGGAAGGGCTGGTGGCACTTGGGGACATGGCACGGAGGGAATGATGGCACCCGGAGAGTGGGGGACATGATGGCATGGGAAGCTGATGGCACAGAGGACTGATGGCACTGGAGGGAGCTGATGGCACTGGGTGGGCGCTGATGGCACAGAGGACTGATGGGACTGGGGGAGCTGATGGCACAGAGGACTGATGGCACTGCAGGAGCTGATGGCACAGAGGACTGATGGGACTGGGGGAGCTGATGGCAGAGAGGACTGATGGCACTGGAGCGAGCTGATGGCACTGGGGGGAGCTAATGGCACTGAGGCCTGAAGATGTCACGGGGGGGGGGGGCTGCTGAGTTTTTATAAAGGAAAATGCTCTTTTAATTTTTTTTTTTTATTAGAGTACTCGATTAATCGTTGGAATAAAATAATCGATAGCTGCAGCCCTTCCCCCCGGGATTACTGCCCCCTTTACTCATGGTGACAGATGTGAGTTTTCCTGAGGCTCACCACCTATATATTCTGCCACGGTGGTAGATCTGGTGTGTGGTGCCTGGTATGACGGCCCATGTCACTAGAGCGCCCCCCGGAGCCGGTATACTATAATTACAAGTGGCACAAGATTCTGCAGCAGCTGCTTTCCGGTGATTAATGTTCCTCTCTGGATCCCCGGGGACAGGGGCGAGAGATCGATGCTATCGGCAGGATGAGTTCTAAGCTGCCAGTCAAACAAATGCAACTTGATGGAAGTCTGAAGCTGACGGGGAAAGGATGCAAAACCGCCGTCAGGTCTGGATCACCTGGGTCAGATCAATGCCTTCAATGAGACCCCGAAGCTTCAAGCCCGGGCCATAAATAATGTGCTCTGCAGAGGGAACGCAGGATGACTACAGTGGCGGAACTAAACGCGATACGGTATTCATTCACATCATCCGGACACGTTCTCTCCATCTCTCCCTGGTAACAATTACTGTACCGACCGCCCTGACAGACGTGGTCAATTCATTGATCCGACAGCCTGATGCAGTAACATTGCCCACTAATCTGGACGTCTGACCGGACGCTAAATGGGGCTGCCGAAGCCTCCGCTAAAAAGGAGGCAGCTGACGGAAAATCGGCCAGTGGTTAATGAGCAATACTCAGTAACATTCCTGTAATCCGTCATCTGTTAATCCGGACCATCTGGTCACCTGGTGCAAAAATACAATATATATGGCGGAAGACTGAGCGGGGAGGACAAAGTCTTCTGATCCTGTCTTCAGGGCTCTTTTATAGACATTAGATAATCCAGAATTTATCAGATTTTATCGAGGGAACATCACGGTATGATGGTCACCTTTCTTGGCTTTGGAGAGTATAGGCTGGAGACGTGTGGAACTACAACTCCTAGCAAGTCTTCCGTGAAGGAGTGGTCACCTTGTGCATCTTGTTGCAATCACCCAGTCGGCCACTTGGTGGCGCTTCTAACAGGCGCGACGGGCACCCAACTATATCAGGAGAAGCTTTAAAGTGCATTTACCCCCTACAACTAAAAGTCTATGTCTGGGAAAGATGGGTGACAGCAAATATGGCCACTAATTACAGCTCTCACAGGGGTAGTCACCCAGCTTTCCCAGACCCCATAAATCCAACCCTGTATCTGCAGGGGATCAGTCAGAGCTTTTCCAGAGTCCTGAAAGGGCAGTGCACCATTACTCTTGTATGAGGTAGACTGTCCCCTTAAAGGGATCTGTGCAAACCCCCAACAAAAACATCATATGATCCCCATTCCTGGATTGCTGCTATAACCTCATCCCCTCAGCGGCTGTGCTGGCAGATTCTCCACGTGGCTCACAGGACACGTCACACAGCACTGGCGCTGCTGTTTTACGCTCATGTCCCCTGTGTTGTCCTGGGTCGGGGGCTTTTGCAGGGTTCACACAGACAGATCACATATTAAGGACATTATACTGGGATAATGGGCTTAATGGAACAGTTTGAATTTTACTATGTAACAATTGGGGGGGGGGGGCATATACTACGGGGGTAAGTCAGCCATAAAGCCTTTGTTTACATATTCAGCTAAATTCAACTGAAATTAAGCAACTTTGCCAATAGTCTTGATTAAAAAATAAATAAAAAATATCTTTTGGTGTTTACAGCTCCAATGGAGATTCATCAGTTTCCATGGCAACAGACTACAAGAGAGCATCATGTAGTCAGACCCTGCAGTCATACTCCCTTCTGTCCTCAACTGAGGAGGTTATCAAGAAATGGATTACAGTTGCAGCATGGAGACGCATAGCTCTGCACAGGAGCTTTAGGAACAAAAACGACAGGACACAAAGTTGCTTTATTTTTCACTTGAGATACATTGAAACAATAAAAGAAACTGATAGCAAAAGGCGGACATAGATTGTGAGCTCCACTGGAGACAGCAAGCAATGATACTGTAGGATTGCTACACTTGTATCCAGTCTGATACATGTTACCTGCACTGATACATGGTAGGACAGGGGATAGATTTGGGCTATTTATGTGTTTAGCTCACAGAAATTTTTTCTAGACTGGACGCAATTATAACAAACCCTCAGCTGTGAGAAGCATTTGCTCAGACGGAATAGCCATTTTGAAACCTGAATTAAGAGCCCTGGATGGGCAGCCATTTTTTTTGTAACCGCGGCACAAGAGAAAACACTGCCTCATGGACAATAACAGCGATCTTAACCCTTCGTGGAGTGATTGCCTGTGCACATCGGACTATCTTGCTGGATTGATTTGCAAGGCATCTATCTGCCTCCGTCCAGTCAGTGATGGGCACTTTTAAGGGTCATAAACAGGATGGGAAAGCAATGTCTGGTGGATTCAAAATGAAATGATTTATGTGGTTTTGGATTCCACACCTGTGGCATTATGTCAAGCGCTGAGCCGGTGTCGAGTTCGGCCATTCTTGAAATAGTGCAAATCGCAGTTTGGTTAAAAATAGAAACAACAGAGATGTTGTCCGTCCAGAAGTGACAGACAAGCAGGAAAAAGTGAGATAGTGGAAATGAAGAGAGAAAAGCAGCGAACCTTCCGCAAGGAGAACGACTGCCGTCAGCGGGATGGCTCCATGTGCATAAAGCTGGTGGGACACATATATACACGGTGTATACACCTACACAAAGCCAACAGCCCTACAGATGCTAAAGCACGGAGATACATTGTGGCAAACACATGAAGCAGATCGCACACACCAAGTTCATGGTATTAGAAACTTCTGCGTCTACCTCCACCGTACTGAAAAGTGAATAGAACAAAGCATTGGATAAGAGATCATATAGAACAACTGTATAGGATTTAATAAGAACGTTCACAATTGTAGATTACTGAGGTTGAACGCCGTACTACAGCTTTGACTGTAGGATGAAGCTGAACGCCGTACTACAGCTTTGACTGTAGGATGAAGCTGAACGCCGTACTACAGCTTTGATGTTCAGATGAGGTTGAATGCTGTACTAGAGTTTTAACTATAGGATGAGGTTGAGCGCCGTACTACAGCTTTGACTGTAGGATGAGGTTGAACGCCATACTGCGGCTTTGACTGTCGAATGAGGCTGAACGCCATACTACAGCTTTGACTGCAGGATAAGGTTGAATGCCATACTACAGCTTTTACAACTTTTAATGTACTAGAGTTTTAACACTAGGATGAGGCTGAACGCCGTACTACAACTTTTACTGTAGGATGAGGTTGAGCGCCGTACTACAGCTTTGACTGTCGGATGAGGTTGAACGCTGTGTTACAACTTTGATTGTAAGATGAGGTTGAGCGCCGTACTACAGCTTTGATTGTAGGATGAGGCTGAACCCCGTACTACAGCTTTGACTGTTGGAAGAGGATGAACACCGTACTACAGCTTTGATGTTCAAATGAGGTTGAATGCTGTACTACAGTTTTAACTATAGGATGAGGCTGAACGCCAGACTTCAGCTTTGACTATAGGATGAGGCTGAACGCGATACTACAGCTCTGACTGTAGGAGGAGGTTGAACACCGTACTACAGCTTTGACTGTCGGATGAGGTTGGACACCGTACTGCGGCTTTGACTGTCGAATGAGGTTGAACGCCATACTACAGCTTTGACTGCAGGATCAGGTTGAACACCGCAATACAGCTTTGACTGTAGGATGAGGTTAAATGCCATACTACAGCTTTGATGTTCAGATGAAATTGAATGATGTACTAGAGTTTTAACACTAGGATGAGGCTGAACGCCGTACTACAACTTTTACTGTAGGATGAGGTTGAGCGCCGTACTACAGATTTGACTGCAGGATGAGGTTGAACACTGTACTACACCTTTGACTGTCGGATGAGGTTGAATGCCGTACTACAGATTTGACTGCAGGATGAGGTTGAACGCTGTGTTACAACTCTGATTGTAAGATGAGGTTGAGCGCCGTACTACAGCTTTGACTGTAGGATGAGGTTGAGCGCCGTACTACAGCTTTGACTGTCGGATGAGGTTGAGCGCCGTACTACAGCTTTGACTGTCGGATGAGGTTGAACGCTGTGTTACAACTCTGATTGTAAGATGAGGTTGAGCGCCGTACTACAGCTTTGACTGTAGGATGAGGTTGAGCGCCGTACTACAGCTTTGACTGTAGGATGAGGTTAAGCGCCGTACTACAGCTTTGACTGTCGGATGAGGTTGAACGCTGTGTTACAACTCTGATTGTAAGATGAGGTTGAACACTTTACTACAACTTTGTAGGATGACGTTAAGCCCCAGGTGACCTAAAATAAATCTGCACTTTTCTCTTTTTTCCTCTGTCAATAAAAGGAGTCAGAAGTGGCCCAACCAAAAAGCTGCTCATCTCCGCCATTGGATTGAATAAGATGTAACACAGTAGCAATTTCCTGCAACTTTAGTGGTGATCCACAATGGCAGTTGCATTAAAGAAGACCTAAAATGATGCCACCGGGGATTTCAATGTGATGAGGTTGAACGCCGTACTACACCTTTGACAGTAGGATGAGGTTCAGCGCTGTACTACAGAGACCTAGCCGGCAGATCCGGCGTTCCTATCTGTACCACACCTGAAGACTCTGTCTATAAAGCCCTCCAAATCTCCCGCTGCAGCAGGTTGGAATTTGTGTTTCTTATAAATTCCTTACATCTTATCTGCAGTTAATGTTTGCTGACTGGATGGAGATGACGTGACCAAGTCTACAAGACTCTCTGTGCCTGTCTATCAAGTGTGTCAACATCACTCGATCTGATTTTACACCTTGCGGAGCGATTCTGTTGCTGTTTATAGATGACATTTTGTTTTTTTCCATGGATCAGAATGGCAAATCGCAGCTCTGATCATAAAGTCAGGGATTATGTCCTCCCCTCAAAATGACCCAGACCCATCTGTCACTGAGGACGTCCACAAGAGGAGGAAGCCTACCGTATTTTGTACATTTTAGGGAAAGAGTCAAATATGATCGCAAGTAGGAAGAAACGGACGACCAGCAACAAAATGGGTGGAGACAATCACAGAAATCAAGAAAATCAGGAAGGAGCCTGAAGACCCAACCAGAAACCAGAACTTTCTGGAGGAACCTTGTCCGAATGGTTAAGCGGAATCAACACCAACGTCATGAGCCATGACGTTCACCATCAGCCATGTTATTACTGCACAATATCCATCCTGGTTCTTCAGATCTGTGGTTTGGTCACGGGACCTTTACAATGACAGCTACATCCTAGGCCTCATCTCACATGGTCATGGAGGCTTCCTTATTTTCATGCCGCTATCATTAGCCGGTTGGCCCTGAATCCTTTATACATTTTCGGAGCCTGAGCACTCATTTTTAGGTCCTGCTGCTGCCTTCCTACGTGGCTTTACATCTGTGTGACACCTAGCCTGACCTTGAGTAGCTCGACTCCAACTGCTGTTTAATCTGGTTCGTTTGGTCTTATCGAGCCCTATATCTCTGCTGAGGTTTCAGTTCAACTCTTGGTGACTTCAAAGCACATGAAGTAAAACTTCTAGATAAAATATCCCTAAAAAAATGGGTGGAAAAAAGCTTATTTTTGATAGGGTTAAAATAAAAACAACAGCCATATACTAGTGCTCAGGTCAAAATACAGCATTATGGGCTCGGAACACATGGGAAACAGCTGATGGCATCGGGGGGGGGGGGGGGAGACCGCTTTTACCGGGTTATTTTAGGGGCAAAACAATTTTTACCCAAAGGCTCCATACAGGCTCGGAATGGCCCACAGGGGTACAGGTGAATCCCCCGGTGGGCCCCTGAGCAAGGTGGGCCCCTAGCCTCCCACCCCTGCACAAGTGGCACAAAACACATTAGATTTACTGCACTACATACATATATTCAATGTACAGCACCTCAGCCAGCCTGTGTTCATATAAAAACTTTTTAGATTATTTATTATACTTGAATGTATCCATATGGTGGGCCCCCAATTAATTTTGATGACCCTTAATCCCGTAAAAAGAATAGGGGCCAATTTGGTTGGAGTTTATCCTTCAGAAGCTTTGATTTCTCTCTGTAATACCCGAAGTGTTTACCCACCAAAATACCAGCCCTCAAGAATACAAGGGAGCTGTCTGGCTGGAGGACATCCTTCAAAATTCTTGTATCTTTGTAGGAACCTACGCATTTTGGGACCAAGAAATTTGGCTCATGATTAGAGTTGAGCAGCTTGTGTTTTAAGAACGGCATCCAAAGTTCGGGTTCGGGTTATCCAAGCATCCCGTTATGGATTCCGCTACCACGGACCATAACGGCATTTGGAACACGGGGTGAAGGACCCTGGGGTGACGTCACTGTCATGTGATCAGTGCAGGGGGCGTGGCTCAGTACTGGATTGGATAAGAAGTCATAGGCTACCACCTCTTATCCAATCCAGTACTGAGCCACGCCCCCTGCACTGATCACATGACGGTGACGTCACCCCAGGTCCTCCGTGTTGTCCAAGGTTCGGGTTCATTGAAGAATCCCCTTATGGATTCCAAATGCAGTTATGGTCCGTGGTAGCGGAATCCATAACGGGATGCTTGGATAACCCGAACCCGAACTTTGGACGCCGATCTTAAAATACAAGTTCACTCAACTCTACTCATGATATGTACCAACAGGTGGCACCAAACCAAAAGCCTCAATAATAAAGCTAGGTAATAAAACAAACCCCAATTAGTCAAATCAGTACAAGCTTTTGCAGGGACCAGGCTCAAGTTCCATGTATAACAACCGTCTAGAACTGCAGTTCTGCAACCCCCACCCCCCACCCCGTTACCCCCCCGAAATAAAAATAAAAATTGAAAAACAAAGTCAAAGTTACTGCTTCTGCTCCTCCAAGGAGTGGATGCTAATAATGTGATACAATGTATATTATGATAATACTGGTTAAAAAGACACAACCGTGTAACACATCCAGATATTAAAGAAAAAAGGTCAAAATGTAAAACTGAATCTGAGAGCAGAAATCTAAGTGAAAGGGGAAGGAACTGAAATCTCCCAGTTTCTTAAAGAAAAGCTGTTCAGAATATGAGCTGCTCGGAGAGAATAAGAGAAGTTCCGTACCTGAGTCTGTTGAGGGATATTTACAAAGCTTGGATCTCGTGGTCCAACACTGACAAATCGGTTTGCAGGGGAAGTGCTGGGTGTTGAGTAGGCTGCGGGTGAGAAAGATATAAAAGGTGAATAATATGTAGCGCTACAGGATAAGAAACATTCTCAATATACAGAAGCAACAAATGTTAACTTAACGCTACTGATATCAGGCGCAGCTGAACTCGCCTCGAGTCCCAGAGATCGTGCGATACTTTACTGCCTGGATCTTATAGTACAACATATACAGAATCAGAAAGATATGACAATCTACACGCTATCTATCTATCTATCTATCTATCTATCTATCTCATATCTATCTATCTATCTCATATCTATCTATCTCTCAATCTATCTATCTATCTATCTATCTATCTATCTATTCTATCTATCTATCTCTCTATCTATCTATCTCTCTATCTATCTAATATCTATCCATCTCATATCTATATATCTATCTATCTATCTGATATCTATCTCTCTATCTATCTCCTATCTATCTATCTATCTATCTATCTCATATCTATCTATCTATCTCATATCTATCTATCTATCTATCTCTCTCTCTCTCTCTCTATCTATCTATCTATCTATCTATCTATCTCCTATCTATCTATCTATCTATCTATCTGATATCTATCTATCTATCTATCTGATATCTATCTATCTATCTATCTAATATCTATCTATCTATCTAATATCTATCTATCTATCTATCTATCTATCTATCTAATATCTATCTATCTATCTATCTATCTATCTATCTATCTAATATCTATCTATCATCTATCTATCTATCTATCTATCTATCTATCTATCCATCTCATATCTATCTATCTATCATCTATCTAATATCTATCTATCTACCTCATATCTATCTATCTAATATCTATCTATCTATCTATCTATCTAATATCTATCTATTTATCTCATATCTCTCTATCTATCTCATATCTATCTGTCTGTCTATCTATCTGTCTATCTATCTCTCTATCTATCTATCTATCTATCTATCTATCTATCCCATATCTATCTAATATCCATCTCTCTCTCTGGACTACATTTTCTTGCCGGGGTCCCTGCCTGACAACTTCCCTCCTCGTGCCCGTCTCTCTTTTTCTCGGTAATGCACTTGTCAGGGAAGGAGCTCGTGGCTTCTTGTGAAGTCTGCACATTATTTCCATAGTCGGGGGGAGAAGCAAGAATCAATTTAAGGTTCAAAGCCATATTGCGGAGCTGGAGCTTGTCCAAGCCAATGGATATTATTCTGAGGCCTGCAAGTCACAAATGACTTGAGTACTGTAATAATTATATTATAGACGAACACGTCTGCAAATAGAACTGGAGCAAGACCGCAAGCTCGCAGAGTCATTTACATCTGGTAAGCGGCCCCCATACATCCCTGTGCAGTGATTATCATGTAGTGCAATTTATCAGGGGTCATCCGCATGATCTGCGATGAGGGAGACACGCGCTCTACACAGACACGTCCACTACAGGGGAACACCGTTTTGATTAATATTTGCCTTCACCATGGGAAAAAAAAGCTATTATTTTATTAGAATTGTCCTGTTCCTCTGTTATTCCACCTGGAAAGGTATGAATCAGTTCACAACTGGGTCTTATCATTCACCGTGTCAATGAGATGTGTTCCCAGACATTCTAATGCTGGTGGCATTGATTGGATTGTACATTTCCAGGAGGAATAAAGCAGGAATAGCCTAATGCAGAAAACAGAGGGAGTGCAAGTATTTACTACATCAGACATTTGTATATACCTGAATTATTTAAATTACAAAAAGTGTTCCCATGATGCTGTTCATCCAGTGCCTCCTGGTTCATGAACATAATGCCAGGACATTCAGGGTCTGTGCAAAGCAAGGTGACAACTGCTTTGGGAACTGAAACAGATGCCGCCAGGTGTTGTCACCCAACTGTGTAGACTTATGGATGAAAGACGCCACACAGGAGGATAATACAGGGATATTCGGATTTATTTACATTTTTGGGGCTTCCTTATTTCGGGGTAATTGCCCTTTAAATATTCCAGCTGTATATATAGGGATGTTACTGAGAACTGATTGGCATCTGCTGAGCGGCGGGTACCGGGGAATGCACTGAATATACGATTTCTGATTACACAGGCTCCGAACTTCCTGTTATTATCGCTCCCAAATCTGCAGCACAGAAATAATTTCTCCAGAAAGTTCTGAAACCCAAATGAAAAAAAAAGGTAAAGACGACGACTGCACATAAACCCAGTGCCTGTGCTGGGATAATCAATGCACGGCTGTCCGGGCGCTGGGGCACACAGCAGAGGCGGCCTGAAAATCTGGGAATTAGGGCAGCGCCTAGTCACCCATCGCCCTTTGGTCGGTTACAACACGCGTGAGATGCAAGTCATTTACCCAAAATGACATCAAGGCTATAGTGGCTGATAGAGTGGGGAATAGTAACACCCAGGTGTCAATTTATTTGCATGTTGCCAGGAGGAATAAATGAGGAATGGCACAATGCAGAAAAAAAGATGCTCTAAATTCTTATTTTATGGGAATTACAAGTATTTACTAAACCAGACATGTCAGGAGAGACAGCAGGACCCCTTTAATGCCCAAATCAGAAAAGTCTAGGAGTCAGTGCTGGAAGTAGAACCACAGGAACCAGTATAATCCAAGAACAAGCTCGGGGTCAAGATCAGAGTCAGGAGAAGTAATCAGGACACAGGCCACACAAGGATCTGCCTAAACCTGAAATTGAGGGATCCAAGGCACGGCAGCCGGGTCTGATGGCCGCTAGTCGACATGGCTGGTGGATAGGAGCCGCGGTGGAAGAGACATCACTAGAGCAGGGAAGAGGAGAAATCCAGTTGACTTGCAACTGGATGTGTCCAGCAGCTGGAGGTGCTGGGAGAGCCGCGCTGCTGGACCTGGACAAGGTGAGCAACACCCGGAAATAATCAGAGAGGCTTATTGCACATGACCGTATGGTTTTGCGGTCCGTTTTTTACGGATCCGTTGTTCCATTTTTGTTATCCATTGTGTTTCCGTTTTGTTTCCGTTTCGTTTTTCCGTTCCGTTTTTCCATATGGCATATACAGTATACAGTAATTACATAGAAAAAATTGGGCTGGGCTTAAAATTTTCAATAGATGGTTCCGCAAAAACGGAACGGATACGGAAGACATACGGATGCATTTCCGTATGCGTTCCGTTTTTTGCGGACCCATTAACTTGAATGGAGCCACGGACCGTGATTTGCGGGCAATAATAGGACATGTTCTATCTTTCCACGGAACGGAAAAACGGAAACGGAATGCATACGGAAACACTTCAGTTTTTTTTGCGGACCCATTGAAATGAATGGGTCCGTATACGGACCGTATACGGAACTCATAAAAACGGCCCGTACACCCGCAAAAAAAACGTTCGTGTGCAAGAGGCCAGAGGAGGGGATGAGCCTCTAGGTGACCAGGAGTATAAAGGTACGGCAATGAAGGTTCCTATTCAATGACAACAAGCAGAGATCTTGAGAAACATGAGGAACCCATGCAGACAGTATACTGGAAGATAGTAAGGCCTCTTTCACACGAGCGTGTCCTGATTAGGTCCGGATGCGTTGCGGATGCGTTCAGTGAAAACTGTGCGATTTCGAAGGCAAAGCCATTCAGTTTTGCCTTTGATTGCGTTCAGTTGTTCCGTTTTTTTCTGTGGGGTGCAATGCGCATTGATGCGTTTTTTACGCGCGTGATAAAAAACTGAAGGTTTACAAACAACATCTCCTAGCAACCATCAGTGAAAAACGCATCGCACCCGCACTTGCTTGCGGATGCAATGCGTTTTTCACGCAGCCCCATTCACTTTTAGGGGGCCAGAGCTGCGTGAAAAACGCAGAATATAGAACATGCTGCGATTTTCACGCAATGCAGAAGTGATGCGTGAAAAAAAAAACGCTCATCTACACAGACCCATTGAAATGAATTGGTCAGGATTCAGTGCGGGTGCTGCGCGTTCACATCACGCGCGGAAAACTCGATCGTGTGAAAGGGGCCTAAAACTTTTCACCCTACTTTTGCTGATATCAGAAAACCGCTTTGAGAGAAGTTTGCGGTCACGGCGGTAACGAGCTCTGCCGCAGCAGCGAACTAAGCCACGAATGGAAATCCCGAACGATACTGGAGTATTGGAAGGTATTTCCATCCCACCGAATCCCTCTGCTTCCTGTAAGAAACACTAATTGGCTCTTTAACAGGCAAGACACGAGAGTTCAAGGTGTCAAACACATTTGCGCACAACTCAGAAGACGTAAATGCGACCACAATCTTCCCTGCTAGTAAATGTGAGCGCTGCTCTGGAATAATGAAATGGGTAAGTAATGACGGCAAATTATTGCATCTTAGTCTCTTATTTAATTATGAAATAGAACTTAAGTGAGCTCGTAAATATCATTAAATGAGCTGTCGGTACCGCGCCACGGTGACGCTCGCCACTATTTCAATCTTATTTTTAAACCATCGACCATATTTCGCCCTCCAGCGCGCGCAGAGGAACGTCTTAATAATTAGCGCAATGTTTTATCCAATTAAGCATCTAAGCAACGTGGTAATTCGGAAAGTGGCGAGAAAATGATGGTTTGTCAGAGGGAATGGCTCATATATAACGCGGTATGGACGGGAGGCAGGACTAAACCATCAGGGACAGATCCACAATGGCGGCGGCGATCTTCACATGACTCACGTCTGGCTGCCATCTTAAGTATCCCGGTGATTATAGGGGCATAATTAACTCTATCAATTACCAGGGGGAACTAAAGCGGTTTTCCGGTTTTATGTAAATCTTTCATTCATCGTTCTGGAATGAAAAGTTCTGCAACTTTCTAACCTTATTTGCAGGTCAATTTCTCAAAGGTTTTCAAGATCTCTGCTTACTGTCAGTGAATTGGAGCATTTGAGCTTTCACCCAGAGGCTACAAACCCATAGAGATGTTTTACTTCTCACAGCTGAGGATTTGCAACAGTTGTATCCAGACTAGAAAATCCTCTGTGGAACTGATTTCCAACCTTAGTATAGTAGGGGAACCCCCCCAAAAAAGAAAAAAGATGTTCCCCTCTTGGGGACCCTTTAAAGCCATTCCTGTCTGGTGTAGGGGGGGGGAGGGGGGGTCAGGGTGCCTTCACATGCTGCAGATCTGAAAGTCAGTACCGTACATCTGACTGGGGCTCGCAGAAATCCATGGCTTGCTGCCAAACCAATCCCACTGAGATGAAAGGGACGGGTTCTGAGTCAGAAATTTCTGCAACAAAATCTGCTGCATGTGAAGGCGCCCTGAGGGTGGTCGCTTATGATGCAGATTTATGTGCAGAAAACCCGCTTGATATCTGCACTAAAACCGCACAAAAAATGCACATAAATCCACACTATTTATTGCGTGTTTGGCGCAGATTTGATGCAAATTTTCCACAGACCTCACCCTGCCATGGAAAAGGGTGAAATCTGCACAAGACAAAATGCAAAGTGTACACGAGATTTGTCTAATCTCATATGCTTTGCTGGTACCGTATTACGCCGTGGTTTTTCTGCACAGAAACTTGCACTAAGGGCACATTCACATCACCGTTTAGCTTTCCGTTCTTCTGATCCATCGGAAGAAAAGAGAGAGAAAAAAAAACCAGGATCCAGTAAAAAAAACGGATCCTGTTGCATCAGTAAGGGTCCATTCACACATCCGTGTGTCTTTTGCGGATCCACAAAACACAGACATCGGCGATGTGCATTCTGCAATTTGCGGACCGCACATCGTCGGCACTATATAGAAAATGCCTTTTCTTGTCCGCAATTGCGGACAAGAATAGGACATGTTCTATTTTTTCCGGGAACGCGATTGCGGACCCAGAAGCGCGGATCCACAATTGCAGACCCGAGCGGGACATCGTCTGTTCCCATTGAAATGAATGGGTCCGCAATTCCGTTCCATGTGAATGGACCCTTATGCATAGGATTCGTTTATTTACAGGATCCAGTAAAAAAAACGGATCCTGTTGCATCAGTTGTCATCTGTTTGAGCCATTTCCGTCTGAGATCCGTTTTTTCGATGGGAAAAAACTGCATGCAGTACTTCTGTTTCCATCTAAAAAAACGGATCTCAGACGGAAATGGCTCAAACGAATGACAACTGATGCAACAGGATCCGTTTTTTTTACAGGATCTTGTTTTTTTTCCTCTCTCTCTTCTTCTGACGGATCAAAAGAACGGAAATCTAAACGGTGATGTGAATGCAGCCTAAAAAAAGTATGTAATCTGCATCATGTGCAGGGTGCAGGTTTGAAAACTGAAATTTTGCACGGATTCTTGTGCAGATTTCTGTACATTTCCGCATCAAAATCCGCATGTGTTACGTGAGCATTTTATGGAGTTTTGCTGCAGATCTCATCCTTCCATTGAAAAAGGGGAAATCCGCACCAAAAATCACACAGACACACAGACTTCTGCAGATTTCAAAATCCACACGGCAGGTCAATTGCCACAAGGAAGAAAAAAGCTAAGTGTACATGAGATTCATCTAATCTCATACACTTCGCTGGCACTTTTTTCTGCAAGAGAATCCGCAGTAGAAAAATGCGTATAATCCGCAACGTGCAACGTGTGCAGGTAATCAAAGTCTTCCATCACATGTATTTACTGCTTTACAGGGCATCTTGGGATCCAGGAATCTGCGGGTTTCTGGGAGCCCTGATTGGGAAATACTGCCCTGTGGGTGCCTCACTGATACATTGAAACAAGCTATCTGGCCAGGAGTTTTTAGTTTGGATACAATTGTAACTAATTGTAAAAATAAAAACATAAAAGGAGCAAAAGAAAAGACCAGCAGACGCAACCATTGACCCTTTCATTGCCCCAGACCACCATGGAATGTAAAATGAACCCATTCTCTGCTCAGACCACCGAGGATTTTGATGTGGAAAACCAACTGGTTTGGTATCTCTCTCTCTTTTTTTTTTTTTTCTGGCCCTGATCCTTTTTGTATTATGGAGACTCTAAACAGTATGATCTTATGAGTGGAGGTCTTAATGAGCAGGACCCACCATGGACCATTTCCTGCTCCCATAGACTTCAAGGAGCTTTTATGGCAGACTCATCCCGTGCTACTCTGCATAAAAGACAAGGAACCTGCAAGACGTTGGTGCGATATCACACTTGGTCTGGGCTGCGAGAGCCCCGTTGGGATTAAAATCATAAAGTTAATGCGCGTGAGACCTAGCATCGCTCTTTTATCTGCTGTTACTCGAAGAGCTTCCTGTAATCAGGCGAGGCGCACTTACATCTCAGGACTATAACTTATTCATAACCAGGGTAACTTTTTCTGCATCGTTTGATGCAGGATGTCCCAGCTCGGCTCCATAACCATCTTGTAGGAAGTAACGAGTCAGCAGCACATTACCCGCTGCACTGATGTAATTTACTCTACGGAGTCATCTTCCGATGAGGAGGCAGCTAGCTGGGCCGCTATAGACCGGCAACTCAGGATCTGCACCCCCATTTACCCAGCCCGGAGAGCAGGGAGTCCAAGGGTCCCCGTCTGTGCACACCCGTTCTGTAATGGACGCAATCCTAGCCTCCAGCTCTCGCCAAGGATTCCATATAGACCAGGGATCAGCAACCTCCAGCACTCCAGGTGTTCTAGAACTACAACTCCCAGAATGCTCCAGTCACTTCTTTGGGAGTTAGACAAGCAGCCAAGCATGTTTGCATGCTGGGAGTTGTAGTTTCACGGCGGCTGGAGTGCCGAAGCTTGCTGATCCCTGCTATAGACATTATCCATCGGACCAAACATGTGACACAATGAATAATAATGGACGGTCAGGACACAGGGACCATGGCTGTAAAGTACGGTAAATAAAGACACCGAAGCAGTGACCCTACCTGCTGAATTAAGCAATCCTGTCTGTTCTGCAAGGGCCGCAGAGAAGGAGAAGTCAGAGGTTAGTCACAAGTGAAAGACAAGTAAAGAAAAGAAACGTGAAGATTGCGGCTGCACTGATAAGATGTTATAACATAGGAAGACATTATAACAGAGAAAAACAGAGTTATTACATATATGATATCATAAATATATCTGTCTCTGATCTCTAGTGATGGATAGGCGGCATTCTCAGTGATGTCACCGCTGATCTCTAGTGATGGATAGGGGGCATTCTCAGTGATGTCACCGCTGATCTCTAGTGATGGATAGGCGGCATTCTCAGTGATGTCACCGCTGATCTCTAGTGATGGATAGGCTACATTCTCAGTGATGTCACCGCTGATCTCTAGTAATGGATAGGCGGCATTCTCAGTGATGTCACCGCTGATCTCTAGTGATGGATAGGCTGCATTCTCAGTGATGTCACCGCTGATCTCTAGTGAATGGATAGGCGGCATTCTCAGTGATGTCACCGCTGATCTCTAGTGATGGATAGGCTGCATTCTCAGTGATGTCACCGCTGATCTCTAGTGAATGGATAGGCTGCATTCTCAGTGATGTCACCGCTGATCTCTAGTGATGGATAGGCTGCATTCTCAGTGATGTCACCGCTGATCTCTAGTGAATGGATAGGCTGCATTCTCAGTGATGTCACCGCTGATCTCTAGTGATGGATAGGCTGCATTCTCAGTGATGTCACCGCTGATCTCTAGTGAATGGATAGGCTGCATTCTCAGTGATGTCACCGCTGATCTCTAGTGATGGATAGGCTGCATTCTCAGTGATGTCACCGCTGATCTCTAGTGAATGGATAGGCTGCATTCTCAGTGATGTCACCGCTGATCTCTAGTGAATGGATAGGCTGCATTCTCAGTGATGTCACCGCTGATCTCTAGTGAATGGATAGGCTGCATTCTCAGTGATGTCACCGCTGATCTCTAGTGATGGATAGGCTGCATTCTCAGTGATGTCACCGCTGATCTCTAGTGAATGGATAGGCTGCATTCTCAGTGATGTCACCGCTGATCTCTAGTGATGGATAGGCTGCATTCTCAGTGATGTCACCGCTGATCTCTAGTGATGGATAGGCTGCATTCTCAGTGATGTCACCGCTGATCTCTAGTGATGGATAGGCTGCATTCTCAGTGATGTCACCGCTGATCTCTAGTGATGGATAGGCTGCATTCTCAGTGATGTCACCGCTGATCTCTAGTGATGGATAGGCTGCATTCTTAGTGATGTCACCGCTGATCTCTAGTGATGGATAGGCGGCATTCTCAGTGATGTCACCGCTGATCTCTAGTGAATGGATAGGTGGCATTCTCAGTGATGTCACCGCTGATCTCTAGTGATGGATAGGTGGCATTGTTATATAAATAGTCAGTACTATTGTTACATTGTTACAGCAGAGATGAGAATGATATACTCTTTATTTTATATTGTTTCCAATCGTTCATGTCCATTTCTATTATTCATTTCACTTTGCGGTTTCTTCTGCAAGTCTAACCTCAGGAATTTCTGATAATAAATTCAAGCGACGTTAGGTGAATGTGGAGAATATGAAAGTCTTCGGTTTTTTGATGCTTTTAAATAAATGATGTGAACCGAGCTCCAGGAAGTTCACTTTCAGCTTGACTAAGAAAACAGAGCGTGTGCGCACATAAACCCGAGAAGGAATCGGCCCCATCGGAACCACCGTTATTCCATAGCCCCGCAGCATAAATTATAGGGCACAGCCCAGCGATGACACCACATGGAACCTATTGTATAAAGCTGTACAGGCAGATTGTGGCGCAGTAATAAGATCTACCATGTTACTTACTCGGAGAAGTGGGAGATGTGGCTCCTCCTTCTGTAGACGTAGTTGGAGGCTTTGTGTCTGACACTGGCAGGGGCACAGGCCTGGCCATTGGTGGCGGAGGTGGTGGTGGCAACATGGGTGTAGGAAGGAATGGATTGTGCACCTTGCCTTGGCTGCTACCATTGGGCTGCGAAATAACAAAAAAAAAAAAAAAATTAAGTCAAAGACAAATAGATCTGAAAATAAAAAAAATGTTCCCCATACTTTACACTGCAGCTGTGATTTAGACCTGGTGTTGTCTGTACCTGCAGTCATACTTTCCTATCTGCGTTCTGCCCCTACAGACAGTACAGGAGGAGGCAGATGGAAGAGAGTAACAGGTGACTGCAGGATCAGACTACCCTCAGGGTTTGGCTGCAGTCTGTAACCAGGTAGATACACATAGGTCTGCATTAGAGCTGTATACACAAAACGGAAGATGTAAAAAAAAAAAAAAATTAAGATTATTTGCATATTTGCTTCATTTATTTTCATTTTTTTTAACATAACTAAATAAACAATGTATATGTATTTGTAATTATGTAACTGAAAATCGCCTGAGAGGTTCCGGATTATTCAATGTCAGACGTTCTCTTTAATTAGAAAGAGTTCCTGGTTCTTCTCTGATGAAAATCCACAATATATTGCAGTTCTGTGCTGGATTATCAGACTTTCTGGATTAAACAATTTTGATTGTTGGATGGATTTGGAATCTCCGCTTATAATCCCTTACTACGTTGCATCCGGGGAGGTCATTCCCTCGCAGAGCGATCACACCGACGTCAGGACAGCAGGGAGCAGTCACTGTTTGTTACAATGTATCGTCCGCCCGAGTGATATATTCCAGTGTGGATCTCTTCGCTGACTCGTAAATCTGATCCCTTCGCTTAGAATCACTTAGCATGGTACAAAAATGGAATAAACTTCCATCTCCGCGGCGTGCCCGTCTCCGCGGCGTGCCGGCATAACTGTAGATTTAACATTTTATGAAGCCGGGCAGCGAGATTAATTTACGGAGCAATAGAATTTAGGAGGCCGAGCGCTCGCACTGTCTGACAATATCAGCTCTGACAACAGTCAACAAATTGATCCGCCATACAGTCATCTCATCCTACATGCAGCGCGCTCCGGGGAGAAGAGAGACGGCAGCCGGCGACGTGATAAAACTGGTCTATGGTGGTTTTAAGAAACAATAAAATCCTTTAGTGAAGTCTTTATAACTTCCAGAATGGCGGCTCTTCTGTGCGCGTCTCGCAAACCCAGAAAACGAATCTTCCGTCGTGAAATTAGGGCGGGTGCACCTGACGGACGATGCCCTAGCTGTCAAAAAATGTCGCTATATAATACAATCTATGGAGGATACTGCCATAGTCATAGGAAGCACTAGCTAACTCTTTAACTCTATGGGTGTGTAGACTTTTGCAAACAATTGTTTTTGCTGCAACGTTTCTAGAAGAAAGAATAAGCAAGTCTTGATTCAACATCTCCTCCAAATCAGACCCCTGTGTTTCCTTGGTTACAGACTACGATAGACCTTGTGTAGTCTGATTCTGCAGACTTGTTATCCCACCTCTGTCTGTAGGGTATCAAAGCAGAGGTAGTGGAGTATCTCAGGACTTCAGGATCAGACTACACAGGGCTTGTTTGTAGTCTGTAACCACGGAGACACATAGGACTGCATAGGAGCTGTATACTGAAAACGGTTTTCATGAGAGGGACTGTCACCCTGGCGGAAGTACCACAAAGAGCGGCTCTCCCTCTGCAGACCTGGCGTGCCTGTGTATTAGCTGCCTCTGCAGTGGAACTGAATATTTAGCTAATTGCAGCAGAGGAATCCTACTCAATCAGCTAATTGTGAAGAAACTGCCCCAAAATGTGCGCTCCCTTTAAATTTGGCGAGCACTATTTAAGCAATTTTCTGATACAGTTTGCGTTGTAGCTTGGAAACTTAACCCTTCAGTGCTAATTCTGCCCTTACCTTTTCAGCCATGCTTCACATGGACTAACCTGTAGTGCACTGGCTCTGACTGTAGCAAAACTACTACTCCCAGTAGGAATGGGGTAGAATATTTGGCTACAAATGGCGCACAAATCACAGAGGAATCTGGAATATTTAATTTACTAAATTTACTCTTTCAAGTCTCGATAGCCCATGCGGTTCATGACTTGGACCTGGGAACAGTCGCTGCGTCTCCGATACTTTCTTGCAGCTTTTTTTCAGCATTCGCAGATCCGCAGACAGATAAATACCAAGCGTAAGAAATTGGACGTGCGGTATGCAGGGTTCAAGTACTGGTCAACTAGAACTCAAGCACTTGATCTACACGTATAAATAACATCCAGACCTGGAACATCTGTCTTCCCACAAGTTGCTGAAGATCATTTAGCCGGAGCCATTTCATGTTGTAGCTTTATTTCAGCCTTTTCCTAATTTATCTCATCAGACCCCCCCTCCCCCACAGTAATAGCGTTCTGTAATAATTTCATTTAGGGCGACTATAAACTACGAGCAAAATAGATTTAAAAAGGGATTAATGAACATAGCGCTCAAGATGCAATAAAAACACCAAAAAGTCATAAAATAAGTGAATTACCCAGAATGCTCAGGGTGCGAAGTACTGTGACTGAAAATGCCATATATATATTCAACATCTTGATATAATCTATATATTAAGCTGGGTAATTTTCCAAACTTGTACTCCAGTCACATCCGGAGCTGTGTTCACAATTCTGCTGGCTGCTACTTGGAATACATCAGCTTTGTGTTAGGAGAAAATAATAGCGGTGCTCCTGTAATGTACTGTACTCCAGTGTAAATGCTACATCTCCCACCCTGTAGTAGGTACACGGCGACTCCACCAGCAGAATAGTGAGTGCAGCTCTGGAGTATAAGACAGGATGTAACTCAAGATCAGGGCAGGATAAGTAATGTAATGTATGTGCACAGTGACTGCACCAGCAGAATAGTGAGTGCAGCTCTGGAGTATAATACAGGATGTAACTCAGGATCAGTACAGGATAAGTAATGTATGTACACAGTGACTGCACCAGCAGAATAGTGAGTGCAGCTCTGGAGTATAATACAGGATGTAACTCAGGATCAGTACAGGATAAGTAATGTATGTACACAGTGACTCCACCAGCAGAATAGTGAGTGCAGCTCTGGAGTATAATACAGGATGTAACTCAGGATCAGTACAGGATAAGTAATGTATGTACACAGTGACTCCACCAGCAGAATAGTGAGTGCAGCTCTGGAGTATAATACAGGATGTAACTCAGGATCAGTACAGGATAAGTAATGTATGTACACAGTGACTCCACCAGCAGAATAGTGAGTGCAGCTCTGGAGTATAATACAGGATGTAACTCAGGATCAGTACAGGATAAGTAATGTAATGTATGTACACAGTGACTGCACCAGCAGAATAGTGAGTGCAGCTCTGGAGTATAATACAGGATGTAACTCAGGATCAGTACAGGATAAGTAATGTAATGTATGTACACAGTGACTGCACCAGCAGAATAGTGAGTGCAGCTCTGAAGTATAATACACAATGTAATTCAGTAGAAGGTAAGTTCACTGTTGGTAAAGGACACATTTCGGGGACAGGGGGCAGACACTTCTGTAGTATAAAAAGCAGTCCTTACGTTTAGGAACCCCACCTGTCCAGCCTGCTGACCGGCTTCAGGGCAGACAAGTTGGACAAACTCTTTCAGAGTCTCCTGCGGGTGATAGCGGATTGCTGGATGAGAGAAGTACGGCCCAGGTTGCTGGATGATGGGCGACGTCGGGAAATGTAAGGTTGATGGCGGTGCATGCGGACTCGCTGTGAGGGAGAGAAGAGAGCGGCTGTTATCTCTGTTTGCTGCAAGACATTCACAGTTCACATAAAGGTCTGAAACGTCTTCTAAAAACAAATATCCATCGCAATCGCACTCCAACAAAGAGCACATTGATACAATGTATACCCAGTGAGAGGGATACACGCTTCCTGTCATACACAGGTCATCCCAGGGACAATTCACAGCTCTCTGCTGCATTTCACTCTTGTATCACTGAAAAATATTGTTTTATGATTACACACAAGATAGACGCAGACAAGATGGTGGCCAAGTATGCAGGATGAATGTAACAGTGTAACTCTAATGCATTCAACTAATGCCCTGTTGCTCTCCAGCTGCACCAAAACTACAACTCCCAGCATTCCCTGACTGGTCATAGGTGCCACTTTACTATTGCTCTTTAGACTTTTGATTTAGGACCTCAAGGAACATCTGAAATGCTGGCAGCAAAGGCCTATGTACCCTAGTGACAGTCCATGTGGTAGCTATGGGGCCCACATACAGAGGTTTAGGTGGTACCCAACCTTTATTGGGTGGGGGTACTTGAAAAGCGATTCCTACTAGACTCTGCACCATAATCACACAATGAAGGATGAGACCTGACCTTGGGGGTCTCCACTGATCCTCAGACAAAGGATGGGAACCGTATAACAGACCCTACTGGCTATTGAGGCAGCCTGTATGGTGGGTATGGGGTCCATGGAGAGAGGGGGCCCTGGGTGATCCAGTCCTTTAGTGCGTGGAGGGCATTTGAAAAGGTCTTTGTACTAGTCTTGGTACCATAATTACACAAGTAAGGATAAGACCTGTCCTTGGGGGTCTCCAATGATCCTCAGACAAAGGAATGGAAACCCTATAACAGACCTTACTAACATATGGGGCAGCCTGTATGGTTGATATGGGGCCCATGGAGAGAAGGGGCCCTGGTTGATCAAGTCCCTTAGTCGGTGGAAGGCACTTGAAAAGGTCTTTGTACTAGTCTTGGTACCATAATTACACAAGGAAGTGTAAGACCTGCCCTTGGGGGTCTCCAATGATCCTCAGACACAGGATGGGAACTGGCTAACATGCCTTACTCTGACAATAGAGGAAGCCCATACGGTTATTATGGTGCCCATGGTAGTTCCCACAGACCCTACTAGCAATTGAGGAAGCCTGTATGGTTGAGATAGGGCCCTGGTTGATCACATCCCTTAGTGGAGGAGGTCACTTGAAAAGGTCTTTCTACTAGTCTTGGTACCATAATCACACAAGAAAGAGGAGACCTGACCGTGGGGGTCTCCACAGACCCTTAGACAAAGGATGGGAACTGGATAACATGCCTTACTCTGACAATAGAGGAAGCCCATATGGTTATTATGGTGCCCATGGTAGTTCCCATCCTTTTCCTTACTGGATGGATCTTTGCAGGATGCCCCTCCCCAGAGGAACTGGATCATACCAAACAAGTTGGGGGGAGCAGACACCAGATCCTACTGCTCCGGATGGCAACATAATAAGAGGACAGATTAATCGTTGCAATTGGACACCACTAGGTTATATGGAGGTAAGACCCAGAAGACAATAAAAGGGGCCTCCTCTTGGGATTTTGCTATAGGGACCCCCTCTTCTATGTTCACCCCTGGGAAGCATTGGTTTTGTGTGGATCGGCCCGTGTCTGCCAGCTTAAGGTATTAACAAATCTGAAATCCTGACATAGACCTCAGAATAGATCGCTGCCCCTCGGAGCTATTAATAATGGATTATAAATGAAGAGATTGATATCTTTTTCACTTTTTTCCCCCCGCACTGAACGGTCTCTTTATAATGTGGATATAAGGAGTATAATGTAGACGGTCACGTGCGGCATGAATACAATGCAACTCCTGTATTGTTTCCGCACTGAAAGCCAAAGTGTTTAATGAAATACAATACCTTTAGGCCAGGTGACGAAATAACGCCTCGGCTCAGGTTCTTGGAGGAAGCAGAGATGTTTGAAGTGTAAGACACACAATACTGGGGAGCTTTATGGAAAGTGTTAATTGGTTTGCTGGGAGGTGACCTCATCGCGGGGGCATTTATGGCTCAACCGCAAATCAATTTATCATTGTTCGACTTTTATAACACGGGGCTATTATGATTATCATCATGTGATGGCGGCACTTTGCCATGAAGATCCTGAGAGACAGCCTTACAGTCACATTAGAAGAATGTTACAAGAAGAGAAGCTGAGACCAAGTTATAGCTATGGGGGCACCTTCAGTTTTTGCATTTGGAAGCATACCCTAAATCCTGGACATTTTATCATGTTGCACAGTGCAAGAGCATAACGGTTGGCGCAATCTACGCGGTCCAACAATGCTCCAGAAAAAGTTGCAGGGGAAATGAGGCCGCTATGAAGAGATTCGGGTGGTTCCCATCCCAACAGCACTTGGAAAGACCTTTCCACCAGTCTTTGCAGCATGAACACACAAGGGAGACCACGGGGGTCCCAATGATCCTCTGAGACAAAAGATGAGCAGTAACTCCAGAGAATAGACCCTAATGGCAAGTATGGGGGA
Source organism: Bufotes viridis (assembly GCA_033119425.1). Taxonomy (NCBI): domain Eukaryota; kingdom Metazoa; phylum Chordata; class Amphibia; order Anura; family Bufonidae; genus Bufotes; species Bufotes viridis. The sequence continues at coordinate 150,312,565 of CM065596.1, forward strand.
GTATGCCTTCATCAGCGAAGCAGCCAGCGTGATTGCTATGGGGCCCCTGGAGGGAGGAGACTCTGGTTGATCCCACCCCCTCTGCTATTCTGTGCAGAACTCCCCTCCCCAGAGGAACTGAACCATTAGCAAAGGAGGTGGAGAACGGTCTTCTGTAAACCTTTATATCTCAAAAATGAATATAAATATAACATGAAGATAAAAGGGAAATCAATAATATAAAAAAGGAAATAATATAGTTACAAAAGATAAAAAAAAGCCTATATTAAATAAATGCTCAGAAGTCAAAATACATGAACATTTATACACACACACACACATAATATATATATATATACACACACACACCTAGTATATCACTAAATACATAGATATATATATATTATAATATATATTAAAATCTAAAAAAAAATATATTATATAATCAGAATATTACCAATAAAAAAATAAACATTTTTAAAACAAATTACATAAAATACATGATAATAATAATAATAATCATATATAAAACATACATATGCCATGCACAAAAGTCCAAGTGTCTGGGGCAATCCCACCCCCCCAGGGCCACATTACAAGACATCAATCGCCCGTCTTCCGGCTCAATTCATTTGTCTTCCAGATTGACCATATCAGAGTGCTAATTGGAAGCGCCACCGATCCTGCTGATACGAGAGGCTTTCATACATCATATAACAGGCGTCCTTTATCGGAAATATAGAGAGTGACTCTTTAATAGGGGAGGCTGGCAATGCTCCAAGCTCTGCACCCCCCGGTGTCTAATGCAAGGAGATCAGCAAACAAGAAGCTAAACAGTCATTTTCTACCTTATCAGATAGGAGGATCAAAGCCGTTACTCAGCCGATTCATGCCCCCCCCCTCCACCTGCTGAGAATACCTTAATGGTTAGCATTAGTCAGAAATGCTCACAGATTTAAAAAAAATGGACAAGATGTCATGTGGGCAGAGCATGCGTTTAGCTGACACATATTCACAGGAAAGCGCGTAATTATAAGAGAGCCATTAGCGCTGCGCACTAATTAATCTAGAAAATGCCTGTCAACAAGTCGCACTTCAAGGATACTTCAACTATCTCTTTGAAAACTAATGACAGATCACAGATTTCCACTGCGTCGGCGCTATCTGCTCTGCTGGTGATTTTTTCTGCTAATTATTCACAAGCTAGCAACTCATTTTCTATATTTTTTTTCTATATATATTTTAATTTTGCAGCATCCAACGACTCAATAGTAAAGTTTAAATCTGCAAAATTACTGTCATGTAAAACGGACTGGTGGCTCCTTCAAGGGGATGTCCAGTTTAAGCAATTCTTCTGCAATCACCATGTTAGGGAATGCTAGGTTAATAGGGGGGTCCCTCGCTCTGGATCCACAGTGGAGAGTGTCTACGAAGAGTGTCTCTCACCTTGGAGGACTCAGCACAACTATAGATTGCAACTGTGCAGATTGTGTAAATCTTCATGTCTCCTGCGGAGGCACTGTAGGGGAAATGAACACTTTCTTACAGGTTCCATCACTGATTACCGCTGATCTGGAGCAATCTGCCTATTGAGTTAGCATAGGTTGTCTTCGCTGTACAATGCAATACAAAAACAAAGTCAGACCACAGAAAGTAGCCTTTTGTTTTTGGACCCCATAAAATATGTCGAAGTATCCCAAGTCAGTTTATGGAGAGGGTAGAAGATTGGGAAGCTCAGACCAGCTTACCAACAAGCAAGTAAAATAGAGGACGTCTTCTTTCCATGGGTACGGTCAAATAGGTCAAAGGAGGGGTCCAAATATGATGCCTCACTTCTATACTAAGTGTTGGAAGGAAGGGTCAGATGAACGATGGCCACGGTCCGGTTCTTGCGGCAAGACCAGTGGGAACCAGAGTGTGACAACGGAGCAGAAGTTACAGAAGATAAGTAAGGGTTTTACCTTTATTTTATACAGTTCATTTCCTGTGCCAAGTTTTTAAAATTTCAGATGACCTTGATAATCCCCCCTCAATCACCGCTGATCTGTGCTCTACCTTTTCATCACTGCCGATCTGCCTCTAATTTGTATTTCCACCCTTCCTCCTTCTGTACTCCACCCCTTTTAATTGTTATCAATATGTTTTCCCCCTCTTAATAGCTGCTGATCTCTACTCAACCCCCTTAATTACCTCGATTTTACTTCATCCACCGTCAATGGCTATTGATTTGTACACCCCTCTTAATAGTTGCTGATCCATATATCACCTAATAGCTGCTGATCCATATCCCCCTCTTACTAGTTGCTGATCCATACATCCCCTAATAGCTGCTGATCCATACTCCCCCTCTTAATAGCTGCTGATCCATACCCCCCTCTTAATAGTTGCTGATCCATACATCACCTAATAGCTGCTGATCCATATCTCCCTCTTAATAGTTGCTGATCCATACATCCCCTAATAGCTGCTGATCCATACTCTCCCTCTTAATAGCTGCTGATCCATACATCCCCTAATAGCTGCTGATCCATACTCTCCCTCTTAATCGCCACTAAACTGTACTCCCCCTCCTAATCGACACTGATCGGTATTCCCCTCTTAATAGCTGCTAATCTGTACCCGTCCTTTCAATTACTGCTGATCTGTACTGCATCCACCTTAAATTACTGTTGAACTGTACTCCCCCTCTTCATTTCCCTCAATCTGTGCTTAACCTCTTTGTCGATCTGCACTCCTCCTCTTAATTGTTTCTCATCTGTTTTCCCCCTCTTAATCACTCACTGCTGGTCTGTAGTCCCCCATGTGATCACTTCTGATCTATAGTCCCTCTATTAATTGCTGCTGATCTGTATCCCCCTTGATTGCGGATGATCCGTAGACCCTCTCTTAACCGGGGCTGATCAGTACTCCCTCTCAATTACCTGCTGCTGATCAATACTCCCTCTGTTAATCACTGATGATCAATAGTCCTTCTCTTACCGTAATTGCTGCTGATCTGTAGTCCTCCTCTTGATCGGTGCTCATCTGTACCACCCCCCCCCCTTAATCATTGTTGATCTGTACCACCCCCCCCCCCCTGATCACTGCTGATTTGTACTCCCTCTCTTAATCGTTGTTGATCTGTACATCCTCACTTGATCACTGATGATCTGTACTCCCCTTCTTAATTGCTGCTGATCTTGCTGATCTATAGTCTTCCTCTTCATCACTTCTGATCTGTACCCCCTTGATCGATGCTGATCTGTACTGCCCTTGATCACTACTGATCTGTACCCCGTTGATCACTGCCGATCTGTATCCCCCCTCTTGATCGTGGCTGATCTGTGCTCTCCTTGATCTGAACCCCCTCTTGATCACTGCCGATCTGTACCCCCTCTTGATCACTGGCTGATCTGTACCCCCCTTGATCACTGCTGATCTGTACCCCCCTTGATCACTGCTGATCTGTACTCCCCTTGATCACTGCTGATCTGTACCCCTTGATCGTGCTGATCTGTACCCCCTTGATCACTGCTGATCTGTACCCCCTTGATCACTGCTGATCTGTACCCCTGCCTCTGATCTCTGATCTGCTGATCTGTACCTCCTTGATCTGAACCCCCTCTTGATCACTGCCGATCTGTACCCCCCCCCCTCCTTGATTGTGGCTGATCTGTACGATCCTTGATCTGTACCCCCCCCCCCTTATATCACTGCCAATCTGTACCCCCCTCTTGATTGATGCTGATCTGTACTCCCCTTGATCGCTGCCAATCTGTACCCCCTTAAACACTGCTGATCTGTACTCCCCTCTTGATTGTGGCTGATCTGTACCCTCCTTGATCTGTACCCCCCCCCCTTGATTGTGGCTGATTTGTACTCCCCCGCTTAATCGCTGCTTGTAAAATGACTAAATGAATGTTCTGTGGCCTTAACAGATCTGCAAGAAACATGTTAACACGATTCTCCGTCCGTGCAGCGGGAACTCCAAATTAACTCGGCAGGACTTCCCTCGCAACCATCTACATGCAAATTATGACTGCAATAGAGCTTTCAGTTACACTTGCGCTTAGTAATTATTGAACCTTTCCACGAAGGGAAGGCGAGCGATCATTGGCCTTCCAAACACAGCCCCAGCGTGAGGCGATATGGTTAATTTAAAATACTACTAACCTAAGCTCTTCATTACGGGGAGATGGACGGAGCAATCTCCTGGTTAAATATTTCCTTGGCTCGGCTGCCATCCCCTCCTCTGTAAGGCGGAGGCTGCGCTCTAATTACATGCTTTCCGCTTTTAATTGCGCGCTTTTCCGCGCACCTTCACAATAACAATTAGCAGAGCCTGGCAAAGACAATTCATTTAAAAAAATGCTCGGTTATTATTGTAAGATCTCTGCAGAAAAGTCGCCTGTTCCTAGCGACGGATCTCCCGCCGGTTTATTGTGCGGTACAGGTATTATGCGGAAAAACATCCCAAGACGCCCGAGGACGGGCGATTCAGTGCACAATACTCCTATTATGTATAAACAAGGCAAGAATCAGCCAACACACACTCTCATTTACGACTCTCGGAGCTCCGGATAATTATACGGGTCGCCCGCATCATTTATAAAAGCAGAAGACAAATGCCAAGACAAGTGCCAGGTGTAACGAGAGACTGCACCTATAGGCGTCACTAAAGAGACAGGAGCACAACTCTCAACATCCGCAGATAGGAAGAAGGGAAGGGTATGCTGTATGGGCAGTGCCATCATAACAGTGCCAGTAAGATCTATTACAATGCCAGCTATAGTGGCGCCAAAACTGTACCAGGCACAATACCCATACTACAGTACTCCGAAAATATTAGCCAGCTCAAACCATAGTGCCATCATTAGAGTGCTAGCAACAGTACCCCCATAACAGTACCAGCCACAGTACCCCCATAACAATACCAGCCACAGTACTCCCATAACAGTACCAGCCACAGTACCCCCATAACAATACCTGACACAGTACCCCCATAACAGTACCAGACACAGTACCCCCATAACAATACCAGCCACAGTACCCCCATAACAATACCAGCCACAGTACCCCCATAACAGTACCAGCCACAGTACTCCCATAACAATACCAGCCACAGTAACTCCATAACAATACCAGCCACAGTACTCCCATAACAATACCAGCCACAGTACTCCCACACTTTTCTATCAGTGCCAGTCAGAGTAACCTTATAACAGTGCAGGCTAGTGTATGCCATGACAATACCAGCCACAGTACCCCCATAACAAGACCTGACACAACCCCCTATAACAATACCAGCCACAGTACCCCCATAACAATACCTGACACAACCCACTATAACAATACCTGACACAACCCCCTATAACAATACCTGACACAACCCCCCATAATAATACCTGACACAACCCCCTATAACAATACCTGACACAACCCCCTATAACAAGACCTGACACAACCCCCTATAACAATACCTGACACAACCCCCATAACAATACCTGACACATAACAAGACCTGACACAACCCCCTATAACAATACCTGACACAACCCCCTATAACAATACCTGACACAGTACCCCCATAACAATACCAGCCACAGTACCCCCATAACAATACCAGCCACAGTACTCCCATAACAATACCAGCCACAGTACCCCCATAACAAGACCTGACACAACCCCCTATAACAAGACCTGACACAACCCCCTATAACAAGACCTGACACAACCCCCCATAACAAGACCTGACACAACCCCCCATAACAATACCTGACACAACCCCCTATAACAATACCTGACACAGTACCCCCCATAACAATACCTGACACAACCCCCTATAACAATACCTGACACAACCCCCTATAACAATACCTGACACAGTACCCCCATAACAAGACCTGACACAACCCCCATAACAATACCTGACACAATACCCCTATAACAATACCTGACACAACCCCCTATAACAGTACCAGTATCACTGCCAACCAAGAGTACTTTTCTATCAGTGCCAGTCAGAGTAACCTTATAACAGTGCAGGCTAGTGTATGCCATGACAGTACCAGCCAAAGTACCCCAGAACAATACCTGACATACTACCCCTATAACATTACCAGCCACAGTAACCCCCTAAGAATACCCGACGTACCACTTCCTATAACAGTACAGTGCCCACTAATACTGCCAACCACAATGCCCTTATTACAGTACAGTGTAACCCCCATAACCGCACCAGCCAGAATGGCCACAGTACCCCATAACAATACTTGAAAAAATACCCCATAACAGTCCCAGCCATAGAGCCTATACTATTGTTAACCAGAATCAATGCCAGTCATAATACCCTTATAACAGTACCAAACACAGCGCCCATATTACAAAAGAGGCTATAGTACACTAGAACAGTACCAGACAGAGTTTCCCTATAAAAGTTTCAGTCATATGAGTATCAGCTAAAGTACCCGCACAACAGTACCGGCCACAGTGCTCTACAATACTGCTAACAGTGCCAACCATAATGCCCATATAACAATAATAGCCACAGTGCCCATATTACAGTAGAGGCTACCATATACTGTAACAGTAACACCCATAGTTTCCCTATAACAATTACAGCCATGGTCCCATGATAACAGTATCAGCCAAAGTACCCGCACAACAGTACCAGCTATGACACCCTTTGATATAACCAGCCACAATGCCCCATAATACTGTTAAAACTGACCTTGTGTTAGTTCAAACTCTACTGCTCTTATAACAGTGCCAGACACAGTACTTCCTAAAAATACCAGCCAGTGTACCCCTATAACAGTACCATCCACAGTACTCTCAGAGCAAGACCAGCAACAGAATCTCCATAACAATAGCAGCCAGAGTATATCTGACTTAGTACCCCATCAGACACATCGACTCTATATGTGACTGGCAGGCCATAGTGAGTTACAACATGCCTTATACTCAGAGCTGCATTCATAATTCTGCTATATGCCACTTCATGGAATTCATCAGACATACTCTAAAACCTCAGATGGGATTGTATGGGGAACTATGGTGTAAGGGTTAAAAGGAAACTGAATTTTGAGTGCAGCTCTGGATGTGACTAGTAGATTCCAACTGTAACATATTTGAAAGTGAAGGTAGATGTGCAGTCATGTTTTCGGATGGTGCCTTTAGACCTTCTCAGGTCTCAGGAATCTGCTTCGCTTCATTTACTGACATCCCTCAAGAACTTAATATATGTAAATTTCTGAAAGGCGCAAACGTAGGCATCCAAGAATCAAGGTGACATTCCTAAAAGTGATGAAAACAAGAAAAACTGCAATGGAGCATGGAAAATACACAAGTAAAAGAAATGAAGCTTTCCACAAAGTACTGTGTCTTTAAAAAATATGAGAAAGAATAGTGAGTGCAGCTCTGGAGTATAATACAGGATGTAACTCAGGATCAGTACAGGATAAGTAATGTATGTACACAGTGACTGCACCAGCAGAATAGTGAGTGCAGCTCTGAAGTAAAATACAGGCTGTAACTCAGGATCAGTACAGGATAAGTAATGTATGTACACAGTGACTGCACCAGCAGAATAGTGAGTGCAGCTCTGGAGTATAATACAGGATGTAACTCAGGATCAGTACAGGATAAGTAATGTATGTACACAGTGACTGCACCAGAAGAATAGTGAGTGCAGCTCAGGAGTATAATACAGGATGTAACTCAGGATCAGTACAGGATAAGTCATGTAATATACACAGTGACTGCACCAGCAGAATAGTGAGTGCAGCTCTGGAGGATAATACAGGATGTAACTCAGGATCAGTACAGGATAAGTAATGTATGTACACAGTGACTGCACCAGCAGAATAGTGAGTGCAGCTCTGGAGTATAATACAGGATGTAACTCAGGATCAGTACAGAATAAGTAATGTATGTACACAGTGACTCCACCAGCAGAATAGTGAGTGCAGCTCTGGAGTATAATACAGGATGTAACTCAGGATCAGTACAGGATAAGTAATGAATGTACACAGTGACTGCACCAGCAGAATAGTGAGTGCAGCTCTGGAGTATAATACAGGATGTAACTCAGGATCAGTACGGGATAAGTAATGTAATGTACACAGTGACTCCACCAGCAGAATAGTGAGTGCAGCTCTGGAGTAAAATACAGGAGATGACTCAGGATCAGTAAGGATTCTATATGTGCGACTATATCTATATGCTAAAAAGCATTGAAATATTGGTGCCAATCACATATATATGTGATAACTGAGCACAGTGCCATGCATGAAGCCTGCTGATGGATTCCACACTCAGGAGTGGACGTGATGTTTGCGGCTTCGGGCAGACTGTAACACCTATGGCAGCACGGCTCTGTGTTGCTTGGCTGACAGGACAGACAGGAGACATATACAAGGGATGGCGGTTTTACTAGCTCATAATCCGAGCTGTTTACTGACACAAAACATGCACAAGAAACACTCTGGGGGCCGCAGTGCGCACTCTACACAGCACATGATGCTGCGGCCGGCGGTGAGGTGCGACCCGATAAAAGCTGTGGAGGCAGATAATGGGTCTGTATGAGAGGAAGAACTGTGGATGAATGGCAGCACTGAAGGCATGAATGCAGTCATGGGGAGGGGATGGCTGAGACGGTATAACATATGACAGGATCAGATACACCAGCTGCACAGGAAGTATGATACATGATAGACTTAGATACATGAGCCACAAGGCCGCATCACACATGATAGGCTTGGGTACCTAAACTCAGTAGACCGTATCACACATAGATAACGCAGCACTGCATACAGTATTACACATGATAGGCTTAGATACAGCAGATAAGTAGACAGAATCAGATACACACAACAGGCTTAGATACATTAGCACAGAATGCTGTATCACTGATGATCTCATGATAGTGTCTACAGAGCCATGTATCTAAGCCTATCACACGACTGTATCACACATAATAGGTTTACATAAACCAACTCTGAAGCACACGATGAGAAATGCAATGCAGTGAGTTCTCTGATCACAAGGAAGGGATTAGATACACTGACTCATCAGGCAGTATCACACCGATAGAGTGCTCCAGTCCTGAGCCAATAAGTCTATATCTATCTGTACAATTAACCTGGATTTACAATATGTTCATGAATCGAACAGAGTCCTCCCGGCTGCATACACCATGAGACACATATACATCTCTCCCCAGTCCTCCCGGTCTGTATACACCATGAGACACATATACATCTCTCCCCAGTCCTCCCGGCTGTATACACCATGAGACACATATACATCTCTCCCCAGTCCTCCCAGTATGTATACACCATGAGGCACATATACATCTCTCCCCAGTCCTCCCAGTCTGTATACACCATGAGGCACATATACATCTCTCCCCAGTCCTCCCAGTCTGTATACACCATGAGGCACATATACATCTCTCCCCAGTCCTCCCGGCTGTATAGACTATGAGACACATATACATCTCTCCCCAGTCCTCCCAGTATGTATACACCATGAGGCACATATACATCTCTCCCCAGTCCTCCCGGCTGTATATACCATGAGGCACATATACATCTCTCCCCAGTCCTCCTGGGTGTATACACCATGAGACACATATACATCTCTCCCCAGTCCTCCTAGGTGTATACACCATGAGACACATATACATCTCTCCCCAGTCCTCCCGGCTGTATATACCATGAGACACATATACATCTCTCCCCAGTCCTCCCGGCTGTATACACCATGAGACACATATACATCTCTCCCCAGTCCTCCCGGCTGTATACACCATGAGACACATATACATCTCTCCCCAGTCCTCCCAGTCTGTATACACCATGAGACACATATACATCTCTCCCCAGTCCTCCCGGCTGTATAGACCATGAGACACATATACATCTCTCCCCAGTCCTCCCGGCTGTATACACCATGAGACACATATACATCTCTCCCCAGTCCTCCCGGCTGTATACACCATGAGACACATATACATCTCTCCCCAGTCCTCCCAGGCTGTATACACCATGAGACACATATACATCTCTCCCCAGTCCTCCCGGCTGTATACACCATGAGACACATATACATCTCTCCCCAGTCCTCCCGGCTGTATACACCATGAGACACATATACATCTCTCCCCAGTCCTCCCAGTCTGTATACACCATGAGACACATATACATCTCTCCCCAGTCCTCCCAGTCTGTATACACCATGAGGCACATATACATCTCTCCCCAGTCCTCCCGGCTGTATACACCATGAGACACATATACATCTCTCCCCAGTCCTCCCGGCTGTATACACCATGAGACACATATACATCTCTCCCCAGTCCTCCCAGTCTGTATACACCATGAGACACATATACATCTCTCCCCAGTCCTCCCAGTCTGTATACACCATGAGGCACATATACATCTCTCCCCAGTCCTCCCGGCTGTATACACCATGAGACACATATACATCTCTCCCCAGTCCTCCCGGTTGTATACACCATGAGGCACATATACATCTCTCCCCAGTCCTCCCGGCTGTATACACCATGAGACACATATACATCTCTCCCCAGTCCTCCGGCTGTATACACCATGAGACACATATACATCTCTCCCCAGTCCTCCCGGCTGTATACACCATGAGACACATATACATCTCTCCCTAGTCCTCCCGGCTGTATACACCATGAGACACATATACATCTCTCCCCAGTCCTCCCGGCTGTATACACCATGAGACACATATACATCTCTCCCCAGTCCTCCCAGTCTGTATACACCATGAGACACATATACATCTCTCCCCAGTCCTCCCGGCTGTATACACCATGAGACACATATACATCTCTCCCCAGTCCTCCCGGCTGTATACACCATGAGACACATATACATCTCTCCCCAGTCCTCCCGGCTGTATACACCATGAGACACATATACATCTCTCCCCAGTCCTCCCAGTCTGTATACACCATGAGACACATATACATCTCTCCCCAGTCCTCCAAGTCTCTATACACCATGAGGCACATATACATCTCTCCCCAGTCCTCCCGGCTGTATACACCATGAGACACATATACATCTCTCCCCAGTCCTCCCGGGTGTATATACCATGAGGCACATATACATCTCTCCCCAGTCCTCCCGGCTGTATACACCATGAGACACATATACATCTCTCCCCAGTTCTCCCGGCTGTATACACCATGAGACACATATACATCTCTCCCCAGTTCTCCCGGCTATATACACCATGAGACACATATACAGTACATCTCTCCCTAGTCCTCCCGGCTGTATACACCATGAGACACATATACATCTCTCCCCAGTCCTCCCGGCTGTATACACCATGAGACACATATACATCTCTCCCCAGTCCTCCCAGTCTGTATACACCATGAGACACATATACATCTCTCCCCAGTCCTCCCGGCTGTATACACCATGAGACACATATACATCTCTCCCCAGTCCTCCCGGCTGTATAGACTATGAGACACATATACATATCTCCCCAGTCCTCCCAGTATGTATACACCATGAGGCACATATACATCTCTCCCCAGTCCTCCCAGTCTGTATACACCATGAGGCACAAATACATCTCTCCCCAGTCCTCCCAGTCTGTATACACCATGAGGCACATATACATCTCTCCCCAGTCCTCCCGGCTGTATACACCATGAGACACATATACATCTCTCCCCAGTCCTCCCAGTGTGTATACACCATGAGGCACATATACATCTCTCCCCAGTCCTCCCGGCTGTATACACCATGAGACACATATACATCTCTCCCCAGTCCTCCCGGGTGTATACACCATGGGGCACATATACATCTCTCCCCAGTCCTCCCAGTCTGTATACACCATGAGACACAAATACATCTCTCCCCAGTCCCACCGGCTGTATACACCATGAGACACATATACATCTCTCCCCAGTCCTCCCGGGTGTATACACCATGAGACACATATACATCTCTCCCCAGTCCTCCCGGGTGTATACACCATGGGGCACATATACATCTCTCCCCAGTCCTCCCAGTCTGTATACACCATGAGACACATATACATCTCTCCCCAGTCCTCCCAGTCTGTATACACCATGAGACACATATACATCTCTCCCCAGTCCTCCCGGGTGTATACACCATGAGACACATATACATCTCTCCCCAGTCCTCCACGGGTGTATACACCATGAGACACATATACATCTCTCCCCAGTCCTCCGGGTGTATACACCATGAGACACATATACATCTCTCCCCAGTCCACCCAGTATGTATACACCATGAGACACATATACATCTCTCCCCATTCCTCCCGGCTGTATACACCATGAGGCACATATACATCTCTCCCCAGTCCTCCCGGCTGTATACACCATGAGACACATATACATCTCTCCCCAGTCCTCCCAGTCTGTATACACCATGAGACAAATATACATCTCTCCCCAGTCCTCCCAATCTGTATACACCATGAGGCACATATACATCTCTCCCCAGTCCTCCCAGTCTGTATACACCATGAGACACATATACATCTCTCCCCAGTCCTCCCGGCTGTATCCACCATGAGACACATATACATCTCTCCCCAGTCCTCCGGCTGTATAGACCATGAGACACATATACATCTCTCCCCAGTCCTCCCGGTCTGTATACACCATGAGACACATATACATCTCTCTCCAGTCCTCCCGGGTGTATACACCATGAGACACATATACATCTCTCCCCAGTCCTCCCAGTCTGTATACACCATGAGACACATATACATCTCTCCCCAGTCCTCCCAGTCTGTATACACCATGAGACAAATATACATCTCTCCCCAGTCCTCCCGGCTGTATACACCATGAGACACATATACATCTCTCCCCAGTCCTCCCGGGTGTATACACCATGAGACACATATACATCTCTCTCCAGTCCTCCCGGGTGTATATACCATGAGGCACATATACATCTCTCCCCAGTGCTCCCAGTCTGTATACACCATGAGACACATATACATCTCTCCCCAGTCCTCCCGGCTGTATAGACCATGAGACACATATACATCTCTCCCCAGTCCTCCCAGTCTGTATACACCATGAGACACATATACATCTCTCTCCAGTCCTCCCGGGTGTATACACCATGAGACACATATACATCTCTCCCCAGTCCTCCCGGCTGTATACACCATGAGGCACATATACATCTCTCCCCAGTCCTCCCAGTCTGTATACTCCATGAGACACATATACATCTCTCCCCAGTCCTCCCGGCTGTATACACCATGAGACACATATACATCTCTCCCCAGTCCTCCCGGCTGTATACACCATGAGACACATATACATCTCTCTCCAGTCCTCCCGGGTGTATACACCATGAGACACATATACATCTCTCTCCAGTCCTCCCGGGTGTATATACCATGAGGCACATATACATCTCTCCCCAGTCCTCCCAGTCTGTATACACCATGAGACACATATACATCTCTCCCCAGTCCTCCCGGCTGTATAGACCATGAGACACATATACATCTCTCCCCAGTCCTCCCGGCTGTATACACCATGAGGCACATATACATCTCTCCCCAGTCCTCCTGGCTGTATACACCATGAGACACATATACATCTCTCCCCAGTCCTCCCGGCTGTATCCACCATGAGACACATATACATCTCTCCCCAGTCCTCCTGGCTGTATACACCATGAGACACATATACATCTCTCCCCAGTCCTCCCGGGTGTATACACCATGAGACACATATACATCTCTCCCCAGTCCCCCCGGCTGTATCCACCATGAGACACATATACATGTCTCCCCAGTCCTCCCGGCTGTATACACCATGAGACACATATACATCTCTCCCCAGTCCTCCCGGCTGTATACACCATGAGACACATATACATCTCTCCCCAGTCCTCCCAGTCTGTATACACCATGAGACACATATACATCTCTCCCCAGTCCTCCCGGCTGTATACACCATGAGACACATATACATCTCTCCCCAGTCCTCCCGGCTGTATACACCATGAGACACATATACATCTCTCCCCAGTCCTCCCGGCTGTATACACCATGAGACACATATACATCTCTCCCCAGTCCTCCCGTCTGTATACACCATGAGACACATATACATCTCTCCCCAGTCCTCCCAGTCTGTATACACCATGAGACACATAAACATCTCTCCCCAGTCCTCCCAGTCTGTATACATCATGAGACACATATACATCTCTCCCCAGTCCTCCCGGCTGTATACACCATGAGACACATATACATCTCTCCCCAGTCCTCCCAGTCTGTATACATCATGAGGCACATATACATCTCTCCCCAGTCCTCCCAGTCTGTATACACCATGAGACACATATACATCTCTCCCCAGTCCTCCCGGCTGTATATACCATGAGACACATATACATCTCTCCCCAGTCCTCCGGCTGTATACACCATGAGACACATATACACCTCTCCCCAGTCCTCCGGGTGTATATACCATGAGACACATATACATCTCTCCCCAGTCCCCCCAGCTGTATACACCATGAGACACATATACATCTCTCCCCAGTCCTCCCAGTCTGTATACACCATGAGGCACATATACATCTCTCCCCAGTCCTCCCGGGTGTATACACCATGAGACACATATACATCTCTCCCCAGTCCTTCCGGCTGTATACACCATGAGACACATATACACCTCTCCCCAGTCCTCCGGGTGTATATACCATGAGACACATATACATCTCTCCCCAGTCCCCCCAGCTGTATACACCATGAGACACATATACATCTCTCCCCAGTCCTCCCAGTCTGTATACACCATGAGGCACATATACATCTCTCCCCAGTCCTCCCAGCTGTATACACCATGAGACACATATACATCTCTCCCCAGTCCCCCCAGCTGTATACACCATGAGACACATATACATCTCTCCCCAGTCCTCCTGCTGTATACACCATGAGGCACATATACATCTCTCCCCAGTCCTCCCAGCTGTATACACCATGAGACACATATACATCTCTCCCCAGTCCTCCCGGCTGTATACACCATGAGACACATATACATCTCTCCCCAGTCCTCCCAGTCTGTATACACCATGAGACACATATACATCTCTCCCCAGTCCTCCCGGCTGTATACACCATGAGGCACATATACATCTCTCCCCAGTCCTCCCGGCTATATACACCATGAGACACATATACATCTCTTCCCAGTCCTCCTGGGTGTATACACCATGAGGCACATATACATCTCTCCCCAGTCCTCCGGGTGTATACACCATGAGACACATATACATCTCTCTCCAGTCCTCCCGGGTGTATACACCATGAGACACATATACATCTCTCCCCAGTCCTCCCGGCTGTATACACCATGAGACACATATACATCTCTCCCCAGTACTCCCGGGTGTATACACCATGAGACACATATACATCTCTTCCCAGTCCTCCTGGGTGTATACACCATGAGGCACATATACATCTCTCCCCAGTCCTCCGGGTGTATACACCATGAGACACATATACATATCTCCCCAGTCCCCCCAGCTGTATACACCATGAGACACATATACATCTCTCTCCAGTCCCCCCAGCTGTATACACCATGAGACACATATACATCTCTCTCCAGTCCTCCCGGGTGTATACACCATGAGACACATATACATCTCTCCCCAGTCCTCCCAGTCTGTATACACCATGAGACACATATACATCTCTCCCCAGTCCTCCCAGTCTGTATACATCATGAGGCACATATACATCTCTCCCCAGTCCTCCGGGTGTATACACCATGAGGCACATATACATCTCTCCCCAGTCCTCCGGGTGTATATACCATGAGGCACATATACATCTCTCCCCAGTCCTCCCAGTCTGTATCCACCATGAGGCACATATACATCTCTCCCCAGTCCTCCCGGTCTGTATACACCATGAGGCACATATACATCTCTCCCCAGTCCTCCCAGTCTGTATACACCATGAGACACATATACATCTCTCCCCAGTCCTCCCGGCTGTATACACCATGAGGCACATATACACTTATTATATGCATCCTGCTAATCATGGAGGATGGGGTCGCAGCCTGTAATAAGACAATCTGTCTCCTGCCACTCACAACCTCCATACTCAGCCATGACCAAGAAAGGAAAGCAACCTCAAGAACAAACAGACTTATCAGGAGCTGTCATATAGATCATAGCGCTACCCTGCAGATAAGGAGAGAGGCGCCACTGGGCCATGGGGAGCTGAGAGACACAATGAAGCCGCTTAACCCCTTCCTGCGTGTGGAAAAGGCTGCCCCTTCATAATGGTACTGTATACTAAAGTGCAGCTCCGGTTAGTATCTGGTATATACTAGAGAACTGCCGCCAGTATATATTATATTCACTTTATAGGTCGAGAACTTACATGCATTAAAAACCCATCCAGTGGACAGCACTGTGTATAGCAATGTGCCCCCCGTCCACCTACAGAGTTAATTACTGGTGGTCGCACATGCTCAGTGACCTGGTGGACATGCATGCTCAGTGACTTTCAGCAGGATCATAGTGGTATAGCTTTCAGGGGGAAGTAGGAAGCGATTATATTGTCAACTGCCAGAGGGGGAAGGAGACTGATTCCGGCCAGAGCCCATTCCCAGAAGCACTGAGAGGGACACATTGAAGCAAACAATTATGATAAAGGTATTTTATGCGAGAAAAACTGCTAATTATCTATCATCTATGTAAAACTGCAGATAGGAAAATATCGTACACTGTATCGAACCACCATTTCCAAATAGGGTCATAACCCCGAAAAACTTCACTGACTTATAATGAGGTCCTCTGAGGTGTCCTTCATTTTGACGGGAAAAATACCGCTGCAGAACAATATCTCCTGACAAAAATCATGGAATCTGTGACAAAGGCTGCAATGTGAACAGTGACTTACCAAAATTATCAAAAAAGCGTATATCTGTTTTATTAACGTCCCCCCTCAGGTTTTCACAGGAATCAACCAAGAACCAAGTTCCGTGAATGAAATAAGTGATCTGGATTTACGTATTTAAAGAAGACCAGAAAATGGCGGAGGCGCCAGCGTGAGCTTCCTGCCTGCCGCTCGTGTTCCAGGCTCGTTTCGGGCTAATCACTCGCTCGAGTCAGAGGTGTAAACAGTGAGCTAATTTCCTCTGCCTAACGAGACATCTGCTCAGAATCTCTGCTCAAGGTTAACGCGGCGATCTCAGCGGAGAAATATGCCACCTTAAAGGGGAAGAATGTGTTCATTTTGCTTTAAGGAAGGAGTGGTTTGTCCGGTCACAATGGCGCAAGTATACACGAATATGTGCAAGAAATCACGTGCAGATACGTGTGCACTGGGGAGGACATCACCTCTTAATCCCGGCCCAGTAACTACAACTCCCAGTATATTTTCAGTCATTTTCTTGCATTATTCCGCCATATCTCCCGTCACGCTGCCTGTTCTGTCGTTATGTACAGCATCTAAGTTTTGCATTACCGAAAAAAAATTAAAAAATTGCGGTAAATTTCTTAAGATCTGCATACAGTTCCTCATATAGATTCTTAAATATACAGAGGAACGGGGCGACTAAAAATAGGACCGCACTGTATGTTCTGCACAGAGGTAATGAATATTAATTAAAACGTGTTTTTAGAAAACTTTTTCTGTAGTTTTGTGCCGTTTCTGTCACGGGGATCAGTCTCATCTCAGAGGGAAAGCATGGAGATTGAGAAATGTGCAGGAAATCGGGATGGAAGAGACGACGACCCCAACCCAGGTGGGGGGGGGGGGGTGAGTAAGAGCAAAAGGGTCCAGGCTCCTCCATATGGGAAAATGACTGTGTGGGAATCGGCAGCATATTCCCCCCTTGTAGCAATGTTTGTAGAGGAGAATTGCTCTGTAATACGGCATCACATGGAACATGATATAACCTAGTACTTATGCACGTGGTGCATGCGCTGACCCAGAATGGCGTCATCTACTACGCCATGATTGTTGGCTTAAGATTCATATAGATTGATAAAAATACAGTACCTATATATGCCTACATATAAAATCAGAGGATGTATGGACCATATCATTCTACAGGAGCCCTATTATAATCCCCAACATACGGATCTGTAATATGGCGCCACGGGCACGGGGCCATAGTGTTCGCCCCGCCATACCTTGGAGCAGTTTTAGATTTCATTCGCTGACTATTCTTGACCGGCTCATACACATGCACAACCAGCACACCGGGCTCATTCTAAATGCGGCATAAGCTGCTGCCAGACACATGGGACGGCAACCTGAATTCGCTGACTATTCTTGACCGGCTCATACACATATACAACCAGCACACCGGGCTCATTCTAAATGCAGCATAAGCTGCTGCCAGACACATGGGACGGCAACCTGAAAACAAAAGGATAGGGACTACCGAAATCCAACTGCCCAATCCTTTTCTCCCCTGAAGTCCATTCAGCCGACATTCATCTAATGTGTGCAGCCAGCGTTAATGAAAGGCAGACGCAGGAGAGTTGGTGGGAATGAACAAACTTAGGGTGCCTTCACACGCCGCAGAAAATTCCGTGACTGAAAATCTGTTCCATTCATTTGAATGGGGGCAGCACAAACACTGCAAGCCACATTGAGGTGAATGGAACGGATTTTCAGTTGTAGACAAAAAATAAAGAAATCCAGCTTCTGAAAAATGCGTCACTTTATTCCAACGTTAAAATCTCCACATACAGGAAAAAAACGTACATGTTCTACGCGTTTCGGACCTAAAAAAGCGCAATGGTCCTTACTCATGATTTTCAGTCGTGGAATTTTCCGCTACAAAATCTATCCTTAGGTTACACCACTGAGTTTTTACCTACCGATGGGAAAAAAATTTAAAAATAAATTCTGTTGGTTTAAAATTCCGAAAAATTCTAAATGAGAAAATAATTTCGATGTCTCCGACCAGTAACACACCTCCTTCAGCGTATAATTCCTGAATGTAGAAAAAAACAAAAACATCCTGCCCATCTAGTCTTGTCCTAAATATATAACTAAAACGTTTTACATGTACTAACAGCAGACAATAGTATATAGAGCATATCCGCAAAGCCATAGAAATGGTGTAAAAAGGGAAATAAATGCTAATAAAGCCCCATAGCTGGCGGAGGATCCACTAAAGTTATGAAGAGGCGCCGGCACCAATCTAAATGTAGGCCAGCTTCCTTGCTGGATTAAATTTAGACCATTTTCTACGCCTGAGACATGCCCCGCCCACGCCCCGCCCACAATTTTAGAACTGGCTTGAGCGGGGTGAAGTAGCAGATAGCGGTGGAACTAACCGTTGCGCCGCCATCTGCACCTTAAATACGTCTAATTTAGACATATTTCAGTATAATACATGATCCTCATAATCTTTAAATAGATACATTGTAACAATAAACAACCAAAGTACTATAATAAAATACAATTTTGCAACAAATCTTAAGAACTTTACTGACCCCAGAGTTCGTTAAAACCTTAGCATAATGAGACAAGCAGAACATGAAGCCTCTCGCACATTTCCAGATGTCGTGTGATATAAAATAATGACAAACATCAATTATTTCGTATTCACTGAGACGTAAGCAACAAAGGTCTAACAAAGGTCAAAGGGGAACCTATCTGGAAGACATGACAGAGGGCGGGGCTTAACGCAGTGCTGACGGAATAAGGGAGTGTGTATGGGGGGGGGGGGGAGCGTTCTTCGGTTTAGTCCTCACCTCTGGGTCCTGTAATGACAGGTCGATGATGCTGTGTAAAAGCCGTTCCAAGGGAAGAGGTCTGCGAAGGAGAAGGACTGCTGAAACCAGACTTCTCTGACTTCTTTAAGGTAGTAGGCGATGGCATTCCTGGCAAGAATGATTGATAAGTGCAATTTAATAATGCTAAGTCATGGAACCACAGCCTATGCATTGTGAACGTGGGTGCAGAAGCAGGGTTCATTCAGTGATACTCAACCTCCAGAGGGTGCTCCGTAAGCTGCTCAGAACAAGGCCAAGTTTGGATTGTGACGGTGGCGTCCCTTTAATGACCAGACTTTAGATGCCCATAGATGACTGCTGCCTCATTTTATAATGTTTAGTCAGATAATCCTTCTGGGAATAGTAATCGCCTGCGTAGGAATACTTATGATGACACCTATATATATGCACCTATAAGGGTCTGGGACATGAGTGTCGGGATGAGACTCCAACCCCCGGTCTACTGACCCATAATCACATCATCGTTGATCCCTATAAGGCTGGGAATTCGGGACACTTGTACATAATGTGGGTGCCCGTAATGTGTCCATGTGAAACTAGTCTAAGGGTGAATTCACACACAGTAGATTAGTTGCAGGAATTTCTGGAACGGTCCTTTCCATCAGAATAGGGTTTGCGGAAACCCATGTGCTTGCCGCCAAAATAACCCCATTGAAATGCATGGGACCGATTTTCAGTCACAGAAATTTTTGCAACCAATCTGCCGCATGTGAATTCACCCTTAGGCCAGTTACACAGAAGCTATTACAAGGACATTAATGCACCCGTGTTATGCACTAGCGTCCAGGCCCAACCGCAGGTCTACTGACCCAAATCCATGATGCTGTGAGTCTGAGCCATCTGTGCCGGACCAGTCCTTTGGAGCATCTGTCCTGGCCCGACTGTGGCTCTACTGATTGAACGTCACAGCATCATGAGGATCAGCAGACTCGTGGTCAGGCAGGGACACTCGGCTGTAATATGCTTGTATTAAACTGGCCTTTGAGCGTTCTTGAGGGCAGGATATCCAACCACCATGTTAATTTAGGTCCTTTGAAAGATCAACTTTGTTAAAATGTTTTGGGGGGATGTGGCCGTTTAAAGGAGTTGGAAAAATGCCCCCTCCAGGCCAGACCTGCAAAGGAAAGCCTACTTAGGCTACTTTCACACTAGCGTTTTTACTGGATCTTGCATGGTTCAGCAAAAACGCTTCCGTTACTGATAATTCAACCATCTGCATCCGTTATGAACGGATCCGGTTGTATTATCTGTAACATTGCCAAGACGGATCCGTCATGAACTCCACTGACAGTCAATGGGGGACGGATCCGTTGTCTATTGTCTCAGAGAAAACGGATTCGTCCCCATTGACTTGCATTGTGGGTCAAGCCAGATCCATCTGCTCCGCATCCCAGGACGGAAAGCAAACTACAACATGTTGCGGTTTGCTCTACAGTATGAGAACACAACTAAACGGAACAGAATGCATTTTGGAGCACTCCGTCCTGTTCAGTTCAGTTTTGTCCACATTGACAATGAATGGGGACAAAACGGAAGCGTTTTTTTCCGGTATTGAGCCCCTATGATGGATCTCAATACGGGAAAACTTAAACGCTAGTGTGAAAGTAGCCTTACTGGGTCCCCAGCTCCCTCACTCGGGTTCCCCGCTGTCAATATCCCCTTTGGCACAGCGGCAGCCAATAACTGGCTGCAGTGGTGACCTAGCTCCCTTGCATTACGTGACTCCGGGTGGGCAGATCACAGTTGCGGTCACTTATTGGCTGCAGTGGCATCAAAGCGGGTGAGGACAGCGGGAGACCAGAGTGAGGTAGAGGAAGATGGACAGCAAAGGAGCCGACACCCAGCAGCGGTCTGCTTCCCTGTGCAGGTCTGGTCAAGAGGGAAGGGGGTTTGCCCAAATTCTCCCAAAAGGTGAACAACCCCTTTTAGGCTAACGGTACAAAAATAAATTTTTTAAAATATTCTGTCAGATTATGTCTCGTTTAACTATTTCAATGAAACATTTGCTGGGTTTGTAACATTTTCGAGACTTTCTCATGAGTGAGGTCAGAAAAAAGTTCTAGTAAACGTTACAATGGTTGTCACGGCAACAGCCTGGCTAGAAAGTTACCAATGGCCTGGGCTGTTACAGTCTCTAATCTTACGCCTAGTAAAGTCTCAGGGCAGGATTTCTGGGTCAGCGTCCAGATTTTTGACAAGGTTGAGTATCACTGAATCACTTTGTAGGGAAAATAAATGATAAAAGAAAAAGAAACAAAAATAAGAAGAAAAAACATTGAAAGCAAAGTTAGTTAATAGATTAGCTGAGAGATCTTTGTCAGTTTTTATGGTGCGTTACATTTTAGGTATTAGACCCATCTGTGGTGCCCCTATATGATCCCTTCCTTGATAGGAATAGTGAACACTATGGTCCGAACTAAAGCTTCAATCCTTGGCATGAGCCGCTCAATCACCATGGCAGTGCAAAGTGTCAAGCTGAATGAAAACATAAGCTGACCATCTAGTTAGTGTGTTTGGGAGATATGTATCCAGCCTAGACAATCCTCAGTGAAGTAAACAGCCCGGGCTTCAGATTGATACATTTTAACTGCACCGATGCATTGTAATTAGCGATCAGCAATTTGCATAAAACCTCGTTGTAATACTGTGCGGAGCGAGTGCTGTATTGGCTCCGATGAGCCGAAGTTATTACTTCGCTTAGCCTCACGAGACTTTGTGCAATAACTTTGTAAATTAATTATTACTGTAAAAAACCTTGATACCGGACTCTGGTTCGGTTCCGAGGTACCACTTGGAACCTGACCAGAGTTTGGCACAAAGTTTTTTTTTACAGTAATAATTAATTCCCAAAGTTATTACACAAAGTCTAACGATACTTCGCGAAGTAAAAACTTCGGCTCATCGGAGCCAATACAGCGCTCGCTCTGTACAGTATTACAACTAGGCCTCTTTCACACTTGCGTTGTTAGGATCCGGTGTGCACTTCCGTTGCCGGAAATGCCCGCCGGATCCGTCAGAACGCAAGTCGCCTGAAAGCATTAGAAGACTGATCAGGATCCTGATCAGTCTTCGAAATGCTTTCAGGTTACTATGGCAGCCGAGGACGCTATTAAAGTCCTGGTTGCCATAGTAGCAGTGGGGAGCGGGGAGCAGTATACTTACCATCCGTGCGGCTCCCGGGGCGCTCCAGAATGACGTCAGAGCGCCCCATGCGCATGGATCACGTGATCGCATGGTTCACGTGATCCATGCGTGTAGGGCGCCCTGACGTCACTCTGGAGCGCCCCGGGAGCCGCACGGACGGTAAGTATACTGCTCCCCCGCTCCCCACTACACTTTACCATGGCAGCCGGGACTTTAGCGTCCTGGCTGCCATGGTAACCATTGAGAAAAAGCTAAACGTCGGATCCGGCGATGCGCCGAAATTACGTTTAGCTTAAGGCCGGATCCGGATAAATGCCTTTCAATGGGCATTAATTCTGGATCCGGCCTTGCGGCAAGTGTTCAGGATTTTTGGCCGGAGCAAAAAGCGCAGCATGCTGCGGTATTTTCTCTGGCCAAAAAACGTTCCGGTCCTGAACTGAAGACATCCTGATGCATCCTGAACGGATTTCTCTCCATTCAGAATGCATAGGGATAAAACTGATCAGGATTCTTCCGGCATAGAGCCCCGACGATGGAACTCTATGCCGGAAAACAAATACGCAAGTGTGAAAGAGCCCTAAGTTTTATGTGAATGGACTTTGGATGAAGCATCCGAAGTTGATTTGCTCATCCCTAATTGTAACAAACTATCTGGACTGGAGATGAACCAAAATAATGTCAATGTAAACAGAGTCTTACAGAGAAGATTCTTGATACATTTTAGGAGATGACTTTGGTGAAGCCTGTGATTCCTCAGAATCACTCAAACCCCTTTGGAGCTGCTCAGAGATTTAACTACTACATTCTCTCTCTCTATATATAATCAGATTAAGGGCAGCGTGCTTCAAAAGTAGTGTGAAATGTTCAGACATCTCCGTACTGTACCAAAGGGGTTTCACCACACCACAGAGCCCTTTTATTCTGGATATCCTGGTCTGGGATCACATATTTCACCAAAGTGCATACAGCTGAGCACACCAGAGTATTATTATTATTATTAAAGCTCTATTTGTTCCATGGCGGTGTACATACTGTACCTAATACTGGATATAAAGGGAGGAACTGATCTTAAACCTGAATTTTAGGTATATTACCAATGCACTGCTGGAACAATGCAAGGAGGATCGGACACGGTGCGGAACTACACGGATCTAATGACTTGGGATGTTTTTCTATGTGAACAATCCTCGTGTATTGGACGGCTTATAGAGTAATTCATACATTTGGTCCATGTTCCAGGAACTGGGTAGAAGAGCTTGCGCTCCATAGAAATCTGCTTTGGGGACTGTACCTATTGATAGGTTATATAAGGCAATCTGTCTATTTGGGTTTAGTCATCCTACATTGTATCTCTCTCCATGTAAATGTATATTCTCACCGGGCCTCCAGCTAACCTTGATCCCTGCCAAAGACAGGAAACCAAGCTGAGCCTGTCTGCCCCGAGTTATCAGTGTTATATATAGAAGTGTGTGCTCGATAAGACCATAAAAACTGACAATTAACAGGCACAAGTACACGGCTCCATATAATGACCGGGGGAGGGGCATTCAGTGTTAGTTAGTGCAAAGCAATTAGTCCCATTCAGAAGTCATGGTGCATCGGCAGGTAGCGTTTTAGGACGGTGCTTGGTTATTGATACCAGAATAACATTGACATCGGGTTAGTAGGATAAACATGCAAAAACATTCAAACATTTGTAGATTTCAGACAGTAGCATGGTACAACAACATCGTCACTGATGCCACAATTAATGCTTCTCCATCTGTAATTAGGAGGGAATGTCCTGACCTGGCGGCCTATATAGTGTGGATAGTACAGCTCCGTGCAAGTTCCCAAATGTTATATGCCACCCTAAAAATCGGGGGTCCATACTGTACCTCCACATGCCTCAGCTGTCATACAGAGACACATGGAGGGTCAATGTTCCAATAGAAGCCCTATTACACATGTATCCTAGGGGGGAATTCAATGCCATTCAGAGGCACTAGAAGATGGCACAAGAATGCCAACATCCAGGCTCTGCACATACCTCATTGCATGTACATGTTGCCCTTGAATGATAAACGACAGCTAAGGAATGTAAAGGGTATGTATACTTTTGCACCTAATTTTAGGCCACTAATGCACCTAAAAGTAGTTTTCTATTTTGTGTCTACAGCTCCTATGTGGACCTATGTGTCTCCAGGGTTCCAGACTACATACGCCCCATGTAACCGGATCTTCCAGCCCTCTACTCGGTATACGGAGTGGAGGAACACATGACTGCAGGACCAGACTACACAGGGTTGGTCTGTAGTAACTATGAAACAAGTAGGTCTGCATTGGAACTGTACATGCAAAATGGTATAAGATTTTTAATTTTTTTTGCAAATTAGTTTTTATTTTAGATGCACTGGAGCAATAGAAAAATAGTTGAAAAAGTCTACACACCCTTGAGGACAGGGATGCCCAACCTGCGGCCCTCCAGATTTTGTAAAACTACAACTCCCACCCTGCGCAGCTGTAGGCTGTCCAGGCATGCTGAGAATTGTAGTTTTGCAACAGCTGGAGGGCCGCAGGTTGGGCATCCCTGCTGTAGGATATAAATCCTGGATAAAAACTAAAGCAATGTAGTAAACAGGCCAACGGTCATAGGTGATGTGACGGCAGAGGCCCCCCCCCCCCCCCCCCCACGGATGCAGCCCCGCTCATTATCAGTATGTACTCCTCGACCCCCTACTCAATGGTGCAGCTAAGAATATAGACGTAGATGTTTTGTCAGGTGTAGAATGGGTCAGAGCTGCTGAAAACATTAAGTGGACATCAGATCGTGGCATTCGGTGATGTGACATAGCAATTCCCATCATTCCAAGGCATGCACAATTCATGATCTGCTGAAATGCAAGCGCCATGGCCAAAGTCAGAGGTCTCATGTACAGAAGTCAATGTCTTGGCAGGGCAGGTTGGCTGCCATAGTCTATAAACTTCGCAAACCTCCCTCCTATCCAGATACTATGGAGACAAGTGGACTGGAAGCTGCAAGGATTGTATATATGGACTGAAACAATGTCCCAAAGTCACAGAAAGAGCAAACAAATGGCACACAGTGACCAATCATCACTGGTGACTCCCAAGACAAATCCAAGACTTTCGAAAGAAAAACAGGGAAACATTTACATAAATTATAAAAAAAAGTAAAAAACAAATGCAAATAATAAATTAATATTTGATTCAAAAACACAACAAATCCTGTCACTAAATTGTTACATTTCCGGATGAGTTAGAATCAATGTAGTTCCCTTGCTACCAATAAAGAACCATCGGATAATTCATCACCACTTATTACACCTCAATAGTCCAAGCTGAACGACATTGATAAGAGTCTGCGTCTCTCTACAGGAACCAAATATATCTGAGCCGGGCGCCATAGTGAAAAACATGAAACAATATTTCCAAATGTATTACTTATGAATTATTAAAGAAAACTATATTTATTTAAATATATATGTGTATGTGTATATACATATATACCGGCATATAATGAAAAATAAATACAATTAAATAATATTGAATTCATTATTTACTTAACCTATTAAGAAAAACACAAAAGTAAAAATAAATGCAAGAAATAATAAATTAAAAATAAAATTAAGTAATTTTTGATTTATTTACTAACAAAAAATAAACAAGGAAATGTAAATGCTCTAGATAAAATGTAGTTACTAAATGTAAACAAAAAATACAATAAAAATTTACAAGCAAAAAAAGAAATGAGAAACAAGCAAAAAAATAAGAAAAATAAATACGATAAATAATTATAATTATTTGTTTTTTAATTGCTTAAATATTTATTTTTATTATTTTATATTTATTTGCAGGTGGCAGACTCCATACTGTCAGGCAAGGAACATTTTTATACACTGATAATAACCGCATATTAGTCGAGAGCTTATCCTAGCTTCCACAGAGGTGGTCACCCAGCTTTCCAAGCCCCCTGCATGGCAGATCTGACAAATTATGCTCCGATAAAGAGCTGAAATGCTAAGAAAGCTGGGTGACAACCAGGAAACTTGGACTGACTAATTATTCGGGGTATTCGGGCAGTGCCTGAGGGTCCGGGCCCCTTAATCAACACAAGAAAAACAAGTGCATCCTAGCTATAGTGATTGGTAAGGGACCCATGAAATTTAGTGCCCATCAGACCACCCTTGGGGCACTATGGTGGTCACTCCACTTCCACCAAGAGTCTAAGAAGAATATAATGCTATACAGGACTGTTTTCCAACCCATAGGTTTCCAGCTGTGGCAAAACTATAACTGGCAGCATACTGGGAGTTGTAGTTTTGCAATACTCAGAGTCACTGGTTGGAGAACTGATATCTTTACAGGTTCCTGACCATATATACAATGGCCGTTTATCTCGAGAGCTCCTTGTGTCACATGTCAATCAATCTAATGAAAATGGATGATGACGCAGGAGCGATACTTCAACTAATGCGAACTGGGAACGAAAAAACTGAATTCATTATGACAAATATTCAATACGGCTTTTTCAAGCAGCGGCCGTATATCTTTTACAATGCAGTTCCACTAATTACCTCATCCTAATTCTTCATTTTGCGCTTTATTAATAGTCCTGTGATTTGTCACATCACACAAACAAATCAGGAGAAAAATCACCTCGTAAAAGAGAAATGAATCCTGCGCGGTGGGACAGAGGGGGGGGGGGGGCTAGCAAAACAAATGGTGGGAACCCTCCAACTTCATTACAATTCAAGGCTTGTTAACCCCCCACCCCCTCCTGATGCTTATTAGTTCCTTTAGGGCCCCTCTTTGCTCTTCAGGGGTAGGGCCATAGTCCATGGTGGGGGTAGTCGTCTCCTTTATATACATGCAAAAGTTCAAGTATCCGTGGAGCCTAAAATTCGTAATCGTAGCATATTCAGCTACTTTCTAATACACTGTGTCTCACTCACTTTATCATTTTCAAGATCTCTGCTTGCTGTCAGAGGAGGGGAACATTATCCAGAGGATACAAACCTGTAAAGACCAGTTGTAAAATTAGCTACAATTGAATCCGGCCCAGACAATTCTCTGTGAGCCAAAGGCCTCATGCACACGACCGTAGGTGTTTTGCGGTCCGCAATCTGCGGATCTGCAAAACACGGAAGCTGTTCCGCGTTCCGTAATTTGCGGAACGGAACGCAGCCCATTGTAGAAATGCCTTTTCTTGGCAAAATGACAAGAATAGGACATGCTATATTTTTTTTTTGCGGGGCCATGGAACGAAGCAAAGGACGCGGACCGCACACGGAGTGCTGTCGCGTCTTTTGCGGCCCCATTGAAGTGAAAGGGTCGGTGTCCGAGCCACAAAATATGCGGCTCGGATGCGGACCCAAAATACGTTTGTGTGCATGAGGCCAAACAGTGCTGACTCCAGGTTGATGCTTTTTACCTGTAGTGATACATTGTAACAAACTAACAGGGCAGCAGAAGGATCTGTCTAGGCTGGATACAATTGTAGGAACCCCCAGGTATAAGTAGATTAAGCCTAAATGCATTTTCCACCTCTGGATATAAATAAGAATGTCCTGACAGTAAGCAGAGATATTGAAAATGGAATTGAAGCACAGATTTATATTAGAAAGTCGCAGAATTCTGCTTAATACAATGATTAAACTATACAGGAAAAAAGGGGGTCAGTCTGCACGTCCCTGTATGCAGGTGCATGTAGCCATGGCAAAATATACATACAAACACAGAAATGCAACAGCCCTCTGCCCTGCCTCTATGCTAGAGTTTATCAGAGGCGTCAGTGTACATTTTAATCAAAAAGTAATAAGCCACTCGCCGCACCAAGGCCGCCTCTATGAGTGGTCCTAACGCTAAATCCTACCTGTTATGGGCCATGACAGCCACATAAAATCCAGGGAGTGCAGGGCCAGCATGCATGTTCGGATCAACCATGCTTAGTAACCCTTTTTTCGTGCCATAACAGCCTCCATTAAATCCAGGGATGCAGGTACCAACATGCATGCCGAGCCCACTATGTACTTCTCCACTCATAGAGGCGGCCTTGGCGTGGCGAGTGGCTTATTACTTTTTGATCAAAATGTACACCAACGCCTCTAGTATAGAGGTAGGGCAGAGTGCTGGTTGCAGAGTGCTGTTGCATTTCTGTGTTTGTAATGATTAAACTATGAATCTTATTGCTTGTGTCCATAGGCTTCTAAAAGGTGTCCTATGTCTCTGGTTACAGGGAATTTAAAGGGATTGTCCGAGTGATGATATCCTCAGGATAGGTGATCACTATGTGATTGGTGGAGGTCTGACTTCCGGTACCCCAGCTTTTTGAAGAGGTTGCGGTGCTCCGATGAGAGCAGCGGCCTCTTCCTTGGCCAGTGTCACCGTACATTAGTCACATTCAAGTGAATGGGGCTGAGCTGCAATACCAAGCCTGGCCACTATCCAATCAATGGCACTGTGCTTGGTTATCTGAGAGGATTCCATGGTGCTCCCCAGATCCCTGGGGCCCCTGCAAACAGCTGATTGGCAAGCGTGCCAGTTGTTGGAGCCCCACCGATCAGATACTGATGAGTCTGACCTATCCTAATGATATGTTATCAGTATTAAACATTCTGAAAACCCCTTTAATCACCTCCAGCTGTCCTGCTTTTTATCCAGATTGGGAAGGTGGAAGGGACATCTTCACTTGGGTCTCCCTTGGCTTTATGACATGCTTGCACAGGATTGGCTGATTACTTCTAAAAACAGCGCCCCACCAGTCCACAGGTTGTTTCTGGTATTGCAGCTCAGCCCCATTAACCTGAAAGAAACTGAACTACAATACCAGACACGACCTATGGACGGGTGAGGCACTATTTCTGGAAGAAAGCAGTCCTTTCTGAAAAATCTGACATCTGGGATTGAGATCTTTCCAGATGTCCCTTCCAGGTCACCTGCATCTCATAGATACAAGAAGACACATTGGAAAAGACGTCTTGTGTGACTTGTAGATGAGCACGAGCAACACTTCATCAGATCCTCGAGAGACTTCAGCAGCTACAAGTGATTTGACGCCCATAAAACAAGCGAATCTGTTCCATATGAGCAATAATTCCAGCCGACGGGCGGACGGATTGTACGAGGGAGATATTATATACTGAGGTGCACTCGACAATACCGAGGAACTCAAGGAAAAAAAAAAAAAAGATATATTTTCAAGACCTAAAATTGCTTGAACTGTGAAATCAAGTAATGAAGAATAGAAAAGGTCCTGTCAGCAGGAATCATCGCTACGCAAAGTCAGCAATTTCTGCCGAAACCTTATTATGGCCCCGTATTCGATTCTTCATCTCTGTACTACTTCCCTCACAACAAATAGACTGACTTGACCCCAGCCTGTTACTTAATGCAAGTTGCCTGTCATCTCCCGCTAAGCTCCCATCCTTCTCCTTGAGAGTCCTTTTATCCATAGAGAAGATACGGTCAAGCCCCGGTCTGAGATAACGCCGCTAATGCCTGCATTAGTCACTCCCGCTGCTTTGTAATTTCTTAAAGGACTTCTGTATTCTTCCCTGTTCTCAGGGGGAAATGGGAGAAGATAAATAAATATGTCAAGTACCGTTACCCAGAAGGCTCCCTGCACACGGGGGCAGGTTTACAAACACAAAATACGCACCAATTTTCGTGTGTTTTGCGCACCAAATACCACATGTGTTACTTGCGGGGTTTTTTGGTGCCGATTTGATGCAGTTTTGCCGCAGATCTCAGATCTTTAATTGAAAAAGAGTGAAATTGGCACAAAAGAACCACCCAAAGAACTGACATGCTGCTGAATTTCTGTACAGAAGGATAAAGCAAAGTATACGACTGTACTAGGCCTCATGCACACGACCATTCAGTTTTTTGCAGACCTCAAAACCTCCGCAAAACGGACAAGAATAGGACATGTTATATTTTTCTTGCAGGGCTACGGAACGGAGCAACAAATGAGGACAGCACACGGAGTGCTGTCCGCATCTTTTGCGACCCCATGGAAGTGAATGGGTCCGCACACGAGCCACAAAAACTGTGGCTCAGTTGCGGACCAGAAAAACGGTCGTGTGCATGAGCCCTTAGGCCTCATGCACACGACCGTATGTGTTTTGCAGTCCGAAACGGATGATGGCCATTGCAATAATGCCTATTCTTGTCCGCAAACTAGAAAAAAATAGGACATGCTCTATTTTTTTTTGCGGGGCTACGGAACGGACATACTGATGCGGACAGCACATGGTGTGCTGTCCGCATTTTTTGCGGACCCATTGAAATGAATGGGTCCGCATTCTATCAGCAAAAAAACCCGGAAAGGACAAGAAAACAAACTACGGTCGTGTGCATGAGGCCTTAGGGTTCATTCACACGACCATATGAACGGATGCGGACCATTCCGCGGCCCCGCCAAAAATATAGAGCATGTCCTATTCTTGACAATAATAGGCATTTCTATAATGTGACGTCCGTTCTGCAAATTGCGGAACGCACAGGAGCAGCATCTGTGTTTTGCGGACCCAAAACACAGCGAGGTTGTGTGAATGCACCCTTACACTTTGTTTTTTCTGTACAAGAATCCGTGTGGAAAGCCCAGCCTTTAGTCCGTGGCAGGTCGCCTAACGCTCTGTTTATTAAAATCGGGTCACTAAGTGGTGGTCTGGGGGAGCGTGGCTGCAGGAGGACACGGTTCACAGGAGCGCCCCCTGCAGGAATGGGTCACCAGTCCACAGACAGAAGGACGCATTCAATGCCCATTCCTGCCCAAAAGGGGCAAACCTTTCGTACGTTCACATATCTCATGAGCCATAGGTACAGCTATACGGGGGCACAGAGGTAGATGCGGCACCGGCTCCGGGGACCTCCACAACCAAGACCGGTGTCATACATGATATATGGTAGGTGGGCGCCTGTTACAGGATTTACATTGGTACAAGGGGATTCAAGCTGGGAGAGACAGGAGTCACCCTGTGCCTAAAAAATACATAAACTACCCTATAGTACCTATATAAAAAGCCTGTATGGTAAACACAATAATACCAGAGTGCCTAAAAAACACCGAAATACAGTGAATACATAAAACGGTTATGTAGTGCCTATATAATAAGCCTGTACACTAAACACAAAATGAACATATAGCACCTAAATAATACCGAAATACAGTGAATTCATAAAACCACCATACAGTGCCTATCTAAAAGGTCTGTACTGTAAACAACTGCCTACATAATACGCCTGAATAGGAAATACATAAAGACACCATAAAGTGCCCAAATAATAACACTGATATACAGTGAATACATAAATCTGCCATATAGTGCTCAAATATAGTGAAACGTACTAAATTATACTGATGATGTGGTAGATGCCGTGTAGTTGATCTACAATCTATGGCACTCAAAAAAAAAAAAAACTACAACTCCCAGCATGCCCTGACAGTGTGTGGCAGTCCGATCTATAGAAAGTCCCAACCCTACTGCACCCCCAAAATACAGCATAGCACAAGGGGACCCTCCTGCTCAGGTCTCTTTCTTCAGTCCTTATAGTCCTCATTTAGTATTGATTCTACAGCATATTTTCTTATTCTGCATTATGTCGTCCCCCCGTCATTCCTCCTGGAAATGTATGAATACACGGACAACTGGGTGTTACCATTCATCTTGACAGCCTTGCATCATGAACACTGACTGGTCAATATCAGAGTGTGCAGTGACACCCCCTCCCCCAACCGGCAACACTTTATTCATACATTTCCAGGAGGGATAACAGAGGAATGGTACAACATAGAATTTGAAGTAAAGATGCTCCAGAATTGCTATATCCTGGGGAAAGCAACGGTTTACTGAAACCAACATGTCAGGAGGGCGGATTGAGGCTGCTTAAGGAATAAGCCCTTCCTGTTTCATGTCAATTTGGTGTTTCGATTCCAAACAAATCTCTGCTTGCTTTTCATGAATGGGAACTTTCAGAGGCTGAAATCTCATACTGATCAAGTCCAAGAGACATAGGTGCTTGACTTAAGATTTTATCAAAACTCTCTCATGAGAAATGTAAAAGGCCATTGTTCACCGACAGCAAGCAGAAAAAAAAACGGAATGTACTCCGTATGCATTCCATTTCCGTATTTCCGTTCCGTTAAAAGATAGAACTTGTCCTATTCTTGTCCGCATCACGGACAAGGATAGTACTGTTCTATTAGGGGCCAGATGTTCTGTTCCGCAAAGAAAGGAATACACACGGATGTCATCCATTTTTTTTTCCGCGGATCCAGTTTTTGCGGACCGCAAAACCATACGGTCATGTGCAATAGACCTTATACTGTCCTGGATGTGGGTGACCTTACAGCGAGTTTACTGGGAGAGCAGCCCAGCGTATTGTATACGGCGGCGTCTGGTTTAACCGACGGATTGAATATAAATCAGTCGCCCCTCGGGAACCTATTGACCGGACGGAGCGTGTCTGGCGGTGCAGGTTACTAGGCGAGACGATAGCACGGAGGCCGGGTTACGTCTTGGGGTATGTTCAGACGGTGGATTTTGTCCGGGATATCCGATGGCGGAAACTGCTGCGGTTTCTGTTGTGGGTTTTCATGCCCACCTGCTCCATTCAATGGCACTAAACCGCGAACAGGCTCCCCCTGCGGCTTTCTGAGGTGTCCGCGCCATGAATTGACTTGCACATTCTCGGCGCGGTCTTGAAAACCGCGAACGCAGACTCCCATGCCGAAAACCAAGCTGAATCTATGCCCCAAATCCTCCGTCTGAACATTTCCTTACCTCCCGCTTAATACAGCGCCCAACAAAGGGGACAGTGTGCGCCGCAGCGCGCTAACCGCTTATCTGCACCGGATTAGCCGCTCGCGTCTGCTTTCTGTTCCTTCTGCTGACAGCCCTGTGACAAGCCCAGCACTTTACTGACTTAATTAGACGAAAATGGACCTTTTCCCTCCCCAAAAAAAGAAAAAACTTGCCCCGTATCGCAGAAAATATTTTGCCTGGATGAGATAGCTTATCTTCGGTCTGGCGGACGGCTCTGCAGAATTTCCTAGGTTCGGGTTAAACAAACAGCGCTGAAGGTTTTACAGTTCCCTCCAGTGTCGGGGAGAGATGCAGGAACTGGGGGTCTGGAAAAAATATATGAAAAAAAAAAGGAACTGAAATTTTTGCAGGATGAGGTCAGTTGTGTCAATAGCGAAGCTTGGCTCGGAGATCAGCGGTTGTCCGGCGGTTCGGGTTCTTGACGCGGAGAAACGTGAATTCTCTTTGCGCCATTTTAAGGGGATCTTTAGTAGGAGCATGCTCGATCAGGTGGGCATTGATTTCCATAATGGACGGGCTCCATGGAGCGATACAAGCCCTTTGGCACCGCTACATTCTGAGCAAAGGTGCAATCAATCTCTGAGCAGCGCCAAGGGGCTTGTACCTCTCCCTGGGGCCTTTAGTGTGGGGATCAGTGTATGCCCGAAGGACGCTCTTCTGGACGCACGGCGGTCAGAATGTCAGGAGAGTGTCGGTGCAGGGAGCACCACCAATGAGGCCAGGTGAGGCAATCGCCTCCGGCAGCACCAGGTTGGGGGCAGCCGAAGGGCCTGAAGGGAAGGGGTTAGGTTAAGAAATTGGCATGTATGCTATATGTTTATGCACTTGCTAGGTTGGAAGCCTTGATTGTCAGAGCATGCTGGGGGTTGTAGTTCTGCAGCCACAGGTTGGATACCACTGCTCTGTAGGACAGAGAGTTAAAGGGAACCTGTCTCCTGGTTTGGGGGTCACATTCAGGCCGGTATGTAGCTGGAGGTTAGGATCCCAAATCTGCATCTGAGCAAAACCAACGTATTGTGCGAAGAGTCCGGGACTCTCTCCAACAGCACCGGCACATGTGAGGTGAAGCCATCCTCAGCTCCATCGGCGCAGTGCACACGTACCTGATGCCACTGGAGAAGTGTCCTGGACTCTTCTCTCAGCAAGTGTGAATTTCATTCACTTTCTTTTTAGGGCTTGTTCACACGACCGTATGGGTTTTGCAGTCCGTTTTTCACGGATCCGTTGTTCCGTTTTTTTGTATCCGTAGTGTTTCTGTCTCTGTTCCGTTTCGCATTTCCACAAAAAATCTCCGTATGGTTTCCGTATACGATCCGCTTTTTGCAGATCGCAAACGGAAACAGAAAATTTATAATCATTAGGCCTCATGCACACGACCGTTGTTTGATTCCGTGTCTGTTGAGACGTTTTTCGTGCTTTTCTGCGGACCCATTGGTTTTCAATGGGTCCGTGGAAAACTCGTCAAATGCACCGTTTGTCCTCCGCGTCCGTGATTACTGTCTGTCAAAAAAATATAATCTGTCCTATTCTTGTCCGAAAAAACGGTTTGAGGACCCATTCAAGCCAATGGGACCATGAAAAAATGCGGAGGCACATCCGACTGTCATCCGCGTCTACATCCGTGACCTGCATATATATTCCATTATTTTTTCTGGCGGACCACGGAAACACAACGGAACCGCATTTTGCGGACCGCTAAAAACAACTGTCGTGTGCATGAGGCCTTACTGTAATGTTTGTAAACACATGGGCAAAGTGGGCATGGATCCGCAAAATATGGATGACATACGGATGTGTTCCCTATGCATTCCGTATTTTTTTGCGGACCCATTGACATGAATGGAGCCACGGAACGTGATTTGTGGACAATAATAGGACTAGACTCAAAATGTTGCGGAACGGAAATACGGAAACGGACTGCACACGGAGTACCTTCCATTTTTTTTGAGGACCTATTGAAATTAATGGTTCCGCATACGGTCCGCAAAAAGAACGGAAACGGGGCGAAAATACGTTTGTGTGCGTCAGCCCTTACGTGGATGGATGGGTTGGCCGTTGAAAGGTCTGGGACCCTACACCGCAGTTACATAATGTCGTGCTGGTGGTTTAGTGGCCCCCAAACCAGGTGACAGGGTCCCTTTAATATCCCCGATTTGTGCATTACCTCCCCTTTAAGATGCATTCCTACTCAACATGACAGTATCAGTCATAACTGAAGATCTGAATGGAAAAGGATCCGCTCAGAATGCGTCAGTTCGGCTCCGTTCAGTCTCCATTCCGCTGCCTGCAGCATTTTGCTGTCCGCCTGACGAAGCGGAGCCAAATGGATCCGTCACGGCTAGAGATGAGCGAACTTCTATTTTCAGTTCGGCGTCCAAAGTTCGGGTTCGGGTTATCGTAGCATCCAGTTGT
Organism: Bufotes viridis; assembly: GCA_033119425.1. Taxonomy (NCBI): domain Eukaryota; kingdom Metazoa; phylum Chordata; class Amphibia; order Anura; family Bufonidae; genus Bufotes; species Bufotes viridis. The sequence continues at coordinate 150,348,773 of CM065596.1, forward strand.
GGATTCCGTAACGGCATATGGAATCCATAAGGGGTTGCTTCATTGAACCCGAACCTTGGGCAACCCTAAGGACCTGGGGTGACGTCACCGTCATGTGATCAGTGCAGGGGGCGTGGCTCAGTACTGGATCACCTCTTATCCAATCCAGTGCTGAGCCACGCCCCCTGCACTGATCACATGACGGTGACGTCACCCCAGGTCCTTAGGGTTGTCCAAGGTTCGGGTTCAATGAAGCATCCCCTTATGGATTCCATATGCCGTTACGGAATCCATAACGGGATGCTACGATAACCCGAACCCGAACTTTGGACGCCGAACTAAAAATAGAAGTTCGCTTATCTCTAGTCCCGGCTATAGAAGACATAATACAACCGGATCCGTTCATGGCGGATGCATGCGGTTGTATTATTGTAACGGAAGCGTTTTTGAAGATCCATGACGGCTCCGCAAAAAAACGCTAATGTGAAAGTAGCCTAAAACATCAAACTAATCCTTTCCATTTTCTTAAACCTTACCCCCCCCAATTACCTCTCACCACCCCCACCCCCCCCCCCCATTTTGCGATGCGTCTTCCTTCCTCGCTGACAAACAAAGCGGAACGGGGGTAATGAAAAGGCAGGAATCTCTAAGATTTCCATTCTCCCCATATCTTAAACCATTTATCCCGGCATTTCTCTGTTTATATAAAATGTTTCATAGCTTTTAATCTGATTATTGAGATTTAGCCAAGTATCTACACTGGAGCATCAGATGAAAACCAAGCCCTGAGATCAGGAGTCCTGCCAAAAACATTATCTCTAGCAGAAGAATCCTTTTATATTTATGGCACCCGACCTTGGATAGATCACTCAAAATCCAGGACTCTACCGTAAATGGTATCGCCACTTTCACTTTCTGAGTAATATAATTGTGTATTAGGCCTCTTGCACACGAGCGTGGCGGATTGGCTCCGGATGCGTTCAGTGAAGCAAGTTCGGTCAGTTTTGCCTGCGATCGCGTTCAGTTTTTTCTGCGCGGGTGCAATGCGTTTTGATGTGTTTTTCACGTGCGTGATAAAAAACTGAAGGTTTACAAACAACATCTCTTAGCAACCATCAGTGAGAAACGCATCGCACCCGCACTAGCTTGCGGATGCAATGCGATTTTCACGCAGCCCCATTCACTTCTATGGGGCCAGGGCTGCGTGTAAAACGTAGAATATAGAACATGCTGAGTTTTTCACGCAACGCAAAAGCGATGCGTGAAAAAAAAAACACTCATGTGCACAGACCCATTGAAATGAATGGGTCCGGATTCAGTGCGGGTGCTATGCGTTCACGTCATGCATTGCACCCGCCAGGAAAACTCGCTCGTGTGAAAGGGGCCTTACCCTCCAATAGCCTTCTAATTCTGTAAGGCCTAATTCACACGTCCGCAATCGTTCCGCAAATTTGCGGAACGGGTGTGGATCCATTCATTTTGAATGGCGATGTGATGGATGCGCAGAGCACACAATGTGCTCTCCGCATCCGAATTTGCGGAGCGCGCCGCCGATCTTTTGGACGGCGGCTCCGCAATTGCGGACAAGTATAGGCATCTCTATAGGGCTGGTGGCAAGGTGTTTTGCGGATCCGCAAAACACTATGGACGTGTTAATAAGGCCCAAAGGTCCAAAACATATGTAAGTGATCGGCCTGAGGTGTATCACTCCGTGGACAGTTGGAAGTGTTTCTAAAACCCCATTTATTAAGCAACAAAGGTGTAATATAAATTCTGTGTAGAATATTAAATTGAACCAATATGTGATTAAAATTATGAGAAACTAATGCCCCATTCCCCAGTATATTATCCCAATCATTGGGCGATCCCTTCTCCAAGCTTTTTGGGGACTGTAGTTTAATAAATCGCGCTTTAGGTAAATCTTTATATCATTGAGAAATCCTAACCCTCCGTGACGGCTCATGCAAAAATGTGAAAGTGTCAATACCAAAAAGCGATTTTTCTTTTTTACTAGAAAGTGCCGAACGTAACAGAAAATAACGAAACCAAGATACGTTAGAAATATTGTCATATTGTGCTGTCTGCATCAGCATTTCCGGTCCGCGGCTTCCGAAAAAAATAGAACATGTCCTATTCGTGCCCGGACAAGAATAGGCATTTCTATAGGGGTGCCGACTCCGTGTATTGTGGATCCGCATTACACTACGGGCGTGTGACTGGACCCTAATCCTGTTGGGGGTTAATTAACTTACCAGATTCCAATAGGGAAAAAATATTATCACGTGGGGACCTCTTCACCAAAGTTGTACAAAGCGGACTTTTCTCCCATTCATGGTACAACCATAAGGCCCCTTTCACACGGGCGTGAGGAGGACGCATTGCACCCGCACTGAATCCGGACCCATTCATTTCTATGGGGCTGTGCACATGAGCGGTGATTATCACGCATCACTTCTGCGTTGCGTGAAAATCGCAGCATGCTCTATATTGTGCGTTTTTCACGCAACGCAGGCCCCATAGAAGTGAATGGGGCTGCGGGAAAATCGCAAGCATCCGCAAGCAAGTGCAGATGCAGTGCGATTTTCCCGCTTAGTTGCTAAGAGACGGGACCCGATCTTTATTATCTTTCTTTATTTTTATTTTATTAGATTATATTTTAAATTCTCCAGAATACTCAACCTGAAACTGGACTTCAGTGATGAAGTCCGGCTTCGGGTCTGGGTACCAAACATGGCGATTTTTCCTACGCGCGTGCAAAACGCATTTCAAAATTTTGCACACGGGTGGAAAAATCGCGCATTTTCCCGCAACGCTCCTGCCTCTTATCCGGGCGTCAAACATGACGCCCGTGTGAAAGAGGCCTTACTGTGACGCCATAAAAAGCCTTTAAAGCAGGGAGGATTTAGTCCTCCCGGTTCCATCGGATTAAAAAACTTGCTCCAATTTAAGCCTTACTCGCTTTCTCCCCCAGAGTAGATCATTGATTTAAAAAACGCATCTTCAATCCATACTGGGGAATTCCTGAGGATATACAATAGTTGGGGCGAAATCACCATCTTCACCTATGATATTCTATCGGCTCTAGATAGCGGGAGTCGGAGCCGTATCTTTATTCTAGATCTCAATTTCGTTATTAATGGGATCAAATTTAACTTGAATCTTAACAGAATTAGTAATGCCCAGATATTCAAATGAATCGCAGATCTGCAAATTCCTCCGTAAAGGGTTGTAATCTATCCAGGGGCATGAGAATAGTTTCAGACCAATTAATATCAAGACCCGAATCCTCACCAAAGGAAGTAACAGCTGGAAGAACCCTCAGAAGTGCGGAATTTGTGTGTCGTATATAAAATAAAACATCGTCAGCATATGGGGAGATCCGATCTTCTATGCCCAATGTCCCAAAACCTTCCATCGTAGGGTCTTGCCTGACTGTGACAGCAAGGGGCTCAATATAAATATCAAATAAGAATGGGGATAATGGGCATCCTTGACGAGTGCCCCTCCCCAAAGAAATGCACCTGGTAAGCATCTTATTAGTATTCAGCCTCGGCCTAGAGGATTTATACAGAAGTTTAACCATATTTAGAAACTTATTTAATCAACAATGAAATGTTGATTAAGCATTTTTCATATGAATGGCCTCATCCTCCGAGGTGCGGACACAGGCACGGTGCTTTACGTCAGCTGTGGCGAGGTCTTGTCCTGCAACTCATTGACTTAGGGGGGTTTTCCCTTGAAAAACATTCAATATTTTTCAAACCAGCACCTGGATCTGAATACTTTTGCAACTGCACGAACGGAGTTCTTGAATAAAATGTATTGCTTTAGCGCCACCTCCTGTTTTTTCATGTCTTTATTTCTCTGTCCACATCAGTTTCATCACTGAGGTGGTCGCACATGCTCAGTTCGATCCTTAAATGCCACCAGCCAAATCTACTACACTTGTGTTAACAGCCTTTTCTGCCTGAGTTCACCAGATCAGCCTAGCCGGATACCGCTGTTCTCTGCCAGACCCCAGTGACTATAATGCGATCCGCTGCCAGAAAGCGGCTGAATCCCCATCAGGTCCCAATAAAGTCAATGGGGTCCAGAGTTGAATGGCAGCATTCGGCTAGGTGGGATGTGTTTAACGCAAGAAGCTGTATTGGTGAAAGGTAAAAAGCTGCAGCAGACAGGACACAGACCCTGTGCTGTGATAGGGAGAGAGCTGCAGTAGAAAGGACACGCCTCCTGACCTGCCATAGGGAGAGAGCTACAGAAGAAAGGATACGTCCCCTGAGCGGTGATAGGGAGGAGCTGCAGTAGAAAGGACATGCCTCCTGAGCTGTGATAAGGAAAGAGCTACATAACAAAGGGCACGCCCCCTGAGCTGTGATAGGCAGAGGGCTGCAGTAGAAAGTGCATGCCCCTGTGCCGGCAGTATGAAATAATTCTAGCAGAACAATTGGAGCAGTGAATGGGAAGATCTCTGGATCCATGTGAGGTCCAGGGCTGGGTATAGCTTTGTTAAAGATCGTCATGTACTATATGACGTCCGATTGTCATTTTTTACATCAATCATGAGACCATCCCTTTAAATAGGACTGAGATGCAGTACCAGGCTTAGCCACAACCATATGTTTGGTGCTGTGTCTGTAAATAATGATGAGGACATTAAGGTCCCTTCATTTAGCTGATCATCAGGGCACCCAGGGGTGCACCACCAATGAGGCGGGGTGAGGCGATCGCCCCAGGTACGGGCAAGGGGGCAGCGGAAGGGCCATGGGCAATGAGAGCTTTCATTCTGGAAAATGGGTTAGGTTACGAAATAGGCATTGGAGGGGGCGGGGGGCACATTTTAGTTTTCGCCTCAGGCTGCAAAGGCTAGATGCACCCCTGGGGGTCCCGGGAACTGGATCCCATATTGGTAGGCCCTTTAAATCAGCCCATGTGACACGGCTTCCTGATTGGCAGAGGCGATATAATCAGCGCGCGGTGCACTTCTCAGAGCCTTATATAATGTCACCTGTGCCTGAGCTTTACATGTTTGGCCCCGGTGACCCCATCCTGGGGGCGGCGGGTGCAGGTATTGTGCGTGCCTCCATTTATTCTCCTTGTAACAAATGGGGTTTTCACAAACACTTTCCATCTGCTTCTCCTTTGTATGAAGTAAGGGATTTGTTTCCTGCGGGGCTGCAAGCTGTCACCTCGTCCGCACGCCCGCCGCCCGCCGAGCATGTGGCACCCGAGTGACGGCCCATAGAGAAAGGTAAAGTTCTGCAGGTAATCGCAAACCTTTCCTTCCTGAGCTCTCCACACCCTCTTCATTTACACCGAGCCCATTCTCAGCCGGCAGCGGCTATTTATTTGCCCAGGTGCGGCGTGCATGCTCGGTGAGGTCATGCCCAGATAGAATTACACAGCTGGGTTCACTTCAGCATTCAAGGGCATTAGGCCCTCCCTGCGTCTCTCCACAATGTAGATGTTTGTCGACTTCCCGTGAAGGAAGGGGGTTGATGGGATAGATGTGGAGACCCAGGCGAGGTGAATATCCGCAAGGACTATGATGGACATGGCGCAGTTGAGGATTGGGGGGAGTAGTACTGTTTACTTTCCAGGTCTGTGAGTCACGCCACATCTGGACCCTCTGAGGATAATACACGGAGCAAAAACATTCCAGCGTTCACATCGGAGGATTGAATTAAGCAGATTTCCCCCAAACATTTCAGAATGAGCCAAATGTGGGGTGACAACCACTAATGACAGCCATGACGGTGCCCATAAAAGCTGGCATGGGTCCTGAATGCCCCTAGACCCGCACCAAACTGCAGAGGCCTGCTGCATTCCCCTAATCTTATGGGCCAGTTTTAATCCTCCCTGGAATTTTTAATATTCAATTCACGAACCAGGAGGCTCAGGATGAGCAGCATTAGACTGTGGGAGAAGTTAGAAGAATGGAAATATGAAAAGGAAGATGTCTGAAAATCGACAGAAGCGCAGGGCCGGTTACATTGTATCAACAGTAGGGAACGGTGGATATTATGGTCCAGATACAGTGTTCGATTCCTGACGTGTAAACCCGCCACGAGTCTGTGGTCACATATGACTTGGCCGATGATTTTAGGGTGAACCATCTGTGAAAATCTGCATTATGAATGAAAATGTTGCCGACGCTCTGCATCATGCTTTCCTACACATGGATGAGGTTCTGAAAGCCTCGTCCACACGGACTGTACTGTAAACTGCAGCAGATTTCCATCTAATAGGACAGATTTACATATGCTGGATGTATCTGTGAAGGTTCCCATTCACCGACAGCAAGCAGTTGTCTTGAAAATAACGAAGAGTTAAAGTGTATTAAAGGGGTTTTCCGGGAGTTTGATATTGATGACCTATAGCTCATCAGTATCTGACTGGTGGGGGTCCGACTCCTGGCACCCCCGCTGATCAGCTGTTTGAGAAGGCTGTGGCACTGCGGTGAACTTACCAAGCACAGAGCCGTACACCGGATGGCGGCTGCGCTGGGTATTACAGCTCAGCCTCATTCACTACGAAGGGAGCGGGCTGCGCCTAGGCCACGTGGCCCATAGCCGTGATGCCACTGACCTAGGAAGAGGCTGCAGCGCTCACAGGAGCAGCGCGCTTTCTTCATAAAGCTGATCGGCAGGTGTGCCGACCAACACCAATCTGATACTGATGTACTAAGCCCTCGGACATCCCCTTTAAGAAGTCGCAGACCTGTTTGAAGATGGACGGTTCAAAAGCGCAGTGCAACAACCTGTATTGTAGAGGTCACAATGTAACAATGCAGACACATTGTAACAATACAAACATAATGTATCAATACAGACATAAGACTGATAAACATTGCAAAAAAAAAGGGGTTCCCCATGTATGAAGCCCAATGCCAAAGAAAGCTGGAGGTGTCTCCTATAGGGGCCACTCCATAGGTACTCATCCGTTCACGGTGCCTAGTTATGGGGCAGACAAACTGATAAAATCCCTCTTAAACAAAGCGTAAAACTCCTGGGAAATCGTCTGATACGAACCATACATGGGAATACGAGATGCTATATAGGCAAAACTCGCAACGTGCAAGGACAATACAAGGCTTTTATTCGAACAGACGGAAACAGCCAATGCAGGATAAATATATATGGGTAGAATGGTCTTCGTCCCATAGTACAGCCAAAAAAAGAATGAAACGATAACACAAGCCGATGTCTTTGCGTCTGTTTGACGTCTGGCCGTGCGCCGCTCGCTCTTACCTGACATTTTTCTTATCCTCTTATGCGCCTCTTCCATGTTCAAGGTGAAATGCGTTGGTTGCGCCGAAATAAAATAAAGATGAGCCTCAAACCATACATGGTGCATCCACAATGCATATACTGCCCTCACATGTAGGAGCTCTGTACACAGGGCGCTAATACATATGCAATTCTAGCTACGCTCAATGGCTGTGTACAGGACAGGAGAATATTGGGGACAATTCCCGGGACAATGGGCCGGAAACTACAGCAAATAAATTCACATCTGCCGAAAAGACCCCAAGAGTTTTCCAGAGGTTTCATCCACCCCTTTAAAAGCCCACAGACGGACCACCCCCACCTTTAACATAAATGGTCCGCATTTTCCTCAAATGCTGGAGGGGGCTCGGCCGGACCCCACGGACATTAGCTCTGTCTTCTACGATCGACTGCCTATTGCCAGCTGGACAGATGTAGCAGAGCTGAATGGGTTAGGGATCGGTTTCAAGGTGAAAACTGGGAGAAAACATGCTAGTGCTTGGCATGTGATCGACAATTCTGAAATTGCTCCAAATTTCATTAAGATGGGCACAAAATATGGCAATATTGTGGCACAAGAAAAAGTCCAGCGTTTCTAGTTGCACCAAATAATTTGGTGCAACTTGTGCCACTTTAGATAAGGGAAGGCCGTATTACTTTAATTAGAAGTTCAGCGGCATCTTCATTCGCTCTCCTTTCCCTGGAAACAATGGCCGCTGCGTATAGCGTACGTGACCGGTTCATTGATATCTGGACTATATACAGTGACGCCAGACACGGCAGCGCTGGTGATGACATATTGTGCGTCCATTAATCACTGCGCCCATCAAAACCAGGGGCAACAACCAGACAACAGCGGGGGTCATTTACGATGGAGCGGCGCCGAGGATCCTGCTGATACATTCTCACCACTTGGTAAAAGTATCAATGTATCAAATAGAAAAAGGACTGACACATGACTCAAGCGTAGGGAGGTGCGTTAAGTGGGGGGGTTCAAAAAGTGCAAAAAATGTAATAATAATACATATTTAAAGAGGACTTTTCATGTTTTTTTTTTTTAGTTTAGATAAATACCGTTACTTGTGGGGTGCCCCTGCTGAAGCTGCCACCCTGCCTGTTTTTTTAAGTACCGGTCGTACGCTCCCCTGTGCCCCCCTGTATTTTTCCCGCTCAGTATGTTAATCCTGAGCATCGGTACAGGGAGGAGGAGACGCAAGGGCTTCTCAATGGGCGTCCCCTTCTCCCTGGCTGTGCCGTGATCCAATCACAGCGGAGAGCGTCACAGCCAGGAAGAAGGAGACGCCCATTGAGAAGCCCTATGCTCCCGATGCTCAGCATTAACATACTGAGCGGGAAAACTACAGGGGGGCACAGCGGGGCGTAGGAGCGATATTTGCAGGGTGGCAGCATCCGCGGGGCTGAGGGCTACCCCGCAAGGAAAGGTATTTATCTAAACTAAAAAAAAGACATGAAAGGCCCTCTGTAAAAACAATTTTTTTGTTAGAATGGCGTCTGATTCTATTGGTACAAATTGGGTTTTACATGTTGCAATGGGGTCATTAGCAGAGGTTGACTGAGCCTTTATTTTTTGCAACGCGTTTCAGGGCTACATCGCATAATTTACATGGAGATGTCCAAATAAATGAACTGGTGAAGCAAGTTTTTGATGTTAGAATAGGGTCCTCAGTAGGAAGAAGAGTGAGGAAACAATTGTTAGTTTATCAACAGCCTGCAACGCATTTCAGGGCTTTATCAGGCAGAATAAATCGATTTCCATGGCATGAGCCTATATGAGGGCATCAGAAAGATGCCAGCTGGTCAAGGAAGCTTTAAATACTTGAACAGGGCCCTGAAAGGTGTCTAATGGAGCAAGAAAACCCCATTCTTTGATGGGCATCCATATATCTGAAACGCGTTTCAGGTGATTTACATGGAGATGACCAAATTAGCGAGACAAAACTGGTCAAAGAAGCTTTAGGAGCTAGAATGGGGTCCCTCAGATGGTGTCAATGAGCTCAAGGAACGGACTGATAAGTGAGCATCTATTTTTCTGCAAGCTTCACCGTGTTTCAGGGTTCCATCAGGTAGAATAAACCAATTTACATGACATGGGCCTACACAAGGGGGCATCAAAAAGATACTAGTTGTCAGGGAAGCTTTAGATACTAGAATGTGGTGCTTAAATGGTGTCAGAAGGAACATAAGGAACCAATCATTAGCTGGGCATCCATATATACCAAACGCGTTTCAGGCCAACACCAGCCACTTTATGAAATAAAGCAAATTCATTTACATGAGGTTGCAGTGAGCTTGACCCAAGGGGCGTAATCTGTAATGGTCATGTTTTATTAGGTGACAGCCCCACGGGCCAGATTAGGGTCCTTCTATTCCACAGTCTGTATTGTGATAGGGAGCGTGTCAAAAAAGGAAGGTGGGCTCTTCAGCGTACTGCGCATCGTAAATGACCACCGACAGCTTCAATACATTTTATCAACAAAACAGACGACTAGGATGACAGTAAACCCAACACGGACCAAAAAAACCCCCCCAAAATGTGGCGGTCGAATGATCGGACCTTCTTATTTGGACATTTCAGTCTGCAGGAGAACTAGTCCCATCGTACACCATCATTTTGCATGTCATTACCTGGTTCCACATCATGCCACCCGCTTGACTGACTGCCGCTCCCTGGTGAACGACCCTGGTTCGGGTAAAATGGCTCCTCGCTAGGACTGTCCATCTCATCCTCTACGGATTTGAGGCGCTTCGTAGAACTTGCGGAGAAGAAGAAAGAGACAATGAAGGAAGACAGAACTCGCACAATGTTTCTACAGATACAGAGTCATGCAGTGAACATTACATAGCAAGAAAAGAGCGCCACCTAGTGGAAAGACTGCCGTAAAAAAAGGAAGAAAGCATATGAGGAATGACCCCCCCAGTCATAGTTACCTGGTAGAAGACGTGCTGGGCAACGATCTTCTCATTGCACCCGGGCTCATACTGTAGTATGAAGAGCTGTCCAATTCTGAAATGGGGAAATTAGGACCCGTTCCTGCTGCTATGGGTGCTGCAAAAGAAGGAAAGAAAGGGCATTGAGCTGTGGGGGGAACCACGGGGGTCCACGGACATCATGAAACCAAGGGCACACTATGGCGGTGGACAGTCATACTCATCCTAGCCATAGGTATTAGTGACATCACTGGTCCCTTGTGCCGCAGAACATTTACGTAGAGGTCATGGCTCAGGTGTAATTTGACGCTTTTTGCCCCAAATTCAAAATCTGTAACCCCCACCCAAGCCTATATTACGGCAGACAAGACATTGGGCACCCTTAGGCACCAAAGCCGGGTGCTCAATGTATCTTCACCCTGTGACCATGTACATAGGATGTAATACTATCAAATCAGACACTGGAGGAATAACTAAAATATAGCTAGCTTTCTGGCCCCTGCCTGACACTTAGCACTCATTACTGTGGACATTTCACTGACGGGTGTAGGCAGTTTTGGCAATCAGGGCTAAGTGGGGAGAGTCTCCTCACCCATAAAGGGGTATTCTAACCCTTAGCTAAATGTTAGATGGGTTGGGGACTGAACGCTGGGACCCCGACTGATCATGGGGATCGCTCTTTCCATAGGGCACCTGTTAGTGGACAGAGGAGAAGACTAAGGCTGGGTTCAGACTTGCGCGTATTTGATACGCGCGTAAAACGCGCGTTTCTGTCGCAAGTATTACAGCACGTTTTTGCAAATAGGAAACGCGCATTGTACGCGTGTTCGTGTGATTGACTACTGTGGCGTCAATCACAATACGGGGGACAAAACGCCCCAAAGAAGCTCAAGAACTTTTTTGAGCGTAGGGCGTTTTTCAGGGCGTTCAAACACGCTGTAAAACGCTCAAGTGAGAACCAGGGCCATAGGGAAGGATTGGTTTTCATGTGTTGAGCGTTTTACAGCACGTTTGAACGCGCTGTAAAACGGTCAAGTGTGAACCCAGCCTAAGAGTTAAGGGCGTGCTCCAATTACAATAGACTGGTAGGGAGCGTGCCCACTCGCCCAGCTCTCCGGCCCGCTCCTCCCCTGCCAGGATAGGTAATCCTATGAATCAATGTTATTGTTGGAATACCCCTTTAAAGGGACAGCATTCTCCCGCCTCCCCCACTGTAAGTGCCTGTTCAGATTTCTAGAAAATGGTTATTCTGCGGCAAAAAAATGTTTTTTATTTAAAAAAAAAAAAAAAGCATTTTTTTTTTTAGATGCACGTCGGCGGCTTCTGGATCGCGTTACCAATTATTGGATGTATCTGTGACAAGTGCTAGGATTCTCCTGATGCTGAGCAGATGTCTGCGCCTCCGGAACGTACACTTTACCGCGCCAAATAAATCTGTCCTGAAATGTTTTTTGAAACTCCGTTTTAAATATGAAGTCAGATAGATGAACACGTATAGCCCTGACACAACAGCCTCATACCAGATCATAGGTCACTGCTTCCCATAAGATCAGTACATTCTTCTGAAATACTCTGTGCTGCTGGGGACCCTCATGTAGCTTTCAGTGCTATCTCCGTCCTTCTCCTCACATCATCCTCCTGCCTTGGTCACGTGAGGCGTCGGCTTATTTATTATCCAGGTCATGTCTCAAGGCCTGTTTAAAGGGTCGAACTCTGCCTTACATCTGGTGGCATTAGAGGCGGAGCTTGTTAAGTGCTCATTTGCATCCCTTTCTTCCCAGAATTCCAGAGGAGCGTGTATGGCCCATAGGTTTCCTCACGCTGACTAAGGTGCTCTCCCCCCAAGGAGCGATAGTACCCCTTAAGACCTCTGCTTACTAACATCAGATGAGACCAGAGGTCACTGCCCCCAAGATCAATACACTCCTTTTCTAAAATACTCTGTGCTGCTGGGATACCCTATGTACCTTCCAGTGTTATTTCCATTCTCCTCACACAGACAAGCAGGAAAGCTGATGATAAACGGTCCCCCATAACGATGGCCGCCATGTCCAGTAATCCGGTATATCGCAGAGGCGCCACCCCTGGCTCCGCCATGTCTTCGGAGGGAAGCTTGCCCCAGTGCTCCTGTCCCTAAAAAGACTTTGGCTCCCGATTTCTTTTCTCTGCCCCCCTGTACAGCACAAGGTAAGTGGGACCAGTATGTGCCCCCCCCCCAGGTGCACCAAGGATGGCAGGATGTGCGCTGTGCGTATATTTTACCGGATGATATCCGGACATGTCTATAATCAGGGCTCGCAGAAAACCGATGACTTCCCTGGGAAGAACAGTCTCAGTAATTTATGTAAAAGACAGCAGAGATGTGGACAGCGAGGAGCCCCCCGCAGACAGGCGGCCGCACCGCAGTGAGGGCTCCGAGAAATCACCACATTGCAGGCAATCTGTCAGGAGGGGAAATCAATCACTCCGGACGCTGCAGTATCACAGCCGCACTACTCCCAACAGACGCCCATCGTCCTTCTCCATCAGAGCCGCCCGACCTGTCATCTGTAGAACAAAGTCAGCTGCACTTCTACGGACTGAAGTCATATCACAAATTATATCTATCTATCTATCTATCTATTATCTATCTATCAATCTATCTATCAATCTATTATCTATCAATTATCTATCCATCAATCTAATATCTATTATCTATCTATCTATCTATCTATCTATCTCATATCTATCTATCTATTATCTATCTATCTCATATCTATCTATCTATCTATCTCATATCTATCTATCTATCTATCTATCTATCTATCTATCTATCTATCTATCTCCTATCTATCTATCTATCTATCTATCCATTCATCCATGATCTATCCTTATTCCTTGTATGAGGAAGACCTTTACTCCATGTCAATAATGGGGCATTTGAAGAGAACTGCTGGTCTGCAGAGGTTAATGCCTCCCATGGGAAGTGGGAAAAGGACCAGTTGAACCGTGGACTCCTCTTCTATGGACCCCTAAAGCCCACCAGGACCTAGCTTATAACCTCCCCACCACCGGTGATGTCATCAGTTACTGTCCACCATGATGTCACACGCTCTTCAGACATTGCAAAACTCAACTCTCAGCTTGCGGGGAATGCTAAGAGTTATGGCTTTCCACCAGCCACAGTTACTATACTTGGACCCCACTGGCACTGGGGCCCTCAGGGGCCAGGTTAAGATTTCCCCCTCACTCACAGACAAAGGCAGAGCATTAGAAGCTGAGGGTAAGTCCATATGGGACGGAAGGGCTTCAGATTTTAGCTGCAGATTTGCACAGGAAAACCCACAGTGGAGTCTGGGGCTCATTCACACGCTGCAGAACCTGAGCGGGTGCGAGGACTTTAAATTCCGCATCATGTAGAAAGATCTCTATTGTGGATTTTTCTGCAGATCTGTGCAGTGCATGGACCAGTGGCGTACATAGAGAAGTAAGGGCCCCATAGCAGTCGCAGGGTCTGCCGCTATGGTAGTTACGCCCTTGGCATGGACCTAACATCACAGGAGCGTTCTCAGATCTCTGCCCCCCATGTGCGCTCACCCCATACATCTAGAACTTCTGACTCTCCAGTTCGCCCGGCTTGATGGGAGTTGTAGTCTTGCATTGCTGGAGCCACAGTTCTGATCCGTTTACTGGCAGAAGTCGCGCAGCCGCTCACACGGTCCTAGAAATTTAAGGGCGAACACGAGCGCTGATAACTATAATCTAATTTTCATGTACTATTTGGGAAATTTATTGGAAAAGAACCGGCTAAATCCAATAAATAAAAGCGGCCAGATGGTGTTTTCACTCCCTGGAATGCCGCAAAGTTTGATTTACCAACATTTAGTGAAAAGTAAAATAAAATGTCTCTATAAAATGATAAGACTGCAAGAGTAACCCCCATAAATACTCCCGTCTAATGTATTCACCCTCCACAGACGCCGCATTAGCAAGAAACATTATGTGCCGCTAATAAACTTTCTTTATGGACCGAGGAAGTAGTAGAAGAAGAAGATCCGAGAGCGGACTACTACCCCTGCTGGACTCAGCGCTGCGCAGCCGACAATGGGACGTGTCATTGTCACAATGTACCAGTCACCAACACACAGAGAATACTGCAAATCTGAGTGTTAGACTTCATCCACAGAACCTGCTGTGTAGATAGATAGATAGATAGATAGATAGATAGATATGAAATAGATAGATATGAGATAGATAGATAGATAGATAGATAGATAGATATGAGATAGATAGATAGATAGATGATATGAGATAAGATAGATAGATAGATAGATAGATAGATAGATATGGATAGATAGATAGATAGATAGATAGATAGATATGAAATAGATAGATAGGAGATAGATAGATAGATAGATAGATAGAAGATATGAGATAGATAGAGAGATAGATAGATAGATAGATAGATAGATAGATAGATAGATGAGATAGATAGAGAGATAGATATTAGATAGATAGATAGATAGATAGATAGATAGAGAGATAGATAGATAACCAGACTTCTTGGTCTGACTCTCTTCACTTTACGCAGAGGATATGAAACGCGTGGCTCGCACTCCGGGATGACTGGTGCGGGTTTCTATTGACCGTCTCATTATGCTGACTTCCATTTATAAACACGGATAAACCACTAGGTTTATGGAGACTTTTTGTGCAGCTTTAATAGGATATTGATCGAGAGCGCGCTTTGAGTGGACTGCCATTGAATTGTGTAATGGCGTACAAAAGGCAAGGTCACAGCGACTGCTCATTCTCGGGCCGCAGGCTATTTTTTATTATAATCTTTTTCTTCCCTCTAATATCCCGGCACAAAACGCGTTCTCCCTGGAGAAGCAGAGCTCAGCACAGGGTGCAGTGTGGGAGACATTTCTCACACCAGAGTGAGGAGATGAACCAGGTAAACCGACGACACCGCCAGAGGGCCCAACGGGCACAGGGGACCCATAGCGGGAGGGAAACCAAGCTTTATGCTCCTGATGACAAGGGTGGGGTAGAAAGGGGGCCACGAGAAAGGTACCTTCCCAGACGCACCCATTCTCATGGGCATAGGGACAGGACTATATAGGGCAGGCATCCTCAAACTGCGGCCCTCCAGCTGTTGCAAAACTACAACTCCCAGCATGCCTGGACAGCCTACAGCTATCAGCCTACAGCAGGGCATTGTGGGAATTGTAGTTTTACAACAGCTGGAGGGCCGCAGGTTGAGGATGCCTGATATAGGGCATAGGCAGATATTTTCCCTATGGATTGGGAGATAAGCGGTGCCAGATGTAATAGCAGCTGCCTATCACTGGGGAAAATAAAAAATTGGACTGGCAAAAATTCCCATTTTACCTGACATTTCACATTCCATTAGCTCATCAGTGGATCCCATGAAAAAGATCTTTAGACAAGAAATCTAACGTCATCAATCAGAAATCAGACCAAGACTCTGGACTCCAAAATGATACATTTGACCTGCACTGATACATTGTAACAAACTGGACAGGATATAGATTTGTACTTCTCACAGGGGGCTGACAATCTAGACTGGATATATTTGCAACAAACCTTCAGCTGTTGAAAGCATAAGGCTACTTTCCCACTAGCGGCAGGACGGTTCCGACAGGCTGTTCACCCGACAGCCTGTCGGATCCGTCCTGCCGCTAGCAAACGTGCGCCCCCGGAACTACCGCTCCGGCCCCATTGACTATAATGGGGGCGGGGCTGAGTTCCGGAGGAGGCACGGCAGTGCATGGCGGGAGGCTGCCGGAAAAAATTTCGGACATGTCATAGTTTTATTCCGGCAGCCTCTCGCCGTGCGCTGCCGTGCCTCCGCCGGAGCTCAGCACCGCCCCTATCATAGTCAATGGGGCCGAAGCGGTAGTCTGGGGGCGCACGTTCACTAGCGGAAGTCCGGGGGCACACGTTCACTAGCGGAAGTCCGGGGGCACACGTTCACAAGCGGGTGAACAGCCTATCGGATCCGTCCTGCCGCTAGTGGGAAAGTAGCCTTAGGAACAGGTTTTCACCTTGTGACCGTAAACAACGAATGTCCCCATTTACTGACGGCAATCAGAGATCTTGAAAACAGTGAGGAATGAAAACACATTGGGGCACATTCAGCGCAGGGCATGAACTGCTCCGACGCTCCTGTCAGGGGGGCTGCCTGGGTGAAAATGGGGATATGTCCGGGTTGAGCTCTGAACCCGGACAACCCCTTTAAATGTTGCACAGCCGTTGATGAATTAGACTCGGGGTACTGTTATTAGTCTGCCCTCTGGTGGCTGTTTTTCAGTACTGCAGGTTCATAGTCACTTAGACTGGTCATGAAAAAAGTCGCAAATTTGCGGAGAAGAGTCACGTCTCCCAAAAAAGTGTGCAAAAAGTTGCAATTCAACACTGAAAACACATGAAGACAAGTCTGCCAGCCCTGGGGTGGAGTAGAAATTAGACTGACTTTGCAACAAATTCAGGTGCAAAAAAAAAGGAGCACCTACATAAATAGGACAGGAAAAAGGCGCAAAAGTCAGAAAACTTCTGAATTAGTCTAAAAATGAAAATAGTCGAATGAGGCGAGAAAGCCTCCAGAACAGGCGCAATTTCAGTAGTAAATGCGACAAAAAAAAATAAGTGTCTAAAACAGCATTTTTAAGATTAAAAACAGGCGCAAACACTTTAGTAAACGTGCCCCTGTATGTTTTGGCCACCAGGTGTCGCTGTGCTATTGCTCCCCCTATGGATGCACTCGGGAATGGTAAATTACGCTATAAATTGCTTATAATGCAGCAGGACACACGGATGGCGGCACGCACCTTACTAGAGTTGTGGGTGGCCTGCTAGGAGGAAGGGCGTCAGAATTTGCCGACCTTTGTAGCACATGTGAATCATATCTGAGACATTGCTGACTCATTAGTGAAATGCAGCAACAAAGAGAAGACGTTTAAATAAGAACCAACTGTTCTCGGCGGAGCTTGTCCTGACGTGACCTCAAATCCCTGCCCCAAACGGGACTCGCCGTTCTGCTGGGTTTCATATATTATCTGCAGTGGCGCTCTCTCACCTGCACTCCGTGGATATCAAACCTGCCACTGAATATGGGGGAGGGGGATTCGTCCAGGGTCGGCTGTTCAGAGCCCCTCTTAGATTCGAACCCTGGACCCCCGTGCTGACCACTGATCCACCATGTACCAGAAATCAACAATGCCCTTTACTTCTGTGGAGGTGGGGGTGACTGACAACTCCTGGGACAATACAACGGTGAGGACAGCGGTTGTCACCAGAATTCTTGTATTTTTTTGGACTTTTTTTGAGAATTCTAAGGTTATGTTCACATTTGGAGGATACGTTGCAGATTTTAGTTTAATGTGGAATCAACTACAATGACCTGTGCTGCAGATTTAGGCTACGTTCACACGACGGCATTTGTCGCGCGAAATAAGTCGCACTATTGTCGCGCGACAATTTTTATAATGGGAGTCTATGGTGTCGCATTGCGACATGCTGCGACTGCGACACAAGAGTCGCAAAAAATCCATCCGGGATAGATTTTTGGCGACTGTTGTGTCGCAGTCGCAACATGTCGCATGTTGCACGTGCGACACCACCAGAGACTCCCATTATAAAAATTGTCGCGGGCCATTAATGTGACATCAATGTCGCGCTACAAATGTTGCAGTGTAGTGGTTCCCGATTTGTCGCGTGACTAAAATTGTCGTCGTGTGCACGTAGCCTAAAGTATATGGCCGTACGAGGTGCGCATTAGTGTCCCCATCGGAGCAGTCTGACACCACTGGCAATCATTATAACAAAATGTCGCAATGTGGTTATTCTCTTCATGGCGCGTGAGATGTCGCCAGTGTAGCCCTAGCCTAAACCTGCCCCAAATCCATAAAAATCTGCATCAAATTTTAACGTGGATGTCACCCTCTGCCTCAGGGCTCATGCACATAAACGTATTTTCTTTCTGTGTTCGTTCCGCTTTTTTTGCGGACCGCATACGGAACCATTCATTTCAATGTGTCCACAAAAAAAAGCAAGTTACTCCGTGCGCATTCCGTTTTCCGTATGTCCGTTCCACAAAAAGACAGAACATGTCCTATTATTGTCCGCATTACAGACAAGGATAGTACTGCTGTATTAGGGGCCGGCTGTTCCGTTCTGCAAAATACATACGGTGGTGTACATGAAATTGATACGCAGCACATTACTGCAGGATATTTGCAGATTCGATTTCGGAAATTTTCTGCAGAACATGGAAGAGATTTGTTAAAATCCTCCGCTGCCAATGTACAGAGCTTTGCAAAACTATTCACCCCCTTGACTTTTTTCGTGTTTTGTTACATTACAGCCTGAAGTTCAGTGTTTTCTTAATCTGAATTTTATGTGATGGATCAGAACACAATAGTCTCAGTTGGTGAAGTGAAATGAGAAAAATATATAAATAAAACTATTGTTTAGAAATAGAAAACAGAAAATTGGCCTGTGCGTATGTATTCACCCCCTTTGTTAGGAAGCCCATAAAAAGCTCCGGTTCAACCAGTTACCTTCAGAAGTCCCATAATTAGTGACATGATGTCATCTGTGTGGAGTTTAAGGGGGTTAAATACTTTTGCAAGGCACTGTACATGCTGCAGATCGTCCGCAGTGCATATGCCACGTGTGACCGCAACCCAAATCTGCAGCATGACAATTTGTGCAACAGTTTTTTTTTTTACAGTGGATTTTATCCTTTGCAGAGAGCACACGGCCAGATCTGAGTTAGTTTTTTTTTTCTCCCCATTGACTTCATTGCAAAAATGCACAAAAAAAAGCAAAAAGCGCATAAACCCCGGTGCACTCATTACAGGTGGTAACAGTTTCTTTAAAGTGGAAAAGTGGGGCTGTACTCTACCCAGCTAATGCCCCGGCATACCCTCTCTGCCCGCTGTGTGTACCCAGTATTTTATATATGGGGCCCCTCTGTATAGGGTTGATATTAGGTTTAGAACAGCAGTGCCAACCGACCCGCCTGCCATGCAGGAAGTAACAGTCCCTGTTCTAGGCCATATTCCCAGGCCATGCTGGTACTTATAGTTCCCCAATTGCAGCGGTAGAGACTTGGCCATTCTAATTCCTCGCTGCCTCTTAGTATGCCGGTCACACGGGCGTAATCCGCACAATGTAATGTATTTCCCTTTTAGGGACTTGTGTTTTATGGACGGCTCGGAGGAGCGGAGATTAGTTTTGGGACCCAGTATTTATACCTGGGGATGAGGTCACACGCTGCCTCCTATCTGCCTCTCTTGCTGCCCGGCTCACACTGTAAATTTTCAAGCAATTATACAAATTGCCTTTATACGACATTTGCAGAGGTCACTACGCAGCACACACAGTGCGGGAGCTTCCTGAGCCGCATCAAATGGCGGCGCAATGAATGAAACTCCCGCACTGACGTCAAGGTAAGTCACTGTCTCTTTAAATGCAGCATCACTTGTAGCAACATAAACCAATACAATGTATAAACACAAAACAAAGAAGGAGCTTGGTTACTAAAAAAGTTACAGTTTAAAGGGAAAGCGACCCTGAATTGTGTTTTGTAAATTCTTCTATGGGCTCGTTCACACGGTTTTGCGGTCCGTTTTTAGAGGATCCGTTTTTGGTTTCAGTAGTGTTTCCGTTTCCATTCTGCTTCCGTTCCATTTCGGTATGGTTTACGTTTGTGATCCGTTTTTTGCGGATCACAAATGGAAACGGAAGCATATAATAATGTTTTAACAGTAAGTACATTGAAAAATTGGGCTGGGCATAACATTTTCAGTAGATGCTTTCACCAAAAAGGAACGGATACGGAAGACATACGGATGCATTTTTTTTTACAGCCCCACTGACGTGAATGCAGCCACGGAAGGTGATTTGCGGGTAATAATTGGATATGACTCAAAATGTAGCGGGACGGAAAAATGGAAACGAAATGTATACGGAGTACATTCCGATTTTTTTGTGGACCCATTGAAATGAATGGTTCCGTATACGGACAGTAAGAACGCAAAAAACGAGCCCTAATTCTAAGAGATCCTGGGTGATACCAAAGTGAGACATGACAATGCCCATTGGGGGCTGTGACGCATCTTTCTATAGAACCCAAATAGCATATAAATCTCCTTTGTTATGGGGAGCTGCACACCACGTCTAGGTGTCAGTCTTTCCTGTTTCAGTGGTTCTGTTCATGAATCAGCAAGATCAGGATGAACGGTGCTTCAGGAATATTGCTGCAAATAAATCCTGCAGCTCTCTGTGTGTTATAACCCAACTTTCCACAGACCCTGCAAGCTTCCGCATGCATCTGCTTTTACAGTTTGTACCAGTTTAATTCTCCGCACCCTTTTTAGTAGTCGTATATTTCTGAGACTACAGTCCAGATATTGGGAAACTACAACTCCCAGCATGCTCTAACAGACATTCAGCATGCAGACGGTGTTACTTAGTTTCTATTGCCTTCACTAGGATGGGTTTGCAACAGATGCCGCACACAGGGCATGCTGGGAGTTGTAGTTTTATTCCTGGAGACCACTGTGTGGATAAGTACGGCAATATTATTACAGACACCAATTCTATGTGTATTTATGCACCATTTCCATAAATATGACGAATGTCTGTAAAAAATCTGCGCCGTTTCACAGACGAAAAACTGACCATTTTCATAAAAGTGCCCCAGTTTAAAGATATTCTTGGAAAAATTGCCTTATAAATCCAGTGACTTCCCCAACTTTAAGAGCGTCCTTTTGGTCTCCGTCGGGCTATTTCACTGCACTCTTCTAGGCTTAGGATCCGCGCAAAAAAACAAAACAAAATGTACACCATATGATATTTTTTTACAATGGGAGTCAACATATGGACCTGGACGCTTATATGGTGGCATTAGTCAGAGGCTTCTGCCTGAGGTATACGCCGGGCGGTTCTCTTAGAGGATATACTGGGCAGAAGGCTCAGACGTGATGTGAACAGCGTCTTACAAATCCTATAAGGCAGGAGGTTTCTGTCATTCACTGAGACAAGGACTCCGCTTCCTACAGTCAGACAGAATGCAATGATTGCTCCTCTAATCTATCGACCAAGATGCTGAGAGTTACTACGCCTCCTAATTCCTTCTGCTTAGTGAATATTGACAGGCGGTAATGATCACGCTGCGCGGTGTCATTCATATGGACGCCATCAGCATCCTCTAAAAGGTCAGCCTCAGACCCCTGTGTCCGCTGAGGTATCGGAGCGGAGGGACGACACGCCTGAGCCTCTGCACATTACTAACCCTTCATCCCTTATGTCATAGATTGTGTACAGTGATGCACGCAACACTTCACATATACTTGCTGGGTATGCAGAAGGGGTTTGTACACTTTTGCAACCCATTGTGTCAACGTTTTTAAAAAAGAAATGTGTCTCCATGGCTACAGACTACAAATAAACCCTGTGTAGTCTGGTCCTGCAGTCACTCCCTCTTCTCTCTCAGTCTGCCCTCAGCGATGTCAGTAATTACCACATTGTTTCAACCTACAACTTACAATATTGAACTTGATGCTACCTACTACTTGCCACATTGTTTCTACCTTTACCTGGCTACACTAAGAGTTATCAAAACTGGCCTTAAAGATAACTGACTTACTGATCAGATTCCGAGTTACATTTTTTGGAGCTCCCTTTAAAAAACAATTGAAAGGTGGACTGTGATTGGTTGCTATGGGCAACTAAACCCGTTTTCCTTTACACCAGTTTTGATAACTCTCCCCCGTTGTTTCTTTCTACAACTTGTTACATTAAACTTGTTACATTGTTTCTACCTACTATTTGCTGCATTGAAGTTGCTATATTGTTTATGCATACATTGTTTCCATTTAAAAAAAAAAAAAAAGATTTTTCTGAGATTTTAATACTGATGATCAGTATCTGATCAGTCAGGGTCGATCAGCTGTTTGAGAAGGCACCGGCGCTCCTGTGAGCGCTGCGGCCATCTCGCAGCTCACCAAGCACAGCGCCGTACATTGTATAGTGGCCGTGCTTGGTATTGCTCCCAGCCCTATTCACTTCTATGAGGCTGCGCCGCTCCTAGGCCACGTGACCGATGAACGTGTCATCACTGGCCTAGGGAAAGCCAAAGGAAGGCCACGCTGCTGCGAGCGCCGCGGCCTTCTCAAACAGCTGATTGACGAGAGTCCCGGGGGTCAGACTCCCACCGATCATATACTGATGATCTTTCCAGGGGACAGGTCATCACTTTAGTATTAAAATCTCAGAACTTGCTACATTGTTTCTACCTACAGCTCGCTACTTAGTATTCCACCAGGAGTGAAAAATGCATAATGAGGGTGATACGCTGCATCCACATGAACCCACCCTTGCTCACACACGGTGGGGGGGGGGGGGGGGGGCGTACTTACTTTGCGACACTCTGACAAGTTCTGTAACACTGAAAACACCTGAAGTCACAAAGCTGTCTTGGAAGCCCAAATGTCCTGCAAAAGAAAAGTGCAAAAGCAGCAATTAATATTTAAGTACACGCCTGTTATCTTCCAGCACAACCTCATTGATTTTTATAAATGGACATGAAGGATAAACACCATAAACAGCGCTCGGCTGAGTTATTGTGCGGTTTGGGTTTTCAGAAGATTCGAAAAGGGATAAAATATCTGCACCTGGACGGTTCCTTAATGCACAAGCAACTTAACAGGAAATGTGGAACAGACAAAGTTTTAATAACACGTTACCCTGGATAACCCCGAGTGACTGGTAACACATGGGAGATCAGCACCGAGGTATCCCCCCCTCCAGGGGTGAGCACTGAGATCCTTGATAGATTTAAAGCCCTTCTATTAAGTAACATCTGATTGGGATTATCTCGAAACGCGTTCCAACCAAACAAAATCGTGAGATCCCGTCTCCCAGTCTGAGGTTACATAAGGGAAATCTCAGTGCAACAGCTGCTGAACAGTCAGCGAGGCTACCAGGGACGAACATCGCTTCTATAACAGATCCTGCGCCCCCCACCTTTATTCTGGGGGTGATAACCTGTGTCCATATACCCTGTTATCACATATTCACTTCATAAGAGAGCGCCAACGTCCTGCGTGAGCCAGAGAGCTGCTAATAAATGAGCAGCAAAGAAACCAGGAAGAACAGTAAGTGCAGCTCTGGAGTATAATACAGGAAGTAACTCAGGATCAGTACAGAATAACTAATGTATGTACACAGTGACTGCACCAGCAGAATAGTGAGTGCAGCTCTGGAGTATAATACAGGATGTAACTCAGGATCAGTACAGGATAAGTAATGTATGTATACAGTGACTGCACCAGCAGAATAGTGAGTGCAGCTCTGGAGTATAATACAGGATGTAACTCAGGATCAGTACAGGATAAGAAATGTAATGTATGTACACAGTGACTCCACCAGCAGAATAGTGAGTGCAGCTCTGGAGTATAATACAGGATGTAACTCAGGATCAGTACAGAATAACTAATGTAATGTATGTACACAGTGACTGCACCAGCAGAATAGTGAGTTCAGCTCTGGAGTATAATACAGGATGTAACTCAGGATCAGTACAGGATAAGTAATGTATGTACACAGTGACTGCACCAGCAGAATAGTGAGTGCAGCTCTGGAGTATAATACAGGATATAACTCAGGATCAGTACAGGATAAGAAATGTAATGTATGTACACAGTGACTCCACCAGCAGAATAGTGAGTGCAGCTCTGGAGTATAATACAGGATGTAACTCAGGATCAGTACAGGATAAGTAATGTATGTACACAGTGACTGCACCAGCAGAATAGTGAGTGCAGCTCTGGAGTATAATACAGGATGTAACTCAGGATCAGTACAGAATAACTAATGTATGTACACAGTGACTGCACCAGCAGAATAGTGAGTGCAGCTCTGGAGTATAATACAGGATGTAACTCAGGATCAGTACAGGATAAGTAATGTATGTACACAGTGACTCCACCAGCAGAATAGTGAGTGCAGCTCTGGAGTATAATACAGGAAGTAACTCAGGATCAGTACAGAATAACTAATGTATGTACACCGTGACTCCACCAGCAGAATAGTGAGTGCAGCTCTGGAGTATAATACAGAATGTAACTCAGGATCAGTACAGGATAAGTAATGTATGTACACAGTGACTGCACCAGCAGAATAGTGAGTGCAGCCCTGGAGTATAATACTGGATGTAACTCAGGATCAGTACAGGATAAGTAATGTAATGTACACAGTGACTCCACCAGCAGAATAGTGAGTGCAGCTCTGGAGTATAATACAGGATGTAACTCAGGATCAGTACAGGATAAGTAATGTATGTACACAGTGACTCCACCAGCAGAATAGTGAGTGCAGCTCTGGAGTATAATACAGGATGTAAGTCAGGATCAGTACAGAATAACTCATGTATGTACACAGTGACTCCACCAGCAGAATAGTGAGTGCAGCTCTGGAGTATAATACAGGATGTAACTCAGGATCAGTACAGGATAAGTAATGTATGTACACAGTGACTGCACCAGCAGAATAGTGAGTGCAGCTCTGGAGTATAATACAGGATGTAACTCAGGATCAGTACAGGATAAGTAATGTATGTACACAGTGACTCCACCAGCAGAATAGTGAGTGCAGCTCTGGAGTATAAGACAGGATGACCCAGGATCAGTACAGGATAAGTAATGTATGTACACAGTGACTACACCAGCAGAATAGTGAGTGCAGCTCTGGAGTATAAGACAGGATGACCCAGGATCAGTACAGGATAAGTAATGTATGTACACAGTGATTACACCAGCAGAATAGTGAGTGCAGCTCTGGAGTATAATACAGGATGTAACTCAGGATCAGTACAGGATAAGTAATGTATGTACACAGTGACTGCACCAGCAGAATAGTGAGTGCAGCTCTGGAGTATAATACAGGATGTAACTCAGGATCAGTACAGGATAAGTAATGTATACACACAGTGACTGCACCAGCACAATAGTGATTGCAGCTCTGGAGTATAATACAGGATGTAACTCAGGATCAGGACAGGATAAGTAATGTAATGTATATACACAGTGACTCCACCAGCAGAATAGTGAGTGCAGCTCTGAGGTATAATACAGGATGTAACTCAGTACAGGGTAAGTAATGTATGTACACAGTGACTGCACCAGCAGAATAATGAGTGCAGCTCTGAGGTATAATACAGGATGTAACTCAGTACAGGGTAAGTAATGTAATGTATCTATGAAATAACTCTGTATTTTATGTAGATGGATTCTATAAACCCTACTGTGATCAGAGGTGGACATGCCCTTTAAATCATTATAATAGTCTTGATAGGGTGATGACTGACTACATGTTCTTCACATAATATCTTGTGATCTTGACTGCACAAGTAGAACACACCATCTTCTTACCATCAGGGCAGACGTCTATTGTGCAGCTGCTAAGACAACCCAAATCCAGTACAAAATGTATTCAAGAAATCCCAGGAAAGCACAAAAAAAAAATTGTCTTCCCGCAAGAAAGGGGAATGAATTATCCCATCCAGAGCATGTCGTGTTCCTACAATGACCGAACAGTTTTAAGACTTTAAATTCATGTAATACAATTCTTGGCTGGATCTCTCCCGATGAAAAGGCAGAATGGCGGTTATTGAAGAAAAGAGAAAAGGGGGCAATATTTGACAACTGAAATCAGCATAACCTTTTCAGAGCGGCGGTCATGGATGACTGTCCTCTGACCCCGAGAGATTATGTGGGGATTTCAATAACAACAGCTGGAAGTGGCGATGTATGAATAGAAACCTCCGTTCTGCGGCCTCCTACAAAGGGCTCGACAATCCCAGGCCAGATCCCTATGTTCACTGGAAAGTGTTTCCCGGTCCTGGCTTAATAGACTGTGATAATGGGAGTGTAGCTAGCCCGGCTCTGCAGAGGTGCAGATGAGTTTGCAGTGGATTGCTGCTGTGGATCGGCCCTATATGAAGGACATACTGGATATTCGTGGAAGGTGGTGCAATGCACTGGGGGCATGGAGAAATACAGAGCCGCCATCTTCAATCCAAACCCAACCGGTGGTGGTGGTAAATTCTGGAGGTACCAAGGGCCACTGGTGAAGGCAGTGATTGGATTGGACTGGAAATCCAGAGATGCCACTAAACCCAACTTCATTCTACTCCAGATCCATTCAGTGGGATTGTGCACGATGGCCAGAAGATGCAACGAGACTATCGATTGGGTCCAGTAACCCATTAACGCTATATTGAGAAATCCCATAATACCCTATAGAAAAAGACTGGTGTCTGGCGGCATCAAGTGCGCACCCAATATCTCTCTGAGCAAGGCAGAAAAATGTTGCATGACGCATTTCGTAGTCCAACTATGCCCAACGGGACATATGGGCTGAGGATGAATTTATGTCGCAGCCCCTTTAAGAAAATACTTTCCCCGCCCCTTGCAAGGCTGCAGTCTTCAATATAAATGATGTCATCTCCCACAACAACCAATCAGAAATCGTCTGCCTCCAGTCTTGGTCCAATGCGCAGAATATTCTCCACATTCACTGACAGCAATCCTCCAAGAGTTAAAGTGAAATACCAGAAACTTGCAAGTTAAAAAAACAAAACTAATAAATTTTGCCAGCAACACAAGCTGACGAGGGACTAATTATGCACATTAACGAGCCTGAAATTCCCAGTTCAATCTGAATTTAATTTCCCCCTGTCAGTTTATGCAAACAGCACAATCTCACAAAACCTAAACGAAGCCAGAAGAACGGGATCTAGTGGGAGTCACGTGGGAAGGGAGTGTAAAATCCCGCCATACACACCGGACGAGGATCTGCTAAAGCCACTGATTCAATGGGACCAGACGATTATCTGACGTGTATGGGGGCCTCTCTGCTCTCCACCACTAGGAGAAGGGGGAGAAAAGGATCAGGCAGCAGGAGTTCAACATGCTTGATCCTGTAGTTCTTAGAGAGGATAAGTTCCTGCCCCGGGTCTGGAGAAGACAAGAGGGGTCTGGAGGGGACAGAGGGGTCTGGAAGGGATAAAGGGGTCTGGAGGGGAAAAGAGGGGATAGAGGGTCTGGGGGGGACAGAAGGGTCTGGAGGAGGACAGAGGGGTCTGAAGGAGGACAGAGGTCTGGAGAGGGACAGAGGGGTCTGGGGGGGACAGGGGGGTCTCGAGGGGACAAGAGGGGTTTGGAGGAGACAAGAGGGGTCTGGAGGAGACAGAGGGGTCTGGGAGGGAATAGAGGGGTCTGGGGGGGGGGGCAGGGGGGTCTAGAGGGGACAGGTTTTTCTGGAGGGGACAGAGGGGCCTGGAGGAGACAAGAGGGGTCTGGAGGGGACAGAGGGGCCTGGAGGGGACAGAGGGGCCTGGAGGGGCAGAGGGGCTCTGTGAGGGGATAGAGGGGTCTGGAGGAGACAGAGGGGTCTGGAGGAGACAGAGGGGTCTGGAGGAGACAGAGGGGTCTGGAGGAGACAGAGGGGTCTGGAGGAGACAGAGGGGTCTGGAGGAGACAGAGGGGTCTGGAGGAGACAGAGGGGTCTGGAGGAGACAGAGGGGTCTGGAGGAGACAGAGGGGTCTGGGAGGGGATAGAGGGGTCTGGAGGGGACAGGGGGGTCTGGAGGAGACAAGAGGGTCTGATGGGGACAGAGGTGTTTGACAGCAGCTTTCTCCCCAAACAGGGAGTGGAAAGCCAGACCCCACATCTCCATACGGTGTCGAGATTCAGTGCTTTTACTTTATTTTACCCATTTTCTATCCCACATGGAGCGTCTTTTGCGTTTCTATATCCAATAGCTTACATTAAAATTTGCTGCATCACATCTCATTGCCCTGCGGCCATCAGATTGTTACAGGAGTCCCGTTATTATGGGATCTAATTGTGAGTGTAGTCTTTTGCTTTTCAATAGTCCAGCACTTCTGATAATCCGGCAAATTGGCGGCCCTGGCAATGTGAAATTATCTGGATTTAACGATATTCTGTAAGTCTATCATGTTCTGTAACTTCTTTGCCTATATAATACTCATACTATGTTATATGTCACAGCATAAGAAAGACAGCGCCTGTCCTCAGCTTGCATTTGGTATTGCAGTTCATCTACATTCAGTTCAATGGAGCTGAGCTGCAATACCAGACACACCCTATGTACAGAAGTGGCGCTGTCTCTCGGAAAAAGCAGCCATGTTTTTCTAATCCCGCACACTTCTTAAGGTACTTTCCATTACAGAAGAGTAAAACTAATGCACTGTTGGGAGTAATTACTATTTTACCACTATATCTGTCACTTCCAGACAAGAGGATTTGCAAGGGTTTGGCTCCCAGAATCTTCAATGCTCAGAGTTTAGTTTTGCTTTTAGTGTAAAGCCAAGTGTGTGCTGCCAAACAAGTGCCAATTATAATGTTTGGGAGAGGAAAATGGAAAAAGTGTGAAGACTTTTAGTGCAGAAAATCATTCTAGCAGCAGAAAAACTAGAAGGTTACAGTGAAGGGTTTGGAAGGGGTCACTCATTAAATCACAGTGACTGCTGCACTACACAATATTGGCTTTTAATAGCATTTCTGCAAGAGTCGTGCCCGGGCTCTCCAAAAACTGATAGATTTGTGTAAAGCCTCCAAATTGCGGAATTAAACCGAGAGGATATACAGAAAAATAATGTAAATAGCTGCAAAAATCCAGCAGGTTAAGGACGATGTAAGAGGTCACTGGGGAGAGGACAAAGAAGAGCTGGGACATTCTTCTCCATGGTAAAGGCAGAATACCATTAGAGTCAATGCATGCTGGAGGAGCTGACACTGACACAAAGGATATCCACTGAAAGATTTGTAGCAAGTTATAACCCCAATATCTGAGCTGTACAAAGCTGCCTGGTTACTTAAAAAAAATACCTGTCAAAGCAAAATGATTATAAAATATTACTTCCTCCAGTGTACAAAATTATGGCAGCATGGTGGCTCAGTGGTTAGTTCTGGCGCCTTGCAGCGCTGGGGTCCTAGGTTTGAATTCAACCAAAGACAAAATGGAGTTTGTATGTTCTCCCCGTGTTTGTGTGGGTTTCTTATAGGTACTCCAAAGGCATACTGATAGGGAATTTAGATTGAGAGCTCCACTGAAGAAAAAATGCAATGATAAGGTCTGTCTAATGCTGCCCCCTATGTACAAGAATATAACTACTATAATACTGCCCCTATGTACAAGAATATATCTACTATAATACTGCCTCCTATGTACAGGAATATAACTACTATAATACTGCTCCTATGTACAGGAATATATCTACTATAATACTGCCTCCTATGTACAGGAATATAACTACTATAATACTGCCCCTATGTACAAGAATATAACTACTATAATACTGCTCCTATGTACAAGAATATATCTACTATAATACTGCTCCTATGTACAAGAATATAACTACTATAATACTGCTCCTATGTACAAGAATATAACTACTATAATACTGCTCCTATGTACAAGAATATAACTACTATAATACTGCTCCTATGTACAAGAATATAACTACTATAATACTGCTCCTATGTACAAAAATATAACTACTATATTACTGCTCCTATGTACAAGAATATAACTACTATAATACTGCCTCCTATGTACAAGAATATAACTGCTATAATACTGCCTCCTATGTACAAGAATATAACTACAATAATGCTGCCTCCTATGTACAAGAATATAACTACAGCATGTACAAGAATATAAGTACTATAATACTGCCCCTATGTACAAGAATATAAGTACTATAATACTGCTCCTATGGAAATAAATATGGACCCAACTAAGTGGAAGAATATCAGAATTCTCATATCCTAGCAATGGTTTCTCCAGCTATTGGTAAGTGTTATAGCGCCTTTACACGCTGCAGATGTTCTTGCAGAATTTTCCGTGACTGATAATCAGCTCCCCTCACCTGGCGGAGACTTGCAGAGCTCCTCTGCTTGCCTCCCTATTCAAACAAATGGAACTGATTTTAAGTTGCAGAAAATTCTGCAGTAAGTAAACGCAGTGTGTGAAGGCTCCTTGAGCTCCAGTTCTCTGTCTCCGTTCTGACATTAATGTTCCAGACTATAAATTTTCCATCCTGTCCTCCGTGGCCCTGGGATTCAGCTGTACCGCCATCCGTGCGCACCTGCTGCCGCCTCCAGTTATCATCTTTCCTAATGATGATCTATAGACTGTATTTCGTGTTCTGTAAATTTCCAATAATAACAAGCGTTCCTATGAAGTAGAGTCAGTGAGCAGTTCACTCATAATAAGTTGAAATATAAAAAAGACGAACAAGTACTGTTTTCAAGACCTCTGATATCTGTCAGTGAATAGAAATGTCTTATGAAAACTTATCCCAGCCTAATACTTCCTACAACGGTGACTGCGCTACAATTGCATCCACAGTCTAGACCAGGGATGCTCAACCTGCGGCCCTCCAGCTGTTGCAAAACTACAACTGCCAGCATGCCTTAATAGCTGTAGGCTACCCAGGCATGCTGGGAGTTGTAGTTTGGCAACAGCTGGAGTGCAGCAGGTTGGGCATCCCTGGTCTAGACAATCCTCTGAGAGCTAAATAGCCTGGACTCCAAACTGATACATTGTAACCAGTCAGTCTTAGGCTACTTTCAAACTCGCGTTTTGGCTTTCCGTTTTTGAGATCCGTTCAGGGCTCTCGGTGGTCCAAAACGGATCAGTTTTGCCCTAATGCATTCTAAATGGAAAAGGATCCGCTCAGAATGCATCAGTTTTCCTCCGTCCAGTCACCATTCCGCTCTGAATGCTGCCTGCAGAGTTTTTCTGTCCGCGATGTGGTGCGGAGCAAGACGGATCCGTCCTGGCACACAATGTAAGTCAATAGGGACGGATCCGTTTTTTCCGACACAATAGAAAACCGATCCGTCCCCCATTGACTTTCAATGGTGTTCAAGACGGATCCGTCATGGCTATAGAAGACATAATACAAACCGGATCCGTTCATGACGGATGCATGCGGTTGTATTATGGTAACGGCAGCGTTTTTTGAAGATCCATGACGGATCCGCAAAAAACGCTAGTGTGAAAGGAGCCTTAGGGTTGTTGGATTCCGTCAGGCAGTTCCGTATGCAAAACAGATACCATTTGTAGGTGGATCCGGATGCGGATCCGTCTCACAAATGCATTGGAATACTGGATCCGTCTCTCTGGTTGTGATCCGGAATTTATCTTTCGCATTTTTAAAGGTCTGCGCATGCGCAGACCGGAAGACCAGATCCGTCAATGCTAATATATTTCAATGGAAATTAATGCCGGATCCAGCATTACGGCAAGTGTTCCGGAATTTTGGACTGAGAAAATAGCGCAGCATGCTGCGGTATTTTCTCCGGCCAAAAAACATAAGAGGAACTGAACTGATTCATCCTGATCGGAATGCTCTCCATTCAGAATGCATTAGGATTAAACTGATCAGTTTTTTTCCGGTATTGAGCCCCGAGGACGGAACTCAATACCGGAAAAGTATAATGTGAAAGTTGCCCAATTCACAGAGGATTGCCTGCACTGGATACAATTGTAACACACTGTGAGAAGTATACCGCCATCTGGATGTAAGTATATCGTAGGTTTTTTGACTTTTAGAAGACGTGTAGAAAATTTCTAGCGCAGCCCGACACAGGGCGAAACGTGTAAATGGGGCATGACTCTCATCACAGCGACACCATGAAGACACCTGTTTGGAGATTCCTGTCCAATCGGATCCAATAAGGACAGCTGGGGCCCCACAGACATGGGGGTCATTCTATTTCACAATGAAAAAACATGCAGAACATCCTCTAGCAGCTGAACAATAAATCTAGATCGGGCTACAGACAGAGGGAATGACGAGTTTCAGATTGTATGCAGAAGGTATGTTCAATGCCAGGAGGCTGCCCTGCACCATCCAGCACTGTCTAATCCCATGTGGAATATAAGGTGTATCATAGCCAGATACAGACCGATACATTGTGTATCTATATAGACACAATGTTTACACTGCCCTATAGTCTATACACCCCCCCCCCCCCTCCCCGCGGGACAGAAGTGACCTGATCTCACCCCGGCCCGCCTCAGGTTACACGATACAAAGTTAATAAGGGGTTTATAGGTTGAATCACTTCTGCATTTTTCTCTGGCAATAAGTCTAAAGCTCCGGAGCTGAATGTCCAGTCAGCGAGCACCTGTCAGTGAATCGAAATAATATACAAAGTAACGAACCCGAACATGATACCGAAGATATATATATATGTAGAGAGAGAGAGAGGACAAGCCGCAGACACCGGAAATAAACATATACTATAGCAACCGCGCTGACAACCTGGGGGGAGGGGGGGGGGGCTAATTTATATGTTTGATGGCGACTCAAAACGTTATGATAAAGAGTTCTGCAACTTTTGGATGTATTTCAAATTCCGTGATCCGTCCGCACTGCCCAAAAAATAGAACATTTTCTATGTTTTTGTGGTGCAGAGGTACGGAGAGAAACCTCACGGAAGCACTCTGTAGTGCTTCCACGGGGTTCCGTGCCGCCATTCTGCACCGGACCTTCCAGATTGTGGACCCATCCGAGTGAATCGGTCTACATCCGTGATGCGGTGCACAAACCACCAGTGCTCGTATATTGCGGACCCGCTGTTTGTGGCCCGCAATATGGTGCCGGCTGGCACATGTTCATGTGCATGAGCCCTTAGAAGGTTTATTACAGAACTGTTTTCTTCTTCAGTACAGTCTGGGGCGCCATTCACGCAGCCCCATTCACTTCTATGGGGCCAGGGCTGCGTGAAAAATATAGAATATAGAACATGAACGTGATGCGTGAAAAACAAAGCTTATGTACACAGGCCCATTGAAATGAATAGGTCCGGATTCAGTGCGGGTGCAATGTGTTCGCATCATGCATTGCACCCGCGCGGAAAACTCGCTCGTCTGAAAGGGGCCTTAGGGTCATTATTCGTTTTGTTCTCTCCAATCTCTCTATAATAACCGCCCCCCCTCCATAAAAAAAAAACTAAAAATGACTCCATGTTTTTAATCTATGCAGAGTTCAGCAGTCCTCACTGTATGGCGCTGCGCTCTCCCGGCTCGTGGGGTCGGGGTTGGGTTGCGGTCTCGCCCTCTTGCCGGCTGCATCATTGACAAGAATTCTCTCCGGCTGCCGGTTAGCCCCGCGATGATTCCCGACAAGACCCTGCTAACTATGTAAAACTATGCTGACGAGCGAGCTGTCTGTACAGGGGTCTCCTAAGAGCTGAACTGTGCATTAACGGCTCCCACCACGAGTGCATCTAAATGACGTCTCCGGCCACGAAAGGCGAGGGTCGCACGCACTCGGCAGCAGGTGTCCGCAGCGTCCATTACCAGGGTCTATTGACCAGACCTCTGCTCAGTGTCCTGGCTCCAGCCTTCAGCAAGAACTTGGGACACCCTATGAGACGGGAATACTTTAACCATTAGGGTGCCTTCAAACGCTGCGGATTTTGTTGCAGGAATTTCCGCACATGGATTCCTGCAGCCACCATTGAGGCGAATGGAACGGATTTTCGGTTTCGTAAATTTCAGCATCAAAATCTTGCAGTGTGAAAGCGCCCTAACCCAATGACAACTGTTCCCAAAGGGTTGTCCTCCATCAGAAACAGGTTGCATGAAAAATATTTAACCCTGCGCTGACCTCCATGTCTGACAAAGCAGGACGACCACCAGTGTGGCCACCATTATTGCTCCTATCAAGGGTTGTCATACTGCTCTCTGAGAATCCTGATCATCAGGTCTAGTTTCTAAGAGGCACCTCCCCCGCTCTTGTACCACAGTTCCAAAATCTGGGATAACTAGTGATGAGCGAAGTATGCAAAAATTCAATTCGGCTGCTTCGCGGAATTTTACGGAAAAAAATTGCTTCGTAGTGGGTGCAATGACAGTGACCGGCAATTGCGCCACTCTCCGTCATTGTACCCCTCAGATGCCGTGTTCATAGATGCTCGCAGCCTCTGACAGCCATAATACAGTGTGAAAGAAAATAAAAATGTATAAAATCATACTTACCCTCATCCATTTGATTGCAAAGAGCCGGCCGCCGTCGCCATCTTGACTGAAGATCTAGCGCAAAATCTCGCACGGCCCGTGGTGACATAGGATTTGGTGCGAGATCTTCAATCAAGATGGCGGTGGACGGCTCTTTGTGCTTAAACCGAGGAGGTATGTTTTTTTTTTAAAAATTTTTACCGCCATTCAGGGAAAATCGATTTACTACTACGAAGTATGTGGAAATTCGGCTTTGCGATGAAGCGAATATTCCCCGAGATTCGGATCGAATTGCACATCCTGGAGTTCGATTCGTTCTACACGGTGATACCCTCTGCACCCAGCTTTCTCAAGCTGATTGCAGATAAGTGTCATATAATTATCGCACCCACATTACAGATGCCAGTTACAGACTGATCGCGGGTCTGACGACGCAGAATAGCGCAAGGGTATGTTCACAGTTTCAGGATTCGGAAAGGATTTTTCCATAACCTCCGTGCCGCTAGTCTTCCCAATCCATATCCAAAGCAAGAGAATAGGGTGCAGAGATACAGCCCCAGCTAGTAACACCCATATAGACTGCGGCCAAGTGATTCACAACTTCTAGTAGGAATAAAAGAGGAAAGGCACAACATAAGCGTCAGAAGAATATATGGCCTAGAATGGTTATTACATGGGGAATGCAAGCAGTTACTAAAGCAATCAGGAAGGGCGACAATTCCTCTTTAAGCCTCGCCCCCATATGGAGCAGGGAGAAAATCTGTATTTCAATAATTTATTTAAACCATAATGAATTAATAAATGTGGTTCAACCATCTACACACTTGTTTTTTACGCTAATTACGGCAAACAAAAATTCTTTTGCATATCTCTTTAGTAAACCTCCCCCAATGTGTAACAGGAGACTGATCTCTTCACAAACATTTCAATATAAACTAAAGCCACGTATCAGGAGTGCAGGGCGGAGAGTCACTTGGGCAGAGGAACTTTGAGAAGTGAGCAGCAGCCGGCGCCAGGGTCATTAAACAAGATTGAAGACGTCTTTTTTTTCCCATCTTCATACACCAACGTATTTAATAATACACACTGTGCTGCATCACCACTTAAACTTTAGGAAATGTGTCTGTACATTAACAGAGGTAATGCAGAAAGAAAGCTGATGGCGCAGAGAGAGGAGAGCACTCCACAGAACAGTGATAGAAGGGAGACGATACAATGTAACACTTAAGACATTCTAAATATGTCTGATGACAAGTAATAGACCGAGTGACGACCCAATGAACATTCATGATTATCACAGAAAAACATTTCTATTATTTTATTAAGGATTATCTCAAAATAAATACAATTATCAGATTAAAGCCTGAATATAGGACATTACAGTATTAGATCATAGGATGATTGTGATACTGCCTCCTATGTACAGGAAAAGAACTACTATAATACTGCCCTCTATGAACAAGAATATGACTACAATAATACTGCCTCCTATGTACAAGAATATAACTACTATAATACTGCTCCTATGTACAAGAATATAACTACTATAATACTGCTCCTATGTACAAGAATATAACTACTATAATACTGCCTCCTATGTACAAGAATATAACTACTATAATACTGTCCCCTATGTACAAGAATATAACTACTATAATACTGCTCCTATGTACAAGAATATAACTACTATAATACTACTCCTATGTACAAGAATATTACTATTATTATACTGCTCCTATGTACAAGAATATAACTACTATAATACTGCCCCCTATGTACAAGAATATAACTACTATAATACTGCTCCTATGTACAAGAATATAACTACTATAATACTGCTTCTATGTACAAGAATATAACTACTACTATAATACTGCTCCTATGTACAAGAATATAACTACTATAATACTGCTCCTATGTACAAGAATATAACTACTATAATACTACTCCTTTGTACAAGAATATAACTACTATAATACTGCCTCCTATGTACAAGAATATAACTACTATAATACTGCTCCTATGTACAAGAATATAACTACTATAATACTGCTCCTATGTACAAGAATATAACTACTATAATACTGCTCCTATGTACAAGAATATAACTACTATAATACTACTCCTATATACAAGAATATAACTACTATAATACTGCTCCTATGTACAAGAATATAACTACTATAATACTGCCTCCTATGTACAGGAATATAACTACTATAATACTGTCTCTTATGTACAAGAATATAACTACTATAATACTGCCTCCTATGTACAAGAATATAACTACTATAATACTGCCTCCTATGTACAAGAATATAACTACTATAATACTGCTCCTATGTACAAGAATATAACTACTATAATACTGCTCCTATGTACAAGAATATAACTACTATAATACTGCCTCCTATGTACAAGAATATAACTACTATAATACTGCCTCCTATGTACAAGAATATAACTACTATAATACTGCTCCTATGTACAAGAATATAACTACTATAATACTGCTCCTATGTACAAGAATATAACTACTATAATACTGCCGCTATGTACAGAAATATAACTACTATAATACTGCTCCTATGTACAAGAATATAACTACTATAATACTGCCGCTATGTACAGAAATATAACTACTATAATACTGCTCCTATGTACAAGATTATAACTACTATAATACTGCCTCCTATGTACAAGAATATAACTACTATAATACTGCTCCAATGTACAAGAATATAACTACTATAATACTGCTACTATGTACAAGAATATAACTACTATAATACTGCGTCCTATGTACAAGAATATAACTACTATAATACTACTCCTATGTACAAGAATATAACTACTATAATACTGCCTCCTATGTACAAGAATATAACTACTATAATACTGCTCCTATGTACAAGAATATAACTACTATAATACTGCCTCCTATGTACAAGAATATAACTGCTATAATACTGCTCCTATGTACAAAAATATAACTACTATAATACTGCTTCTATGTGCTCCTATTTTATCATTATGATAACCTGACTTTCATGGCGATATATCTGCAGTTCTGTCGGGTTTGGCTCTGTGCTTGTACGGTAATAAGATTCCAGATGTTCAAATAACAGATTTTCAGAGCCAAAAACTAATTTAAGCTAAAATGAGATTTCCCTGGACTCAGTGCTGGAGCGGCCGGGAATGGATCGCCGTCTTCCTTCAGGTGACTTATCCAATCACTGCCATTGTGCCAAGGGAACAGAGAGATCTTCTGATCTTCTGCAGCTCGGCAGGTGCACCAATATACCAAGAGCTGCACCTGTCCGGTGCACTTTGTACGTCAATTCCTCACCCTTTTAGATCTTTGCTCTCAGATACCGAGGACATTCACATTCCTGTGGTCACTACTTCTCACAGCTGAGAGTCTGTTACAGTTGTATCCAGATAACAAAACCCTCTCTGAGGAAGACGATCTGAACTCCAGACTGATACATTGTAACAAACTATCAGGACAGGAGAGAGATTACATATCTTAACGAATTTAATCTCACAAAGGATGTTGTAGACTGTATAAATATGTAGGCTTGCATTCACTAACTGCAAGCAGAGATCCTGAAAATGTAATTGTGAAATTGAAACACCAAGTATAATGGAAAATCAAACAAGTCTTTTCTATATTAAAGGAGTCCTCTCACTTCAGCAAATGGCATTTATCATGCAGAGAAAGTTAATACAAGTCACTTCCTAATGTATTGTGATTCTCCATGTCGCTTCCTCTGCTGTCTGGATTCACTTTTCCATCACATTATACACGTTTCGTTTCCATGGTTACGACCACCCTGTAATCCAGTAGCAGTGGTCGTACCTGCACATTATAGGAAAAAGCTTTGGCCTCTCTGGTGGCCGAGACCGTGGGAGCGCACGTAGGCTGGTGCTTTTTCCTATAGTGTGCAAGCACGACCACCGCTGACGGATTGCAGGGTGGTCGTAACTATGGAAACGAGCAGTGTATAATGTGATTGAAAAATTAATGCAGCCAGCAAAGAAAGCAACATGGAGAATCACAATATATTAGAAAGTGCCTGGTATTAACTTTCTCTTTAAGATAAATGATATTTGATAAAGTGAGAAAACCCCTATAGGCTTTATTTAACGAGGCTCCATTTGGTGCAGTCACTTTGTACATTATTTATCCTGACCCTGAGTTACATCCTGTATTATACTCCAGAGCTGCACTCTCTATTCTGCTGGTGCAGTCACTGTGTACATACATTACTTATCCTGTACTGATCCTGAGTTACATCCTCTATTATACTCCAGAGCTGCACTCACTATTCTGCTGGTGGAGTCACTGTGTAATACATTACTTATCCTGTACTGATGCTGAGTTACATCCTGTATTATACTCCAGAGCTGTACTCACTATTCTGCTGGTGCAGTCACTGTGTACATACATTATTTATCCTGTACTGATCCTGAGTTACATCCTGTATTATACTCTAGAGCTGCACTCACTATTCTGCTGGTGCAGTCACTGTGTATATACATTACATTACTGATCCTGAGTTACATCCTGTATTATACTCCAGAGCTGCACTCACTATACTGCTGGTGCAGTCACTGTGTAGATACATTACTTATCCTGTACTGATCCTGAGTTACATCCTGTATTATACTCCAGAGCTGCACTCACTATTCTGCTGGTGGAGTCACTGTGTACATACATTATATTACTTATCCTGTACTGATCCTGAGTTACATCCTGTATTATACTCCAGAGCTGCACTCACTATTCTGCTGGTGCAGTCACTGTGTAGATACATTACTTATCCTGTACTGATCCTGAGTTACATCCTGTATTATACTCCAGAGCTGCACTCACTATTCTGCTGGTGGAGTCACTGTGTACATACATTATATTACTTATCCTGTACTGATCCTGAGTTACATCCTGTAATATACTCCAGAGCTGCACTCACTATTCTGCTGGTGCAGTCACTGTGTACATACATTACTTATCCTGTACTGATCCTGAGTTACATCCTGTATTATACTCCAGAGCTGCACTCACTATTCTGCTGGTGCAGTCACTGTGTAGATACATTACTTATCCTGTACTGATCCTGAGTTACATCCTGTATTATACTCCAGAGCTGTACTCACTATTCTACTGTGTACTAGGGCTGCACGATATGGGAATTTTGTGCGATTGCGATTAGGGCCCTAAAAATTGCGATAACGATATGCGATGCGATATTTTAAGGGAATTGTGCTAGAGGTCTATCTGCTTGGATTTTTGAGGTAAAAGCGCACACAGATGACTGATAATGCTGAAATGTAGTTATGCTGAACTCAGGAACTGAAATGCGCTGTGTTTTTCAAAATAAAATACATATTTGCATTACTGCAAAAGTACAAAATACAAAACTTGCCATTTTCTTAATAGCGCTGCACAGAACAGATAAATAAAATAGATATAAGAACAAGTGTTCATTAAAATAACGACTTTCCCCAGCCCCTCCTCCCTCCCTGCACTGTAACTGATGTATCGCTGGCCGCGCTGTGCAGGACAGTGTCAGTGTCACGTAGAAAGTCAACCATCGCTTTATAAGACGCACTGCCATTCCCCCCCCCACTTTTGGGGGGGAAAAAGTGTGTCTTATAAAGCGAAAAATACGGTAATATAATTGCAGCATTTTTGGGTCAGCAAATTACAATTGCGATATGGCGATTAATTGCGATAACGATTGCTTTCGCGATATATTGTGCAGGCCTACTGTGTACATACATTATTTATCCTGTACTGATCCTGAGTTACATCCTGTATTATACTCCAGAGCTGCACTCACTATTCTGCTGGTGCAGTCACTGTGTACATACATTACTTATCTTGTACTGATCCTGATTTACATCCTGTAATATACTCCAGAGCTGTACTCGCTATTCTGCTGGTGGAGTCACTGTGTACATACATTACTTATCCTGTACTGATCCTGAGTTACATCCTGTATTATACTCCAGAGCTGCACTCACTATTCTGCTGGTGCAGTCACTGTGTACATACATTATTTATCCTGTACTGATCCTGAGTTACATCCTGTATTATACTCCAGAGCTGCACTCACTATTCTGCTGGTGCAGTCACTGTGTAATACATTACTTATCCTGTACTGATGCTGAGTTACATCCTGTATTATACTCCAGAGCTGCACTCACTATTCTGCTGGTGCAGTCACTGTGTACATACATTACTTATCCTGTACTGATGCTGAGTTACATCCTGTATTATACTCCAGAGCTGCACTCACTATTCTGCTGGTCAATAAGAGGAAATTAGCGCCTCCAAACAAAGTAACAGAGATGGAAAGCTGCAATTATGGCTTAGGGGGTGTAATCAGGACCCCCGGACTGTGAGGAAAGGTCTTAGGGGTGACATCGATGTTAACAATAGGACATGTGAACATTCTGGCTGACTGAGAAATCCGGATCACAGCAGACCCAGAGAACGGAGTGTTTCGTTTCAGAGTTATAAAGGAATGTCAGAGATGCTTCTGCAAGTTCAGTCTTATAATCGGAAAGTTGTAAAACCGGTTTCTCATTCTGCCGCTAAATCCTGAGGAGGACAATGGAGCGCTCTGTGGCGGCCGAGCTCCGGGCTCCGAGTTCCTTTAAATGAAATCCTGCAGTTCTGCTGATCTTAATCTTGCTCTTTAGTTTAGAAGTAACAGCTAAGACGTTCAGATAATCAAGACGTCGGGTCAAATGGAAATTCAGGTTACAAGTCTCCTTATTGTGAGATTCAGTCCTGTAAAATGTCTATGTAAGTTACACTCACACAATACCGCGCTTACTCAGCACAGGAGCGGCATGTCAGGGAAGTAATTGGGGTATTTAATCAGGACCAGTAATCTGACCGCCACATACTGGACCGAACATAATTACAGAAAAGTAATCAATCTGAATTCCACCAGCAGAACAGTGAGTGCAGCTCTGGAGTATAACAGAGGATGTAACTCAGGATCAGTACAGGATAAGAAATGTATGTATACAGTGACTGCAGATAGTGAGTGCAGCTCTGCATTATAATACAGGATGTAACTCAGTATCAGTACAGGATAAGTAATGTATGTACACAGTGACTGCACCAGCAGAATAGTGAGTGCAGCTCTGAAGTATAATACAGGATGTAACTCGGGATCAGTACAGGATAAGTAATGTATGTACACAGTGACTCCACCAGCAGAATAGTGATTGCAGCTCTGGAGTATAACAGAGGATGTAACTCAGTATCAGTACAGGATAAGTAATGTATGTACACAGTGACTGCACCAGCAGAATAGTGAGTGCAGCTCTGGAGTATAATACAGGATGTAACTCAGGATCAGTACAGGATAAGTAATGTATGTACACAGTGACTGCACCAGCAGAATAGTGAGTGCAGCTCTGGAGTATAATACAGGATGTAACTCAGGATCAGTACAGGATAAGTAATGTATGTACACAGTGACTGCACCAGCAGAATAGTGAGTGCAGCTCTGGAGTATAATACAGGATGTAACTCAGGATCAGTACAGGATAAGTAATGTATGTACACAGTGACTGCACCAGCAGAATAGTGAGTGCAGCTCTGGATTATATTACAGGATGTAACTCAGGATCAGTATAGGATAAATAATGTAATGTATGTACACAGTGACTGCACCAGCAGAATAGTGAGTGCAGCTCTGGAGTATAATACAGGATGTAACTCAGGATCAGTACAGGATAAGTAATGTATGTACACAGTGACTCCACCAGCAGAATAGTGAGTGCAGCTCTGGAGTATAATACAGGATGTAACTCAGGATCAGTACAGGATAAGTAATGTTCGTACACAGTGACCGCACCAGCAGAATAGAGAGTGCAGCTCTGGAGTATAATACAGGATGTAACTCAGGATCAGTACAGGATAAGTTATGTAATGTATGTACACAGTGAGTCCACAGGCAGAATAGTGAGTGCAGCTCTGGAGTATAATACAGGATGTAACTCAGGATCAGTGCAGGATAAGTAATGTAATGTATGTACACAGTGTCTGCACCAGCAGAATAGTGAGTGCAGCTCTGGAGTATAATACAGGGCGTATCTCAGGATAAGTAACGTAATGTAACTGGTTTCTCACAATACATTCCATGTCAATTCAACCATTAGTAACACCTCTCTGCGCTATGTGACTGTGTGATGAATACAAGCTCTTTTTTAATTAAACTCAGCCCAGTGATCGGGGATCGCATCAGTCCTTCCTTATCTGGTGGAAGCTACAACCAGCTATACACTCCCTGTGCAGCAACCCCTACAGGAGAAATGGAGTATTGCATGTTGAATGGCTGACCAGGTAATAAATACATGGACAGGGGTAGAACCTCTGCTTGCTGTCATCTCCCCATGGTTAACCAGGGACCCCTCCTTCCTGTATAATATCTATAGGCTCTGATAGGACATATGTAAAGGGGTTGTCTTCATCCAAGGACGATGCAGAATAAAGGGCACTGTTATAGAGAGCGACTTGTGCCTCATTTATTCCTCTGAGACAGTCCCCCTCTGTAATGCACTGCAGGCAAATTACAGTCAGGACTGAACTTGTGTAAACTTCTCGGTTATCACATCTGCAAGAAGGATTTGATCCAGAGCCCTGAAGTGGCGCCTTCAGCCTATAGTGGGCGCTGTCGGTCTACTTTTCATGGGTGTGGCCACATCACCGTTACAAGCATATTTGGAATCTACCCCCGAATCTAACTGTGACTACAAGAGGCGAGATATGTGCAGAATAAACAGCCTTCTGCTGTATAAATCACCGGGGAGCGGAATATTAGAAATTAGCATGCCAGCATCCGGGGGGCTTTACGATAGATTTATTGCGACGCGCAGAGCCAGCACCACACAACCGGGCATGGAAGCTGCAAACTGCTCGACAGCAAACCTGACATGAAAAAAACATTAGATTCTCCTTCGTGACATTGACGAGCGATGACACCGGAGAATGGAGGCATTAAAGGGAATGAGATGTTACATTGTAACAAACATCCAGAACAGGAACTTGCACACAGTCACAACACAGCTGCTCTAGAAAAGCACCGAGTCCAATCCATGTGTCTTCTCCTG
This sequence comes from Bufotes viridis, assembly GCA_033119425.1. Taxonomy (NCBI): domain Eukaryota; kingdom Metazoa; phylum Chordata; class Amphibia; order Anura; family Bufonidae; genus Bufotes; species Bufotes viridis. The sequence goes on from CM065596.1 coordinate 150,392,183, forward strand.
AGAGACCCTGACCCTCAGAAAGCTGAAAGATGTGCTATCCCCAAATACATCGTGTTAACAGTGTGCAGCACTAAATAAAGAGCATGTTGCTTTACACTGCATGTGATCTTTTTTTATTTTAAGATCAACCTGCTCATAAAATAAGTAGTGTCATTTATGTACACAGTGACTCTGCCAGCAGAATAGTGAGTGCAGCTCTGGGGTATAATATAGGATGTAACTCAGGATCAGTACAGGATAAGTAATGTATGTACACAGTGACTGCACCAGCAGAATAGTGAGTGCAGCTCTGGAGTATAATACAGGATGTAACTCAGGATCAGTACAGGATAAGTAATGTATGTGCACAGTGACTGCACCAGCAGAATAGTGAGTGCAGCTCTGGTGTATAATACAGGATGTAACTCAGGATCAGTACAGGATAAGTAATGTATGTACACAGTGACTGCACCAGCAGAATAGTGAGTGCAGCTCTGGAGTATATTACAGGATGTAACTCAGGATCAGTACAGGATAAGTAATGTATGTACACAGTGACTCCACCAGCAGAATAGTGAGTGCAGCTCTGGAGTATAATACAGGATGTAACTCAGGATCAGTACAGGATAAGTAATGTATGCACACAGTGACTGCACCAGCAGAATAGTGAGTGCAGCTCTGGAGTATATTACAGGATGTAACTCAGGATCAGTACAGGATAAGTAATGTATGTACACAGTGACTCCACCAGCAGAATAGTGAGTGCAGCTCTGGAGTATAATACAGGATGTAACTCAGGATCAGTACAGGATAAGTAATGTATGTACACAGTGACTCCACCAGCAGAATAGTGAGTGCAGCTCTGGATTAGAATACAGGATATAATTCAGGATCAGTACAGGATAAATAATGTATGTATACAGTGACTGCACCAGCAGAATAGTGAGTGCAGCTCTGGAGTATAATACAGGATGTAACTCAGGATCAGTACAGGATAAGTAATGTAATGTATGTACACAGTGACTCCACCAGCAGAATAGTGAGTGCAGCTCTGGAGCATAATACAGGATGTAACTCAGGATCAGTACAGGATAAGTAATGTAATGTATGTACACAGTGACTCCACCAGCAGAATAGTGAGTGCAGCTCTGGAGTATAATACAGGATGTAACTCAGGATCAGTACAGGATAAGTAATGTAATGTATGTACACAGTGACTGCACCAGCAGAATAGTGAGTGCAGCTCTGGAGTATAATACAGGATGTAACTCAGGATCAGTACAGGATAAGTAATCTATGTACACAGTGACTGCACCAGCAGAATAGTGAGTGCAGCTCTGGAGTATAATACAAGTTCTCTTTCACTCTGTCTGTGGAGTGTGGGAGGAAATCAGAGAACCTGGAGGACACCAAACACAAACATGGGGAGAACATACAAACTCCATGCAGATGTTCACCTTGGTCAGATTCGAACCCAGGACCCTAGCGCTGCAAGGCACCACTGCTAACCACTGAGTCACCGATAACCACTGAGCCACTGCGCTGTTCCACTGCATTTACTAAATACTGCAATAAAACCCGAATCCCGGACATGTACATGCTGGGTTCTGCCTCCGCAGGGTCACACACGACTGTTACATATAAACATTTCTTAATACGAGGATTTGTCTTCTGTTATGGGGATTCCTGATATTACAGAAATATTTTTACATTTTTTTTATTGTTCCTTCACGCAAAAATGTTGTGACCTCCAAAAAAAACAAAAAACAAGGTTTGAAGTTAGACTACTTTCACACTCGCGTTTTGGGCGGATCCGTCAAGGATTTGCAAAAACGGATCCGTTACAATAATACAACCGCATAAATCCGTCATGAAGGGATCCGTTTTCTATTGTGCCAGATTGTGTCAGAAAAAACGGATCCGTCCCCATTGACTTCCATTGTGTGTCAGGACAGATCCGTCTTGCTCCGCAGCACATGGCGGACAGAAAAACTCTGCAGACGGCCCCCAGAGCGGAATAGTGACTGAACGGAGGCAAACTGATGCATTCTGAGCAGATCCTTATCCATTCAGAATGAATTAGGGCAAAACTGATCCGTTTTGGACTGGAGAGCCCTGAACGGATCTGAGAAACGGAATCCAAAACGCCAGTGTGAAAGTAGCCTTACGACGTATAAAGGGAGGGACTCACCATTCTCCGGCTGGTCCTTGATATCAGCCTCGCTGGGGTGGCTGGGACTCTCTGACTGACTTGAATCTGGTAAAAGAAAATAATGACATTTTAGAATCTTCTTCTGAAAAAAGTTGCAACTAATTTTACTTCACAAAAAATAACGTGACCCATTCCTGTGGATATTCTTAAAGGGGAATTACCAGGAACGATATTTAAAAGACCCATTCGTGTCATCGGTGCTTAAAGGGTCGTCCGGGATTAGAAAAATGTGGCTGCTTTCTTTCAAAAACAGCACCACACCTGTCCACCGGTTGTGTGCGGCACTGTAGCACTGTCCATTGACTCCAATGGTGCTGAGCTGCAGTACCAGACACCACCCATGGGAGGGGGGGGGGCTGTTTTTGTTAGAAAGCAGCCATGTTTTTTTAATCCTGGACAACCCCTTTAAAGCTAGAAGCCTAAAGCATGTCTTCTTCTGTGACCCTATGATAACACTTACTGCACTCTAGTTGTTACCATACAAACACTGTAACCGTGCACGTCAATGTCTGTACATATACACATAAGTCAATTGTCTTTATCAGATGTATAAAGCATAACAGGCATGCTCTAGCTGTTGCAAAACTACAACTCCCAGCATGCCCCAACAGCCTACAGGTATCAGCCTGCAGCAGGGCATTGTGGGAGTTGTAGTTTTACAACAGCTGGAGGGCCGCAGGTTGAGCATGCCTGCTGTAGGCTGGCCGGGCATGCTGGGAATTGTAGTTTGGCAACAGTTGGGGGGCTGCAGGTTGAGCATGCCTGCTGTAGGGTGGCCGGGCATGCTGGGAATTGTAGTTTGGCAACAGCTGGAGGGCCGCAGGTTGAGCATGCCTGCTGTAGGCTGCCCGGGCATGCTGGGAATTGTAGTTTGGCAACAGTTGGGGGGCCGCAGGTTGGGTATCCCTGCATTAAACCAAAACCTGGAAACCAGGAAGTGTTGTCACGAGGACGTGGAGCAGAGGAGCTGCAAACATAATGCGAAATTGCTCGAGCCAATAAAGTTCTAATGAATGAAAAGCTAAAAAATGAAAACGTTCTAACTAGTGTTGAGCGAACTTGTTTTCTGCGTTCAACGTTTGGGTTATCGAAGAATCCCGTTATGGATTCCGAATTCCGTTATGGTCCGTGGTAGCGAAATCCGTAACGGGATTCTTCGATAACCCGAACCCGAACTTTGGAGGCAGAACTTAAAACACAAGTTCTAACACTACAGAGCGGCAGAGATGGCGCCAGACTACGGGGTTTGGTGGTAGTCTGTCGCCATAGAGACTTGCAGACTGGTTTGCCTCGGAGCTGGATACCCAAAACGGTAGGAGATTTTCTATCAATTTCATTAGCATCATTGTTACGATGCATTGCAGCAATATCATATTGGTTGCAAAAGTCTACATGTCCACCACTAAATGAAAGATACTGACTACCGGTATTTTTTCTTAAACAACCCCCCCCCCCCTTGTCAGGAATAAAATATCACCCTCTAGGTACAAGCTCCCGTCCATGTTCAGATGATTAAGAAGCCGTCAAGGTTTCATAGTCCCACTGCGCACCAATGTGTAAAACAGTGCGAGCTGTCAATCATCCGGGGAGGATGAGGGTAATAGGTAATCCGATGAATAGATTAATATCTGCCCATCCATAATGAATGCAAATGACGGATCCGTATTGGAAGCATTTCCATGAAATCAATAGCATTACTTAGTGCACTGGGCTGGGCCGCTCCCATTGACATTGTGCGGAGAGCATTAACTCATTTCCCAGGAGTCATTGCTTCCCTGCAGGAGTCGGTTCAAACCCCGGTGACTGTCCAGAGCTGTTCGGCGTTTATCTTTCATCATGAATATCCGGAAATATCTAACATAATGTAGAATTTACAAGTATGCCATCATAGAAAACAGCCTAATCACCCTGCAAGGAAAAGTACTGCTGCTTTCCAATGTACTGGGTGGTTCAATTGCTCACGTTTGCTATATCTGCTTGCAGTTACTGAATAGAAACATCCTTCTTTATATTCAGAAGCAAATCCCCGTCCAATGGATCATTATAGTGCATCAGAGCTCCAACTGTTGCACCTGGAAGCAATCAGAGTGCAAGTCTAAGCCTATGACTGTAAACAAGGATGGTCCTGTTCACTGACAGCAAGCACAAACTAATAGGAATGGAGGCACTCCAGACTGATAAATGGTTGCAAACCTCAGGGCGGCAGACATTTGTGCGGCTGGAGAGTTACGTCCAAAGCGGATTGTCTCCACTGGATGCAACTGTAGCAAACTCTCAGCTGTGAGGGTAGTGTCAGCTCTTCGTGGGGTTTTTAATCACGGGGTGCAAAGGGCAATGATGCCATTCACTGGCAGCCAGCAGACATCTTGCAGCTGGTGATCAATGCATTCACAAGGTATATTAGAATTCTTTATACAATTTCTATTACGGGACATTTAAAGGAAAATTCCACTTTCTTTTAAAAATAATTGAATGCTTTGCAGGTAAAAGCTAAAGAAAATGTGCAGTAACTTTGCCTATACTTTGCTTTAATCATCTTGTATTGATTTTGAGTAAGGCAAGGTTTTCTTCTCCATTCACGTCTCAAGCTCGATTCTACTAGTTTCCTATTGCCAGAGAGCAGTGCATTGTGGGAGCTCAGCGGACAGATACATTGTTGCAACTGTGGGGGGGGGGTACTTCTCCTTCCTAGGGCAACCAACAGGACAGGAAATGCAGCTTTGGATGTGACTGGAGCACAGAAATGTATTTCGTTACCATTAGAAGAAAATTTATTGAGACTAAATTTAAGAATTCCTTTCCGTCTTCTTCGGACTGAGTGACCCATGGATCGCCGTGTGACTGGAGACGAGTATTCGTAGCGCGGTTTACTGCTCCGATATTTTTTGACGCCCAAGTGAGGACTGTGACTTGTAAACCCTCAACGGCCGTTGCTTAAACTCGTCACCTCTGGTCATAAATCTCTGCGGTTATTTTGCCATGACCGGCTGACTTTTGGCACGTCGGCAAGCGGTGGCTCCTGGCCATATTTTACTGTGCGCTGCAGAACCTGGGTGCCAGATGGCGGCAGGCCGGGCGGACGGCCGAATCTCCACCGGAGGAGAAAATAAATGCATCGAAATGAGATCCTTTCATCCCTTCCTGGACCTTGATATCAGGTAAAGAACAGCGCACCCAAGAAGAAAGCACCGGATCGGGGGATCCCAGGGGTCTCTGCATCCATCCGGGCCCCGTAGACTGAGATGTGGGCCCTCACAAACCAATCCAAACCTTATCATCACCCATAGCATCCAATTAAAGGAACGGCCCAGTTCTGTCTGAAGACTACAATCCTTCACCAAGAGCCCTGCTTGCTGACAGTGAACAGAATTCACCACTTTCATTCAGCCTGACTGTCCAACCTGGATGAATATTTCTCCCAGCTGAAGATTTGTTACAATGGTATCCAGCCTAGATAACCACACAGCAATAGCACATCTCCTGACAATGTTACAATGTATCAATGGAGATTAAATGTATCAGTTTTGTCAAAACGTGACTTGCGATTAGATTATGCCGATGGTATAGTCGTATATCGGCTGTTTAGTCCATAGAATGTGGAAGATTATATTATCATATGGGCGATTATTCCTTGTAAACCTCTGTTCACACACGGATTCTCTTTGTACAAAGCTCCAAATCTTCTGCTTGTCACAGATTGAAATGATCAAATTCTTTCTGCCTGCAGCCACCAATAGGGGGAGCTTATGCTCTTACTGATGACAAGATATTGAGTTCAATGTAGGCCGTGAGCTCCCCCTGGTGGTGACTGAAGAATCTGATCATTGGTTATTTGAATGGAAGTAGAGGATTTGGAACTTTGTATCAGATAAAAGGAGCTCTGGCCCCTCGAAATAGACAATAGGAAATAATTTACAGAATTCTGGTTCTATTTTGATTTTAAAATATATATCCACTTGATATTAAGCATGGCAATGATTATGATGAAAACTGGCCATTGACACTGATGCAGATCCCATAACCGGGTGCCGGACAGACCTTTCCTTACAACTTGAATATGGTCTTTGCCCACAGAATGATTAGATACAATGTATCAATAACAATTTAGCTGCATGGAGCTTGTATCGGTAACAATTTGGCGGCACAATTTCCAGACAGCCCAATAGGTATTCCCAGCAGCGGCAGCGCGCCTCGAGTGGGCGCAGCGCGTCCTGTCCAGCAAGATGTCTCTTTTAACGTTGCATATTCAAATAAGAAGCAAACAAAAAATAATGAGCGATTCAGACAAAAGCCGCAAGCGTACAAAAGAAGGGGGAAAAAACACCACAAGGATGTTGTGCTGAGAGCTGGGAAAATATGGGAAGCCTTTGTTACTTTTTATATACTTTCTAAAGGGGGATAAAATCCCCCAAGAAAAAAAAAAAAAGCGTAATTGACTGAACCCTTGTCCCCAGACAAAAATAAACACACCCCCTCGCTTGTTTGTATGCTCGTCAGTAGCTTTCTATGCAACAGCAGCTAAAAACAAAAGAAGTTTAAGATTCTCAGACAAAATGCAGAATCTCCCCAAACAACGAGGAGGGGGGAGGCCGGAGACGAGGGCGGGGGAGGGTACGAGGTGGAGGGGGGGGTGTTCTTTTAGAGCGGGCCTGACAGCACATTCAATATGGCAGCATCAAAACTCCACTCACTAATTAAATATGCATCGGCGTGGAGTTTTTGATCGATGCGAGGCATGGATCCGATGACACACCTGCAAAAATCCTGAGCTCAGAGCCCCCAGGAAAAGGGGGGCAAAAAACTCCAGCGCTCGTCTTATCTTCGTTTTCAAAGGCTCTCGATTTCTTTGGCGCAGAGATCTAATTTAATTCTCTCACCCCTTCTGCAAAGTGGATTAAAAAAAAAAAAAAAAAAAGTCAATACCGTCTTTGTGCGCCGCGCAGGAACACACCGCGCTCCTCTCATTCAATTTAGGTGTGACCTTTCGACCAAGGTAATGACAACTGTCTGGGAGTGAGGTACGGCTGGCAGGAGACGGGCAGCACCCTGTGTATCTCACCCGCGCAGGTGGGCTACGGCAGGGTGCGGGAGAGGCCATCGGATTCCTGGAACCTGATACGTTGTATCAAGGAAAGTTCTGCAACTTTCTAATAGAATTAGCGCGTTAGTTCCTTACGATTTTAAAGATCTATGCTTGCTGTCGGTGAATGGGTTCATTCTTAAGTAGTCTACATACAAACGGTACGGCGTAATCTCTGGATAAAGAAAATGTCTACAACTTAGTTCCTCCTCGTTTTCAGGATCTCTGCTTGCTGTCAGTGAATGACATCATTCTTATGTAGGCTACACACAAAAGATACTAAGTATAGTCTTTCAAAATCCCTTTTATCACCAGATAACGAAAATGTCTACAACTTATCGCGATTTTCGATATCGCTACTTGCTGTCCGTGGATGGGACCTTTCTTATGCAGTCTACGTATAAGGCCTCATGCACACGACCGTTTTTTTATGCTGTCTGCAAAAAGGGGTTCCGTTGTTCAGTGATCCGTGTCCGTTTTTGCCTTCCGTTGTGTTTCCGTGTGTCTTCCGTTTTTTTAGCGGACATGACCCAAAAGATTTTACCAAAAGACAGGCTGACAATGTTTCCCAAGTGCCTGCCAAGGGATCCGCAAAAAAAACGGACACGGAACACGGATGACACACGGATGGCCATCCGCGATTTTCACGGACCCATTGACTTGAATGGGTCCGTGAACCGTTTTTCACGGACAAGAATAGGACAGGTTATATTTTTTTGACGGACTGGAATCACGGACCACGGACGCGGAGGACAAACGGTGCATTTGCCGAGGTTTCCACGGACCCATTGAAAACCAATGGGTCCGCAGAAAATCACGAAAAACGGAGCAACGGACACGGAATCAAACAACGGTCGTGTGCATGAGGCCTAAAGAATACATGACAATTTTTAAAAACTTTCATCTTTGGATAAAGAACATGTATACGACTCCATTGTCATTTTCAAGACCTCTGCTTGAGGGGACTTCTTGTCTGCTTCCAGATGCCAAGAACCTGTAAAGACCTTATATTTCTTACAGCTGAGGGTTTGATACTATTGTATCTGATCCAAACAATTCTCTGTGTGAGTTGAAAGCATCAGCAACGTCCCCAAGCCTGCAGTCGCCATCTCTGCTTGCTGTCAGTGAATGGGAAGCTTTACTTTCACCCTCCAGAAGAGTGTAGCTCTAACATGTCATACAGAATATAACTCTAAACAATCTATTAACCAAGTACAAATCTCTCTCCTGTGCGGATAGTTTGCTACAGTGTATCAGCGCAGGTTAAATGCGTCAATCTGGAGTCCGGTCTTACAAGGAATCATCTAGACCAGGGATGCTCAACCTGCGGCCCTCCAGCTGTTGTAAAACTACAACTCCCACCATGCCCTTCTGTAGGCTGATAGCTGTAGGCTGTCCGGGAATGATGGGAGTTGTAGTTTTGCAACAGCTGGAGGGCCGCAGGTTGAGCATGCCTGATCTAGACTGGATACAACTGTAGCAAGCCCTTAGCAGTGACAAGCATTAGGCCTGTGCCGTTGCAGATGTAAATAAGAATCCTTCTATTCCCTGGCAGTAAGCAGAGATCTTGAAACAACAAGTATATTAGAAAGCAGCAGAACTTTTCATGATTAAACTTTATTGACAGAAAACCTGGAAAATCCCTTTAATTGGGTCATTTTATCAATTGCTAAACGAGGATGAACAGAGCCAAGTGCAAGTCTGTCTCAAGAAGGAAGAAAGGGAAAAAAGGGAGTTCAAAAGTGCACGGCTTGTCTCCTCGTTACAGCTGACAACCGCTGATGTATCAATTACTTTGCGTACTTTTAGCTCTTGAGTCGAGTGTCGCCCTAACAGCCATGGCGGAAGGAAACTCGCGGCTCCCTGTGTACGGTTTCTCCTCTGGATTTCTCCATCTATTTAGCCGTCTGATATCGAGCTGTAACAGAGCAGCCGCTGTGCACCCCAACCCTACAGATACGAAACGCGGTATACACCCATATCTCATACAGCCCAATAGTCCAGGTGGGCTGCTGGAGTCCAGGCCTTTGAGGGTCTGCATTCATATTGAGGGAAACCTTAAAATGGAAGGAATTTGAAACACTAATGATACAATGCATCATCCAGAATAGTCGACTGATACTTTACACGTCACAAAGCAAAGCTGCAGCATGACCAAATATTCATGAACATATGCACCAGTCTTTTTATGTCAGCATGGTCCTGGATAACAATAAAAGCAGAAAATACACAAAAAGTTTAAAAAAAAAATCTTCTCTTAGGCCTCATGCACACGACCGTATGTTTGGTCTGCGTCCGAGCCGCATATTTTGCGGCTCGGGTGCGGACCCATTCACTTCAATGGGGCTGCAAAAGATGCAGACAGCACTCCGTGTGCTGTCCGCATCCGTTGCTCCGTTCCGTGGCCCCGCAAAAAAATTGAGCATGTCTTATTCTTAGAATAGGCATTTCTACAATGGGCTGCGTTCCGTTCCGAATGCGGAGCAGCTTCCGTGTTTTGCGGATCCACAGTTTGCGGACCGCAAAACACATACGGTCCTGTGCATGAGGCCTTAATCTTACTTTTTCCTTTGATCCTATTGCATTCTATGTTCGATGTATAGAAATAATTCTATCCTCGCCCCAGAAAATCAGCCATTATCCTTCTTCCTTCTCAGAAACCTTAGATCACATCTGTGTCTGGCTGTCAGGCAACTGTCTGCAGCAGCAGCCCTTCTACATTACAGGTATGCTAAGGGTACTTTCACACTAGCGGCATAGCTATCTGGCAGGCTGTTCTGGCGGGTGAACAGCCTGCTGGATCCGCCATGCCGCAAGTACCTGTGTGCTGCCCTGCTGCCGCGCCGTTCCCATTGACCCAGTGCGCAGCCGGAGATCGCCAGACTAAAAGTACTGCAGGTCCGACTTTTTAGTCTGGTGATCACTGCCGTGCTGCGCCATAGCTTCGCCTCATTAAAGTCAATGGGGACGGAGCGGCAGCACACGAGTACTTGCAGCATGGCGGATCCGGCAGGCTGTTCACCCGCCGGAACAGCCTGCCGGATAGCTATGCCGCAAGTGTGAAAGTACCCTAAGCCCCAAGCTATAGAGTAGCATCACTATGAGATAATAAAAAATCTAATTAATCGGTATTTTAAAGGAATATTCCCATCATCCGCATTATGACACATCCACAGGCTCCACCTCTACGATCCAATAGGGATCCGGGGGCCCTGGACACCGATGCTCAATTGACGCATTGACAATTCTTCCTTCTCGGATTCGCGTCCCCACCGATCCCTTGGTTGAATTTGATGGCCTAATGTCTTTTTTTCAACCGTATTACCTATGTTACAATTGTGGTCAGATCTTTCTGAAACTCCCATTATCCCCAACCCAATGGGGCATCTGGCAAATCATGGGGTGGGGGTGCAATCATCGGACCCCGTGGTGGGACTTGAGGATATTCCATAACGGCTGAAGCTAAAAAATTATGTATCTGAGGGGCCTTGCAGCTGATGCAGAGGGAGTTGCAGTTCCGTAAGGGGAGGAAAGCCACAGGTTGGGTCCTACTGCATTATAGAGAACTGATGAGAACGCCGCCCTGAATCTGCAGGATCTCATTGTCCTTTCATAGACTTGCAGGGAAATGTGATTTATGCTTCGTGGCCCCACATTTTATGCCGTGATTTAAATTCATGGGACAATTTCAATTTTCAAAGAGGCGAGAGCGCAATTCTTGGACATATGCACAGATCCGTTATTTCAAATTAATTGAATCGAAGTGTAATAATTGTAAATTGCTTCCCACACTACTACTTAAAGCACTTTCCCATGTTTAATCCAGTCAATTTAGAGCCAACATTTTAAGGATTTGTATAATTTCTGAAATAACTGTCAGGAGATATGAGGGGAGACATCGTATTTTCACACTCCTTCATCTACCGAGGCAGATACTGTAAAACAGACCATCAAAATGCTGCTGAAAATATCTAGAGAATCCACTGTAAAAGCCACATTTTGCAATAAATATATAATTGAAAAAAAAAATATTTGAAAAAATGATATTTATTGGCAACTCATCATGATACATTATTACCCTTTCAGTAGCGTTATTTTTGGATGTAGGCTCCTCCATCTATCTTCCTTACATGGGGGTGGGGGAACCAATCCAATGAGAAATTCCAGAGTGGATTGGTTCCTACTTCAGTCCTAGCCATTGTACGTTTCTATGTCTCGTCATCGGGGGTGCACCTAGCCTTTCTGCTGCCTGAGGCGAAAACTGAAACAGCGCCCCACCCATCCCCAAAGCCAATTTCTTAAACTAACCCCCTTCAGCCCAGGCCCTTTGGCTGCCCCCTCTCGTCCCTACCTGGTGCTGCCTGAGGCGATCGCCTCACCTGGCCTCATTGGCGGTGCACCCCTGGTCCACCTTAGGTAATATTAAAGAGCAACTCCACCCACATGACCTGAACCAGCCGTTCAAATTTTGGCCCTGATGCTCTGTTGTTTGGAGAAACATGGGGTGCACCTCCTTGGTTCGGTTCTCCCTGCCCCAAAGGCAAACATCATGATTTTCTCATCACTCTGCCCCCTGGGAGGTATGAACCTATGCCGAGCTCCACTCTCCACGATTATGCTAGTAAATAAGAAACTGATGGAGACACCCATAGATCAAGTGGTGATTCTCTCATGGCAGCAGTCCCTGTTCACGTTGCTGTCATGAAGTTGGATGCAAAGTAGAAAAAGGGGTGGAGCATAACAAGACCCACCCACGAGGAGTCAAAGGAGATAACAAAGGGAAGCATAGGAGCTGGGGTAAGAGAATACATTATAAAAGTCGGACATTCTGACTGCTCAGTCCCCCTCTCATATCCTCATTCTTGGTGGAGAGGTGGGCATCTATTCTAGTAAAGGAAACATATGGAAACACACTTGCTGGTGGATTCCACATCTGCCACAGACTCCCAGCGGTCAACCATTTATGAAAAATCCAACCATAAACCCGTAATCGAGGGGTGAAAGATTCTGCATGACAACCTTCCTCTAATTTCAAGAATCCCCAATTGTTAATCTCTTTGATCCAAACCTTAATTTATGTTTTCAAATTTTTACGGTGATCATTTCAGATTTCTGCTCAACTGATGCTAAACTTTTCAAGCAAACCTTTGCGAGCAGTCGACCGGGCGATTTACGGGGCTCTCCGGCACACGGGCAGAGTAATTCAGTAAAATCGCCGCAGTGCTGAGCGCTGTCTCCATTTTGCAGAGTCAACGATTCCCAAACATCAACCCAATCGTTTTTCTTTTCCTTTCCCTCAGCATTTCTATTGGATTTATGTGGCTGTGAAGTTTTTTTTACTGAATATAACAGTCACATGAAAAGAAGCGGCCACTGCGTGTGGAGATACTTAGGACAACATCACTATGGTTATTGGATGATTTACTGAGATGATGTCTGTCCGGCATCTCTCATCACTTTGGCTCTAGACATCCCTGCAAGTCAAATTTAGTGTACTCCACCTGTAAGCTGAAAAGTGCCAGGACCCAGAGAACACTGAGAAATACAGTAAATGTACAAAACGTAGATCAAACTTTACAACATCTTATAGTTTCTAGATAGAATTAATCTTCATACATCACTTATCCTGTATTATACTCCAGAGCTGCACTCACTATTCTGCTGGTAGAGTCACTTTGTACATACAATACTTATCCTGTACTGATCCTGAGTTACTTCCTGTATTATACTCCAGAGCTGCACTCACTATTCTGCTGGTGCAGTCACTGTGTACATACATTACTTATCCTGTACTGATCCCGAGTTACATCCTGTAATATACTCCAGAGCTGCACTCACTATTCTGCTGGTGGAGTCACTGTGTACATACATTACTTATCCTGTACTGATCCTGAGTTACATCCCTTATTATACTCCAGAGCTGCACTCATTATTCTGCTGGTGGAGTCACTGTGTACATACATTACTTATCCTGTACTGATCCTGAGTTACATCCTGTATTATACTCCAGAGCTGCACTCACTATTCTGCTGGTGGAGTCACTGTGTACATACATTACATTACTTATCCTGTACTGATCCTGAGTTACATCTTGTATTATACTCCAGAGCTGTACTCACTATTCTGCTGGTGGAGTCACTGTGTACATACATTACTTATTCTGTACTGATCCTGAGTTACATCCTGTATTATACCCCAGAGCTGCACTCACTATTCTGCTGGTGGAGTCACTGTACATACATTACTTATCCTGTACTGATCCTGAGTTACATCCTGTATTATACTCCAGAGCTGCACTCACTATTCTGCTGGTGCAGTCACTGTGTACATACATTACTGATCCTGTACTGATCCTGAGTTACATCCTGTATTATACTCCAGAGCTGCACTCACTATTCTGCTGGTGGAGTCACTGTGTACATACATTACTTATCCTGTACTGATCCTGAGTTACATCCTGTATTATACTCCAGTGCTGCACTCACTATTCTGCTGGTGCAGTCACTGTGTACATACATTACTTATCCTGTACTGATCCTGAGTTACATCCTTTATTATACTCCAGAGCTGCACTCACTATTCTGCTGGTGCAGTCACTGTGTACATACATTACTTATCCTGTACTGATCCTGAGTTACATCCCTTATTATACTCCAGAGCTGCACTCATTATTCTGCTGGTGGAGTCACTGTGTACATACATTACTTATCCTGTACTGATCCTGAGTTACATCCTGTATTATACTCCAGAGCTGCACTCACTATTCTGCTGGTGGAGTCACTGTGTACATACATTACATTACTTATCCTGTACTGATCCTGAGTTACATCTTGTATTATACTCCAGAGCTGCACTCACTATTCTGCTGGTGGAGTCACTGTGTACATACATTACTTATCCTGTACTGATCCTGAGTTACATCCTGTATTATACTCCAGAGCTGCACTCACTAAGAATATAACTACTATAATACTGCTCCTATGTACAAGAATATAACTACTATAATACTGCTCCTATGTACAAGAATATAACTACTATAGATTTCTTTTCCACCATAACTTCTCCTTTTTACGGTCGATGGCGTCCTGCCCCTTTGATCACACTCAGCAGGATTCTCTATACAGGAAGAGATTCTTCCCCTTTAAACAAGAACCGTCTGAAGCCACAATTGGGGACATAAGACGCCCTCGTCCCGGCTCTTGGTGAGAACTCACAATTAGTGAAAGTCAGTCTGCGGTATTAAACAGTGAGCATTGTCTCTGCCGCTCGTTTCCACTTTACTAACCCAAGCAGATCATTGAATGGAGAACTCTTCAGAAGGTCCATGCTCCAACAAGGCTCAGGACATAAAAGCCCCATTCAGGCCGCCCCGTCCCCCTCCCCCCCACAAGGACATTTAATTGGATAATTGCTCCATAAAATCTTCCCAAGTGCATATCTGATAAAGAAATGAGACCTGAATGGAGAAGCTGCCGCGTTTCAGAGGAGCCCGCTCATGTCAGTGTTTTCTCAAACCATAGCTCTATCTGCAAGTTACGCTGCGCTGCGACGTGCGCAGGAGACAGGACGCCATTGTCGCTTCCATGCAGTCCCAGAGAGGAAGCGGAATGTCACAGACTCCTCTCCGATGGGGCCTGTGCGCCCTGTGAGGACACCAAGAAGACGTCCTTCACGTGGAGACTCTCATCCTGCGGGGTCCCTTTGTGTCTCGCAGACGCTCTGCATGGAGATGTGACTGCTTGGATGAATGTCGTCTTGACATGAGTCGAAACAAGGGGAGGAATGAGAGTCACGGTAATGGCGACCGCGCCAATAGATGCCCCATCCCTAAAAGTACAAGGAAGACACAGAGGAGATGGTGTGCCTGCCCCACCTGACCGACCCGTATGCAATGCTATAAGGCCTCATGCACTCGGCCGTTCCGTGCATTGGGGACCGCAATTTGCAGACCCCAGTGCACGGCAACATCCATGTGGATTCCGCAGACGGATCCAGGCCCAGTCAACTTAAATGCGTCAGTGATCTGTTCGCACCACAGAAAATAGAAGATGTTCGAAGGCACGGAGAGAAACCCTATGGAAGCACTCCGTACTACTTCCGCGAGGTTCCGTCTCTCCATTCCACACCGGACCTTTCACATGGCTCCGCATCCATTATGTGGTGCAAAAATGGCCGGGGCCCGTACATTGCGGACCCACTGTTTGCAGGCCGCAATATGGGCCTGGACAGCACACTGAGTTTTAGGCCTCATGCACATGACCGTTGTTGTGGTCCGCGTCCAAGCCGCATATTCACTTCAATGGGGCCGCAAAAGATGCGGACAGCACTTTGTGTGCTGTCCCCATCCGTTGCTCCGTTCCGTGGCCCCGCAAAAAAAATAGAGCATGTCCTATTCTTGTCGGTTTTGTGGACAAGAATAGGCATTTCTACAATGGGCCGGGTTCCGTTCCGCAAATTGCGGAACAGAATGCGGAGCAGCTTCCGTGTTTTGCAGAACCGCGGTTTGTGGACCGCAAAACACATACAGTCGTGTGCATGAGGCCTTATGTAAATGTTTAAAGGGTTCTCCGGGAAAAATGTAAAAAGTCCGCCAGCGGCCTGTCTTAGAATGTGAGCAGGACTGGTTGCCTGTACTTGCAGAGCTGCGTAGGGGAATGAGGCGATGCTATACTCTAGGCTCGGGTACTTACATGTACTGCACATTGCTGAGCGTTCCTGTCAGGCTGCTCAGCCATGACGGTATATTGTAGGCAGGACACCTTTTCCATAGCGTGCAGCTACACATGCTGTCCTCCAAAGCGCTCATTCTCCATTCTTCCTTCTCCTCTAAAGCGCCATTAGTCTGAAGAAGGCCAATATGGCCGAAGCGTCACTGCAATAGCCGCTGACAAATAAAAAGTCGCTACTATTTTCATAGAATTTTGCGTGCTGAAGTTTATTCACTCATTAATGACGGGGTGGGAACCCTACTTTCAGCACAGAAGCAGAGTGCGACAAGGATCTAAGCCACCCATATGGTAGGCAGGAACACATCATTACCATCTATGGTGGAGCAGCGCAGTGTGTAAGGAGGCCCCCTCACCCACCCTAGGCAGCTCTGCAAGCGGAGGCCACCATTCCTGCTAACACCCTAGGACAGGCTACTGGCGGCCATTTGAAATAATTTCTGGAGAACCCCTTTAAAGGGAACCTGTCGCCAGTTTTCTGCTGCCCTCTTAATCCTAACATCTCGGCGCGCGCCAATGAGTCCCCGTATTCATGAGCTCACCGCTCTCCCCGCCCACCTGCCTCTGATTGACAGTTTTTTTTTCCATATGAATCAGCAGCAGGTGGGCGGGGACAGCCAGGAGCTCATGAATACTGGGACTCACTGGCAGGCGCTGGCGCTGTTTGATACAAGATTTTGGTCAGATTCAAACCCAGGACCCCAGCGTTGCAAGTCACCAGCGCTAACCACTGAATACAATGTATCGCTCAGAGAGTATTGTCTAGGCTGGAAAAAGGTGCAATGGCAGCAAACCCTCAGCTGTGCGAAATATCAGGTCAGCTGGGCAAAGAGGGCTGCAACAGAGTTGCGTTCGTGTCCCGGCCTGATGTCTATGAAGATAATACTCTAGGTCAGGGATGCTCAACCTGCGGCCCTCCAGCTGTTGCAAAACTACAACTCCCAGCATGCCATAATAGCTGTAGGCTGTCCAGGCACACTGGGAGTTGTAGTTTTGGAACAGCCGAAGGGCCGCATCCCTGCTCTAGGTCATGGTCAGGTCAGAATCTTCTGGGTCGTCTGAGGCAAGAAATCTGGGCAATAACCCCATTTGCCCTCTCTGTGGTTTGTAGTCTCTGAAAGCAAGCAGAGATCTTGAAAATGGTAAAACACAAAGTGGAGACACCAGGATTTAGCTTTCTATAGGGAACAATGGAAAATTGGCTAAAATGGGAAATAAGGCGTACGAATAATAAGGTGATGGTGCATTATTGGGGACCGGCTGCGGCGCGGTGGGCGGAGCTCTGCAGGATGAGAGGTCGTGTTGCTATTTGCATAGGATCACACGAAAATTGCAGGCGACTCCACTCGATGCTAATATGGAGGAGGGTTTGTCTGCTGTGCACAGTGTGAATTGTAATTAACAAGCCCGGGGGGTCCTATTATGTCAACAACTGGCGGGAGCGCCCCCCGACCAGCAGGTGACCCCAAACATGTCATGTGTCTGACAGCACAAGAGACGGAGAATCCGGAGGCCCAAGGGCTGTATATTTCCCCGCATCCCGGGGGAAGCCTGGGACACTGATTCCTTCTGCTTTGCTGGGACGCAGCCAAAATCTTTCCAGAGCCTGAAAGGGGTTTACCAGTGAAAAAATAAAAGCCCCCCCGATCCTCCGCATGGTAATAAATCTGATGTTTCCCACAGTTTCTTTGAGGCCTGAATGTTGCAGTGTCAGCGCTATGTGCCGGATCTTGTGCTCGCATTGTTCCACAGAGCGCGCTACAATTTCAGGGGGAAGTCGCCTTTTCAGAAATAGAAAAATGGGAGCGGAACTTTTTTTATGGGGTTGATGTTAAACAGCAGGAACCGTCGATCAAGGACCCCGGAACGGAAAATGTATCACAGGCACAACTTAGGATCGAGTGCAGCATCCAAAGGGTTAACAGATAAGAGTCCGATGGGATGGAGCAAAACTGATACATTGTATTCTATCCTGTGCATTGCCGAGGGGGCGGAGCATGAAACAACACCAGAGGATCCATGTGTCAAGCCCCGCCCATCAGACCTCCACACTAGGCCTAACACGGTGCACCAGAAATCTCTGGACAGTCCATAAAAATAGGCAACTTTTTTCTGGTGCCCGTGAATTTTTTGATGCTGGCGGTTCTGGAGTGGATTATTTTTGTGGTAATTCTTATCAGTGTATTGAGCTATAGACATGTATCAGTTATTATCTTTATAATTCATTATGGTTTTCCAATATGTCCGTAAAAAATGTTGCCTGAAGAGTTTGGCTGAAGTTGCCCAGAAAAAAGAAAAATTCTGGTTGGCAACCCTGGTCTGGAGTGCTGCCTGTCAGTGAATGGATCCTGAAACATGGCAGACTGAATTATCTATCTCTAGATAAGGATTTGTGTAAAATTGAATAATCTAATCTATCTAATATCTATCTATTATCTATCTATCTATCTATCTATCTATCTATCTATCTATCTCATATCTATCTATCTCATATCTATCTATCTATCTATCTATCTCATATCTATCTATCTATCTATCTATCTATCTATTTATCTATTTATCTATCTCATATCTATCTATCTATCTATCTATCTATCTATCTATCTCATATCTATCTATCTATCTATCTCATATCTATCTATCTACAGTATCTATCTATCTATCTCATATCTATCTATCTATCTATCTAATATCTATCTCATATCTATCTATCTATCTATCTATCTATTTTCTTATCTTCCTATCTCGGCAGCTTTCATGTATAATTCGCCATATCTGATGTCATCTTCCTCCTGCAGATATCCAGCGAGTGCTGATATTTATCCCGAACATCAGACGAGTCATTATGTGGGGGGAACAGCTGAGCCTCTGGACAGGATACAGATGGACAGGAATACAACCGGAGAACAAAGCGTAAAGTCAGACACAGGAAAACAGCACAATACAGAGCGCTATCTGCAGACAACACAGCGCAACAAAGTATCGCTTCACAGGTCATCAATGGAGAAGAACCGATGAAAACTCTGCAGTCGTCGGTCCGTGCTTATGAGATGCAGCAAGAGCGTGACCCGCGCCAAACACAGAAACTGAGGCCAAGGAAACCCAACGAATCATTCCCATCAGTCAGCATGGCGCCCTGCCTCACCCTGAGCCTATCGGGGGACTATCATGGACTGGTCCCTGTTGGTCAAAAAAAGAAAAATTTAAAGGGGCTGTCCTTTTGCTGGTGACTCTCCGAAAGGTTGGGGGGGCAGGTCTTGTTGATAGCAGCCAGTCAATGTTTTGGGGAAGTGTCAAGAGCCAAAATGTGGAGGGGGCTTTAAACCTACAAATAATTAAAAGTTTGTCAGACTGCATAGCGGAGACTACAGAAAACACAAGGTATACTCTGTCCCGTTTTCAGAAGGGATGGGAAGGCCCCTGCTGCAGCCAGTTATCTTATAGCCTGACATAGAGCAGTGTGGAGGGGGACGGAGAAGGGACGCCTTAATTTAGATATTTCTAGTTTTAAATGGGTTGTCCGGGACCCCAAAACTTTTTCCTGAAGGACAGGAATGTTCTAAAATAAAAAAAAATTGGCTTATTCACCTGCGCAGTCCTCCACCATTAAAGCGCCGCTGCTCCAGCATTCCCAATGGTACAAGCTTCCAATGCTGCAGGGCTGACGATCCTAATTACTCCATGTGATCGCTGCAGCCAATCACTAGCCTCATTGGTCACCTAGTGTAGTCAGGCATGTAACTGCTGGAGTACAGCATTGATGCACCTGACTACCTCACATAGCCGCTGAGGCTGCAGCGATCACCTGAAATACTTGCTGAGGTCATTACTGCAGTGGATTACCACAGCGGCACCGCTAGATAATTGGGGATTGAACAGGTGGATGAGGCTTTTTTTTTCCTTCATTCTAGAACATTCCTTACCCGCAGCAACATTCCTTGCTGCCCCAGATAATCCCTTTAATTGCAATATGAGACAAAATGGGACAAACGGAAAGGAGCAGATGAAGCAAGGGCTGGGATATAGTTTCTGTGCATTTCTCTAAAGTTAAAAAATTACAGGAAGTTTGTGCTCATTTTGAAAAGTTTCTCCTCTTCGATTCATAAAATCCTGAATACACTTTGTAGAACAGCAAACATTAAGATTCAGGAAGACGTCCTGGAAGGCAAGGCAGAAACAACGTGTCCTCAAAGGCCTGAGCTCCATCTTGGCTCGATGCTTATTGAGTGCAAGCCACCTACTCTCACCTATCCTGGCAAAAAATATGTCCCTGGCTGTGAAGAAAAGCCACAATGTGGAAAGGAAAAGCCTCGAGAAGAATGAAAATAGAACGTGTCTAAGGTTTTGGCAGAAGGATGCTAAATAAAATAGAGAGAGAAGGAGAGCGAGAGAAAGTGGTGACTCATTTTGGCAGTAAATCCACCTCAACCCCTTCAAAGGCTTTGGCAAGTGGCCTCAGAGGAGACCCCAGGCTTCTGCCAAGCCACAAAACACCACAATGATTATCTGAACAGTCATCAAGAAAACACATTTAGTAAACTGACTTGTTGGCACATGGATTAAATCAGCTATTAAAAAAAAATTGGAATCCCAGCTGTTTTGGGTGTCGGATATAGAACAAAAAATAATAATACTACCATAGACAGCTGGGGCTGCACCGGCATTGCCGGCAGTGTAGCACATGACATTTGCAGCGTTCCCATTTACAGCCACATCATAAGGTGCATTAGGGGTCGTCCAGCTTTAAACCTTTTTGGGCAGTCTCCCTGGACCTGTGGAGGGAGGTGTACTTACCTGCTTACTCGCTTCTAGGTTCAGGCTCCTTTGGTTCGCCGGGCTCAGGTTCCGTTCAGTTCATTGCACTGCGGTTCTCTGCTTGTGAGGGTAGTGCATACCTCTGCAGGCAGTCACTCGCTGTTGCAGTGACGTGTCCCCCAAGTGGCATGTGATCCAGTGATGTACCGCTTGGGGGACACATCCCTGCTGCAGCGAGTAACTGGCTGCAGCAGTATGCACTATCCCCATCCGCTCCAGAAGCTGACAAGCAGAGAATCAGAGCGCAGCACACTAGAAGAAGCCAGAACCCAGCAATAGGGAGCGGGTAATTATGCTTCCTTCCACAGGTCTGGTGGGGAGGGCGCAGACCAAACGTGATTGAAATCTGGACAAACCCTTTAAGGCCAGTTTCACATGGCTGTACTATGACCACGGGAATATTTGGTGTCATGAAAGGGCTACAGCGTAATCAACAAACACAACTTTTTTGTACTGAGCGCTGCTGTGGTGTGCCCAATGTTTACAGGCTGAGCAGCTCAGTGGGGGTGGGACTGTAGGGTGACTTGCTGGGTTATGCCATAGGACCTCTATTCAAGGCACAAAGTAAAGAAACGGGACAGATCTGGAAAACATTCAGTGTCAGATGAGGGTACCTCGGGCACACTAGATACAGAACATGTGACATCCCCTTTTAGTTACATTGTAACCATGGTATGCACAGGACATATCCCCGATAAGATGTAATAGGTCCAGAAGAACTAGAGGCAAGTGAATGGACCTCCCATTGGACTTTTAGGGTCTATTCTTTTGGCGGAGTCCTGTGGTCGGCCAGTCTGACCCTGAATACAATGGGGGGGATGTGAACTAGTGCAACAGAAAAGTAGGGAGCGGTGAGTAACCAATCCGGGTCCTTATTTTATTCTCAAATGGTATTTTGGAAAAAAGTAATGGAATCTTGTCAGCTCCCTGACTTTTCCTTCCAGTTTTCCTACAGCCTACACATTGCACTTAAGTCTTTATTTATCTTGTTAGAACATGGACATTCCCTTTAATTCAACCATGTGTCCACACATTTGTACTCAATATAAAAACCTACGATAAAAATATATTTGGTGTTGCTTATATATAGCCTGGACCTGTTTTGCTGCGCTGTCCGCAGCTTGTCATCCCTCACACAGCCGGAGCTGAAATCCTATAATTACAGGCTGTGTAATTTGCACAGAAAGTAGAGCGATCAGATCACTCTTACCTTGGCCTCTTAGCACACGAGCACGTATCCTCGCATGAATCAGGGGATTGCTTATATAACCAGCGTTTGGGCCATCTGTTCCAGTGACCTCTAAACGCCCTATCTGTTATCTGGCTATATGGGATTTGGAGAAGCCAATTGCTTCCGCGGTATTATTCCCCCATGCAGGGAAGTTTAAGCTTTATGGCTACTTTAGCTGAAAATGAATGGTATGTAGGTCACTGTGCCTTTAAATGACAGAGGTCAGGTAGAACTTTCTAGAACATGGACCAATCATTTATCTCCCATTGTGCTCATTGACAGTAATGCGAAGCAGAGCATCAGTCAATGAAAAATCATCATGAAGAACCTTACTAAGGAATTATGAAAGTAGGGTCCCCATTCGGGACCCCCCATCTATTGGCCAGAGAGAAGAGCAGCTGCAAAGAGCGTCTCTTGATCCGGAGGACCTGGGATGTCCATGCATTGCACAGACCATTCAAGAGATGTGCAGTTCTCCTTTATACCTGCGGTGGTGCTGTAGCAAAACTAAACACTTGCTTTGAACAGATCTGATTGCAGGTGATACAAGCAGAAAGACGCACTGTGATCAGCTTACGTGTAGGACCTTCAGAGCTTTACGGATTTGCTAGAGAATAGAGAGAATATAAGTTTAAAGCAAAAAAAAAGTGCATTATTGACCAGTGCATGCTATGGCCAAAACATTTTTTTTTTTAACTTTCAATATATTTAGGCCAGAGTGGAATGCAGCTGCAAAGAGCCCCTCTTGCCCTGGAGGACCAGGGACGTCCAGGCATTGCACAGACCATCCATTGATTTCATTGACAGATGTGCAATACTCCTTTTCACCTGCGGTGGCGCAGTAGGAAAACAGAACACTTGCTGTTAAGACTTGTTTCACACTGGTGTTACTCGTTCCGGCAGAGGAACAGCCTGCCGGATCCGTCACTACCGTGTACATCCGTGTGCTGCCTGAAGTACGCCCCGTCCCATTCACTATAATCGACGGAGATCCGGCCGCAGTACGGCAAATATGCTGAGGGGCGGCCGAACAAATACAGCTGCACGCATATTTGCCGTGCTGCGGCCGGATCTCTGATGGTCCCATTATAGTGAATGGGGCCTGGCAGACTTCAGGCTGAGCACGGTTGTACGCAGTAGTTACGGGACCAGCAGGCGAGTAGCGCCAGTGTGAAACAGACCTAATAGAGTTGATCGCTGATGATCCAAGCAGCATGTGTGGGACCTTCTAAGATAAAGGGAACGGTACATCCACTCCATAAAAAGAGAGAAGAAATATACATTTTACCCCGAAATATTGGCGCACCCTTTCAACTTCAATATATTTTCCAAAAATATATTTTTTTAATCTGCAAATTTCGCTTTACACTTTGCATATGCCCCCAGCGCAGCGGAGATCTGCTTTTGAGCATAAGCCAAGCTCCTGAAAACTTGGACGGTGTAGGACATATTTAGACTTCCCTGGACTTGTGACCCACATACTTCGGTGGCATCCTCCGGCATTGTCCTATTAATAGCCCGGAAACTAAAATATATAAAAATAAAATAATACAGAATTTTTTTAAAGCCCCATTTGCATAAGTTTTCAGTATTGTGACAGAAGCTTCTCTGCTGCGAGTCCTCCATGCAGAAGGCGAGCCCCGCGCGGCAGCAGCAACACCCTCACCTCTCTCCGTCTCCCCCGGCGCGCTCCTGAACACCTAGTTGCCAAGAAGGACGCTGAAGCGAATCGAACACAGTTACTGCTCTAAGTCTCCGGATGACACGGTAAACGTTCGTGCCAAGTTTTTTTTTTTTCAATTTTCGATGCCAAGTGCCAAATCGTTCTCATTCTGACAGACAGACCCGGGGACGTTGGTCACCATTTTGAAACAAACGTTTCTTCTCGTTCTCTGCGCAGACCTTGGCAGCCATTTTACAGCTTGGCAACCATTTTGAGGATGTATCTGGCAGCGTGACACAGCTGCACATTCAGCTCCGTGCACTCGCCGTGCCGTTTCTACAGCTCTAGATAGACTAAATTCCAAAAAATTACAAAAATATGAAATACATGGTTGGCTGGTCCTCCTGTGCTCAAGATGCCGGCAGCAAAATATTTTTGTCACACGTATTTGGTTTTATTAAGAAATGGGCTTCCTGAGCCTCAGGTTCTGTGAGGAATCATGTTAACCCCTTACGGTCAGATTTCAAACATCAATATTCTTGGAATTCCCGCCCAGGAACAAAAATTTGATCGAAATTCCAAACTTTCTACGCTTTTTCATTTTAGCTCTCGGGGCAAAGGAAGTCACTTTCTTGTAAAAGTTCATCGTCATGGGATCAAGCAAAGTCTTTAAAACTACATTAGGAACCAGAGGCACCTCTGAAGTACAGGGTATCGATACCTCAATTATATGGAGAAGTTCTGCACTGTAGCAAAATATTTTTAAAAATTATAAACGTTTGTGGAAAATTAAAATATACAAAGAAAATAACTGTCCTCATTTCTTTCTATCCTATGGGAAAAGCCATGTGGACTGTAGGAGAACATCATTTTGAGGACCCCTAGATAACAAGTCTTGATGTTTTCTAAAGTATAAGACCACCTATAACACTGAATAAAAAAGTTTGACACTGTGTCAGCCTCCCGTTTTATTTAGGACAGGTGGGAAGGAAGATTACCAAGGTAATCTCTTCAATCACCATTGATTTCCATGGGGTTATGTTCTGATATATGCAAATATTTTTTCAAAAACATGTACTTTTTTGGGGGTCTGCATGTTAAGAACAACTTCTAATGTGTTGGTCATCCATGAAGGCTGTCAACACAACACACTATACAAGAGAAGAAAAGAAACAAGAAACCTTGCAAATTTCTTTCCCCTTAAGCAAGGATCCATTGTACAGGGAGGGATTCTGCGCCTCAAGTCAACAAATTACCGTAGTTAAATCCATACAGCAGGAAATAAAACATGATGAAATGAACCTGGCAAGGACACAGTGTTCAGTAAACAATGTATTGGAGGCGGCACCTACGTGAAACAATGGAAGCAGGCTTACAAAATACAGAAGCCATTGTTCATGTTCAACGAGGCCGTAAGAAAACATCCAACGGGTAGGACTTTGGAAAGTTATAAGTGGTAAAAGGGGAGCAAAGATGAAAAAAAATGATGACCACATTACGTATCGAAAGCCATGATGACTGGTGGAAGCTCTTTTGGTAACCTTCATCTGTTCTAAATATTGGGTCTGCAAGGTATAAGACCCCTTCAACAAGGAGTCAAAAAGCCTGATACCATGTATTTATGAAGGAAGACCACTTCATTCTGCCATTCTGGAAGGACTGGAACTGACTGGAAAGGAAGAGAAAAACTACCATGAAAATGGACTCTCTTCAGTGGTCATGGACTTCCATGGGGTATGATAGACACATGGAGAGAGTCACTAAGTCAAAAAGTCTGGTGGCGCTCCTATATGAAGGAACTTTGAAAGTTTTCTCTTAAGCAAGAATCGATTGGTCCTAAAGTCTTGAGAATTCTCACCACTTGCACACAAAAGGCAATCACGTCTACTCCGGGTTGACTTCGATCTCATCAGACATACGGGTTAGAGTAGTGAGTGAGTTATTCAATCAACGTTTCTGATTGAAATGTATTGGAAATGTTCCATCCAACTATAGATATTGGTTGGATGACGATCAAGATTGGAGAACTTTGGTGCTGAATTGGAGGGAAACGATAGTGGTGGCCTCGATAATAATCAACACCGCCGACTACTATTTCCAAAGATTTCCCAATAGTGACAAATCTACATCAAATTAGTTGTACTCAACTAATGAAGTCCAAGCGCACTCATGATACACCGGAAGAGATGGGTCCTCCAGGAGGTCTAAGAAGAAAAGGGGATTATAACACAGTTGGACAAATCTGGTGACGTCAACTCCAATGTCCATTCCTCACCCAGTGAGTCAACCAATACTGTCAAATCTACAATGACTATAATCGTATTCAACTAAGTAAGTAGTAAGGATGGTCCTGACCCATGATACACTGGAAGAGATGGGTTCACCAAGAGGTTTAATAATGGCCTACACTGCCTTCAGTTTACACATTACACATTCTGTCCATCTTCTTCGAAAGGACCACCACCATAGCGGACCACTTTGGGCAGCCGTCTAACAGAAGTTTCAATATTTTCTATACATCAATGAACCCTTTCTTGTCCATTTCTCATGTATCCCAACAAAGGACACAAAGTATCACCAGGAGAACTTCTCCCAGGACGAGTCTTGTGTAGAAAACTTTTAGTTACCACGAGGCTGTGACCTTGAGGTCTAATGTAACCCGGTGCCTCAAATCACGCTTTCCCCTTACAGAGCAATTATTGCGGGATGAATTGATTGTGGTTAATTTGAGGTGTGATCAAAAATGAATGAAAGAAGCTGTAAATGACAGGGTGACATCTGAAACGCTGCAGGGGACAAGAAAAAAAATCTGTCAAAATTTTTAGAATTTTTTTTTTCTATAGGAGGAGAGTATTTGCAGCCGTATGACGTAAACTGCAGTACTAGAGGGTAAAGCCCGCTGATAAATTGTTCTATCGATCCTGTTCAGTTTCACTTACCATAATTATAGCCCAGTAATGGATGACACGAGTGATATATTTTTACTTTAGAGAAAAGCCAAGAGTTTTTCTGTCGCTTTATGAGATTAGACCTAATCCTTTCAATTAATATAGTATGATTGATATCTAAAAGCGCAGCAGCGGAGCAATGCATGCCTCAAGCTCTCCTATTAAATATTACTCGTTCAGTATCGATCTACCATCGGGTGGGGACGGTAGGGGGGGAGGGGCCCCCGATTTCCAACTTGTGGTGCAATTTTGTTGATTTGATAGATTGATATCTTCCACCAATTTTCTAAAATGATGAAAATTAGCTTTTTGGTTCCCTCTAATAAAAGGTAATGCTTTATTGTTATTATTATTGAATGGGTGTAGATCTCATGAGCCCATTGTCACTCTAGGAAATTGTTTCCTTTGATAAATTGCTTGGATTAATCCCCTCTAATTACATACCGAACTGGATACCGGGCCTTTTCATGAATAGAAAGAGCTTCTGCTGCGGTGGGAGAGGAGGAAATATCCCATAATTGACGGACAAGGGGGAAAAAAAAGCTCTTAAAGACATAACAGCAAAATAATAGATCTCCATCTGTATACAAAGTGATACAAATGTATATTTCAGACAATAGTAGCAACCTGTTTTCTAATGCAAATCTGGGGGGAGAGAATTCAGATCGTGGTAGACAAGTGGCCATAGCAGCCAATGAGATTCCAGCTGTCATCTACCAAATATCAAAAATATCCGAAAAACTAATAAGGCTACTTTCACAGTAGCGTTTTTGCTAGATCCGGCAGGGTTCAGCAAAAACGCTTCCGTTACTGATAATACAACCGTCTGCATCCGTTATGATGGATCCGGCTGTATTATCTCTTTTATAGCCAAGATGGGTCCGTCATGAACTCCACTGAAAGTCAATGGGAGACGGATCCGTTTTTTATTGTGTCAGATTGGGTCAGAGAAAACGGCTCCGCATCCAAGGATGGAAAACAAACCGCAGCATGCTGCTCTCCGGTATCAGAACGGAATGCATTCTGGAGAACTCTGTTCGTTATGTTTTGTCCCCATTGACAATAAATGAGGACAAAACGTAAGCATTTTTTTCCCCCGGTATTGAGACGCTATGACGGAAATATTAACGCTAGTGTGAAAGTAGCCTTAGAAGTAGCCATTTGCTGAGAGATGGGATTTCTTATATAGGATATTTTCTAGCTTCAGGCCTCATGCACACGACCGTTGTTCGTTTCCGCGTCCGTTCCGTTTTTTTTTACGGATAGGATGCTCCATCAAAAAATGCGGATGGTTAACCGTTTTTGTTCCGCATCCGTGGTCCGTGTTTACCTTCCGTCAAAAAAATAGAGCATGTCCTATTTTTTTCACGTTTGCGGACAAGGATAGGCATTATTACAATGAATCTTCCAAAAAAACGGTCCGTCATCCGTTTTTTTTGACAGACGCAAAATTTGCGGACGGAGCGGACACGGAGGCAGGCAACGGTCGTGTGCATGTAGCCTTAGGCTAACTGGACCCGGGGGCTGGTCGACTTGCAGAAGTCCCATGCAAATTTCCATGTGGATTCCGCACTCAATCCATATCAAAGTCCACATGTGGCACCTGCGGATATGGTTGCAGATATGATGCAAATTTGCCGCTGATCTCACCCTCGCATTGAAAAGGGTGAAATACGCACCAAAAAGCACCCAAGCAGTACCTATACCACAGACTGTACAACCGACTTGTCTAATCTCGTACACTTTGCTGGTATTCTATTACCGTGTTTTTTGTGCATGAAAAAAATGCACTTAATCCGCAACATGCGGCAGTTTTTTATGCCGCGGTTCTGTACGTAGATTAGCCCCATTCGATGTGGTCTGTGGCTACCCATCACATGGAATACACGAGATTCCGCCCCAAGAATTCAAAGGTAAATACATTTTTTCCCCCACAATACAGATTTCAAACAATAGAGATCGGAATACAAATGGAATTCGCGCTTAAAAATTCTGCCTTCTGAATAGGGCCTTATTCTGGATCCACTGAGGTTTGCACATAGTCCACATTAAATTCAATGGATATATTTTTCTATGTACTTTTCTTTTACTCGTCTATAAATGTCCGAAAGGAGCGAATCCTGCCGCTGCTATGAATGGACAGATAAGCGCGCATGTAGCGGAAAATAGTAAATAGCTGGACCAGACTACTGTCTTGCGGATATGCCATAAGATGGGAAATTTGTCACATATTAATTGTCAAAAGTTGTTAAAAAAAAAAAAATACGGTTCCGCTATCTTCTAGGAACATGACAAGTCACCACCCACCCCAGCCCTGCCATGCTAAAACCCAAATCTACCAGCGGTTCACACTCCAGCAATGTGCACACCCTATAGTACTCCTCTATGGCTCATGCACACGACCGTATGTATCTTGTGGCCCACAGATCCGCAAAAAAGAAAAAGGATGACATTGTTGTTTTTTTGATGATCCATTGTAACAATGACTATCCTTGTCTGCAAAACGTACAAGAATAGAACACGCTCTATTTTTTTGCGGAACAGACTTGCAGACAGATATAGATACAAAATGCACACGGAGAGATTTCCGTATTTTTTGCAGCCCCATTGAAATGTAAAAAAACCCCTGAAAAATAAAGTAACTAAATAAGCATAACATTACCACTTCTGCAAAATATCTGGGACATAAATTATAATTGTTGCAAAGTGAATTTAAAAAAAAATTGATGAGGCTGAATTGTAATAGGAGTAAAATCTATGGGTAAAGCTATAACTTCTCTGTACGTTCATCCGTTTCTGGTCTTGGCTGGAGATTTTTTATACTGGAAAACAGACCCACCGCGCAGGGAACAGGCTGAAAACCCTATATTGATCATTGTATTGATTTTACCGCATGAAGAGCCTCAAGTAGGGAAGAAACGGTGAAAGCTAGAATTTCTTTTTTATTTTCTGTACTTCCCTGACTTATTGGCTGCCAAACACTGTGGCCTTCTCCATCTCCAGCCCTGCAAGGCGGCTTGTGTTGCATCTAGGCAGGATGTCTGCCTAAGATAATACGGGCCGAGGGCAGACGAGTTTCTGCAGGAGCTGATTAAGGAGCTGACTTCCAAAATGACCCTCACAGGTCCCATATGCAGAAACGTAAGAAAGTTCCACTGTGGACGCCCAGAACTCTGACATCAGCTGATGGGAGGTCATAATGAGGGGGAGACGGTGACATGAAATTTATATTTTTTAGATTTTGGAAAGACAAAATAAAGAAAAAGCATAAAATGCATATAAAATAATAAAAAATATATCCAGGTCGTGCATATACAACACAGTTCTGAAGTCTGGAGTAGTTCATTATACTAGAAACTGGATTCATATGGAATTGTCATAGATGTATTAGATGTATGACAAGACAGAAAGACAGACAGATAGATATTAGATAGATAGATAGATAGATAGATAGATAGATAGATAGATAGACAGATATAAGATAGATAAAAAAGGTTCCAAAGGGAGAACCGAAACATTGCATCTGGTGAAATAAACACGTATCTATTTTTGGGGAGTGCCGTGGAATTTCCTTTTTCATTAGATAGATAATAGATAGATAGATGGAGGAAAGAAGGTTTGTACACAAACATAGAAGAGGATTCTTCACGGTAAGAGCAGTGAGACTATGGACTCTATACTGTAAGAGCAGTGAGACTATGGACTCTTTACTGTAAGAGCAGCGAGAATATGGACTCTATACTGTAAGAGCAGTGAGACTATGGACTCTATACTGTAAGAGCAGTGAGACTATGGACTCTATACTGTAAGAGCAGTGAGACTATGGACTCTATACTGTAAGAGCAGTGAGACTATGGACTCTATACTGTAAGAGCAGTGAGACTATGGACTCTATACTGTAAGAGCAGTGAGACTATGGACTCTTTACTGTAAGAGCAGTGAGACTATGGACTCTTTACTGTAAGAGCAGTGAGACTATGGACTCTATACTGTAAGAGCAGTGAGACTATGGACTCTATACTGTAAGAGCAGTGAGACTATGGACTCTATACTGTAAGAGCAGTGAGACTATGGACTCTTTAGTGTAAGAGCAGTGAGACTATGGACTCTTTACTGTAAGAGCAGTGAGACTATGGACTCTTTACTGTAAGAGCAGTGAGACTATGGACTCTTTACTGTAAGAGCAGTGAGACTATGGACTCTATACTGTAAGAGCAGTGAGACTATGGACTCTATACTGTAAGAGCAGTGAGACTATGGACTCTTTACTGTAAGAGCAGTGAGACTATGGACTCTTTACTGTAAGAGCAGTGAGACTATGGACTCTATACTGTAAGAGCAGTGAGACTATGGACTCTTTACTGTAAGAGCAGTGAGACTATGGACTCTTTACTGTAAGAGCAGTGAGACTATGGACTCTTTACTGTAAGAGCAGTGAGACTATGGACTCTTTACTGTAA
This sequence comes from Bufotes viridis, assembly GCA_033119425.1. Classification (NCBI taxonomy): domain Eukaryota; kingdom Metazoa; phylum Chordata; class Amphibia; order Anura; family Bufonidae; genus Bufotes; species Bufotes viridis. The sequence continues at coordinate 150,423,297 of CM065596.1, forward strand.
GAGCAGTGAGACTATGGACTCTGTACTGTAAGAGCAGTGAGACTATGGACTCTTTACTGTAAGAGCAGTGAGACTATGGACTCTATACTGTAAGAGCAGTGAGACTATGGACTCTTTACTGTAAGAGCAGTGAGACTATGGACTCTATACTGTAAGAGCAGTGAGACTGTGGACTCTTCACTGTAAGAGCAGTGAGACTATGGACTCTTTACTGTAAGAGCAGTGAGACTATGGACTCTTTACTGTAAGAGCAGTGAGACTATGGACTCTATACTGTAAGAGCAGTGAGACTATGGACTCTTTACTGTAAGAGCAGTGAGACTATGGACTCTATACTGTAAGAGCAGTGAGACTATGGATTCTTTACTGTAAGAGCAGTGAGACTATGGACTCTTTACTGTAAGAGCAGTGAGACTATGGACTCTTTACTGTAAGAGCAGTGAGACTATAGACTCTTTACTGTAAGAGCAGTGAGACTATGGACTCTTTACTGTAAAAGCAGTGAGACTATGGACTCTTTACCGTAAGAGCAGTGAGACTATGGACTCTTTACCGTAAGAGCAGTGAGACTATGGACTCTTTACTGTAAGAGCAGTGAGACTATGGACTCTATACTGTAAGAGCAGTGAGACTATGGACTCTTTACTGTAAGAGCAGTGAGACTATGGACTCTATACTGTAAGAGCAGTGAGACTATGGACTCTTTACGGTAAGAGCAGTGAGACTATGGACTCTATACTGTAAGAGCAGTGAGACTATGGACTCTTTACGGTAAGAGCAGTGAGACTATGGAACTCTCTGCCTGAGGAGGTGGTGATGGTGAGTACAATAAAGGAATTCAGGAGGGGCCTGGATGTATTTCTGGAGTGTAATAATATTACAGGTTACAGCTACTAGAGAGGAGTCGCTGATCCATGGAGTTATTCTGATTCCTGATTGGGGTTGGGAAGGAATTTTTTTTCCCCTAAAGTAGGGAAAATTGGCTTCTACCTCATGGTTTGTTTTTTTGCCTTCCTCTGGATCAACCTGCAGGATAACAGGCCGAACTGGATGGAGAGATGTCTTTTTTCAGCCTTATAAACTATGTTATTATGTTAGATAGGACGAAACAGTAGAAAGATAGATAGATAGATAGATAGATAGATAGATAGATAGATATGATATAGATAGATAGATAGATAGATAGACAGATAGATAGATAGATAGATAGATATGAGATAGATAGATAGATAGATATGAGATAGATAGATAGATAGATAGATAGATAGATAGATAGATAGACAGACAGATAGATAGATAGATAGATAGATAGACATAGTAAGGCTGTCTACATATTAAGAGTTACTTTTTTCTGCTTCCAATAATACACCAATCTGATAGTTTTTCTTTCCTTCCTCACATGACAGATTATTGGACGTGCGCGGTAATAATGAGCGCGGTGTACACATGTTATTGGCTTGATAACTACAGAGTCCGCAACAGATGAAGGTTTTATGTCCAAACATGGAAGCGTTAGATCCGTGGTACACGCCATTATGCAACCGAGGCCAAAGCTGTATGTTCCTTCCCGATGAAGAATCAGGAATTTATCCGGAACATCTGGTCCAGTTACAGAATATTCAATGATGATGCTTATAAAGTCATGAGATGAGGTGGAACCATTCTGGGATCAGTACTTTCAAAGACTCAGAGTGACTCTCCGGTGGCTGCAAAACTACAACTCTCAGCATGACATTCACACCTGCAGGGAGTAGTAGCTGTGTAGAGGCTGTATATAATATCATGTAGTGTCACACTGTAGTAAAACTACAACTCCCAGCATTCCTTCAGTCGACCGTATCATACTCTTATGGGGCATCCAGTCCTTAAAGCCCTGATGAGGTCTAACAAGCCTGGAGCAGACCTCGGATATACACCAGAAGCAACCCCCATGGGCAAAGTGTGTTTTGGGGAATTTTTGATGGATGCGAAGATTGTTCTAAACCAGCGCAGAACTTTCCCGCATACAATGGTAACTGGCTGAAAAATAAGCCCGAGCGTGGCTCTAGTAGTCCGCCACGTATCTGTGCCACAAAACCAAATCTGCAAACAGTTCACGAGCCAGGCGCATTCTGCAAATGTTACATATTTCTCAGGATGTTACAAAATACAAAAAAAATAATTGACATCTCCAAAGCCTGACTCTGGCTACGGCTGGTTCAACTCTACTGATCCGATGGGGAGACAAAAGAGGATCTGATTTGGAGTGGGTGCAGGGGATGTCTGGTCGGCTCGAGCTTCGCAGTCTGTCTGGCTGCACACATAAAGCTGGCATGGAAGGAACACAGAGAACCATTATGGGTTCTCTTCAGAGCCTCCCAGCAGCACAAACACATGCGGAAGGTTAAGACAGGCTACAGAGAATGGCATACTTGGCTGTATGTTAAGCCAGGTGGCCCGGGCATATTGGCAACCAGCTGGCGCAATGCCCACTGCATATGGCTCTCAGTGCTTTGTGATTCCCATTAAACCTTCTAAGACTCTTAACCCCTTCCATACCAGATGAGAAAAAAAGGAGAAGAATAAACAGCTGGGCCCTCGAAGGGCAAACCCAGCTGAATGCGGGGTAAAGGTGGGATGCGGGCGTTCAGAAATGCCCTCCCCTGTTATGTGGATACATCAGAACGTGAAGGAAACTGCACTTTTAATTTTTTTTTTTTAATGGATGATTAGAGCTGAGTCTATCACGTGCGATACTGTCTACTTAGCGGTGTATCTAAGCCTATCACATGTGATGCTGTATGCTTAACGTGTGTATCCAATCCTATCACTTGTGATACTGTCTACTCAGCTGTGTATCTAAGCCTATCACGTGCGATACTGTCTACTCAGCGGTGTATCTAAGCCTATCACACGTGATGCTGTATGCTTAACGTGCGTATCTAAGCCTATCACTTGTGATACTGTCTACACAGCTATGTATCTAAGCCTATTACATGTGATACTGTATGCTTAGCGTGTGTATCCAATCCTATCACGTGTGATACTGTCTACTCAGCTGTGTATCTAAGCCTATCACTTGTGATACTGTCTACTCAGCTGTGTATCTAAGCCTATCACGTGTGATACTCTCTGCTTAGTGTGTGTATCCAATCCTATCACGTGTGATACTGTCTGCTCAGCTGTGTATCTAAGCCTATCACGTGCAATACTGTCTGCTCAGCTGTGTATCCAAAATCCTATCATGTGTGATACTGTCTGCTCAGCTGTTGTATCTAAGCCTATTATGAGTGATTCTGTCTGCTGAGCCAGTGTATCTAAGCTTCCCACATGTGGTCCTATCTGCAGAACTGTGTATCTAAGCCTATTATGTGTATAAGTGTCTGCTGAGCTAATGTAAGCACATCTATTATGTGCGATACTGTCTGATGAACTGATGTATCTAAGCTTTTATATGTGTTACTGCTACTACGCCATAATCCTATACTGTGTGATACCGTCTGATGATCTGATATATCTAAGATTTTTATGGGCGATACTGCTTCTAGGCCACTGTATCTAATCCTGTCCTGTGTGATACCGTCTGATGATCTGACATATCTAAGATTTTTATGGGCGATACTGCTTACTATGCCACTGTATCTAATCCTATCCTGTGGGATACAGCCTGCTGAATTGACTTATACAAGTCACTGATCTGCTGTATCTAAGACTATGAAGTTGGATACAGTCTAGTGAGCACAGAAATAGAAAAAGGTAAGAAAGGAGACGGGGGATAATCCAGCAACACCCAGTCCACATTCGGATTATTTTGGGAGGCAGAAAATCCTCCAAAATGTAACAATGTAAAATAAAATCACACGCAAATTGCGTTTTTTTTGGTGTGGATCCATTGTAACAATGCCTTTCCTTGTCGGACGGACTAGAATAGGACACGTTCTTTCTTTTTTTTTTTTGCGGGGCTACTGAACGGACATACGGATGCGGATAGCACGCGGTGTGCTGGCCACATTTTTTGCAGACCCATTAAAACGAATGGGTTCTCATCCACTCCGCAAAAACGGACACGGAAACAAAATACGTTCGTGTGACTGTAGCCTTAGATTAAATAACATCTAAAAAACATAATAAAAATGTTCTCTTCACATAATAAACACATCAATTAAATTAAGAAATCATAGAGATCATTATTCTTTTCAAAAAAACAAATTAGACTTTTTGGGGCCACTGAAAATATTAGATATAAAACAATATTTAAAAACAATTTTTATGTCCAAAGGAAAAATATAAACAGATACGTAAAAAAGTAAAAATGTTTATAAAAAACGAGTCATTATCCAAACAAAGTTAGAGACGTGAGTCAGTAAAACACGTTAAAACTTATCAGCGGGCCTCAGGAAAAAAAACTATTTTTTACCGTCCCAGATAAATGCCCCCCCCCCCCCCCCCAGACAAAGCCAATATTATTTCACTTGTGTTCCAGCAATAACTCGTTTTACATACATTTTGCCGACTATTAAAGGGAACCTTTCAATCGGCTGGTAACTGGCGAGAGATTTTCCCAGCACGATGCGCATTGTGTTTTATCAATTGGCAGAAAATTCTCCCAATCCCTTCACAACGGGAGATTATCAGCAAGGAGCGCCGCATAGGACTATTTTCGTACATCGTCCCCCAAAATTATTATTTGGTGTGATTGCCCCCCTCCACAGGAAAACACGAGAATTAAAAAAAAAAAAATAAATACAGAGCTGAAATTTTTTTAAATTTTGGTTTTCTTTTCCCTCTGTGTTCGCGGTGACTCAAGAGCTCGAAGATCAAGCGCTCCGCTTAAGCAAAGCAACAATGGCCGTCCGTTCTGTTCCAATCCTTTCAGCTTAAATATTCACAATGCGCCATTATTACCGAACCATTATCTTCCTTAGCTCTGACAACGGCGTCGTGCGCTCCATGAAAGGCTTCTTTCTTCTCCTGATTACGCTCTAAAACGTGACTTACAGTCATTTTCTGCTTTCCCACAATGCACCGCTCAATTACTGTGCCAACATGAGCCGGACGCCGCTCCTATTTATTGATAAGAAATAATTACGCGTGGCGAGCCTTAAATCTGACTTGGCCACAATTCCCATATTAATAGTCAAGTAATTAAAAGCCGAAATTAACTCTTTGCGAGCAGCGGCCGTACATTTCCAACCTGCCCTCGGCTCTTCCGAATGACCCGCATTAAGGAGGCTCGCTTCATAATCTTATGATGTGACATCCAGATTTTAGACCGCGCGGGGGCCTGGAAAATCAGCCGAGACTGGAAAGGATTTAAACAAACCACAAATTTGAAATTTAGATTATCATTTTTAAATCCCCATTTTTAAATCTTTAAAATGCAATTTTAAATCCAAAAATATGTTAAAAGGATAAAACGTTACTAGGTCTCTTCTAAAGGGGGAGCTGCTACATAAGTACAGGCCAAATGCTTGTACTCGCCGTGAAATAACAACACTAGAGCACCTGTTCTTAGAAATCTGCATTGTGCTATTCCTCTGTTATTCCTCCTGGAAATGTGTGAACGGGACGTTACCACTCATCTTTTCAACAGGGCGCGTCCTGACATACTCTGACACTACAGCAGGTCATACACATTAGATACATTTTGGCTGGACTCATTGGATTTTAGCATCGAATGTGCATAGGGGCCTCCAGATAGTAGATGTCAGCGCAGATAAGGATCAGGCGGCTGGATTTCATGCGCCTGATCCTTTTGTTTTTGGGTAGAGGTGTCTGGCAATGGTTTTATCCCCTCTCCACATTCACAACACATTCATGCTCGGCCAAGCAGAGGAGGCATATGTATGGTGGGACCGGCAAACCCGTAACTCATTCATAGGCCTCATGCACACGAACATATTTTCCTTCCGTGACCATTCCCTTTTTTTTTTTTTTGACCGTATGCGGAACCATTCATTTCAATGGGTCCGCAAAAAAAAAACTAAAATTACTCTGTGTGCATTCTGTTTCCGTATGTCCGTTCCGCAAAAAAAACAGAACATTACGGACAAGGATAGCACTGTTCTATTAGGGGCCAGCTGTTCCGTTCTGCAAAATACAGAATGCAAAATACATGCGGTCGTGTGCATGAGCCCATGTGGCGAGCTTAAGAGCACTGAACAGTCATAGACTGTGTAGAGGCATGCCCACTGACCAGGGGAAAAGTGCTACCCCACGTTGTCAATTTATTCCTACATTTCCGGGAGGCATAACAGAGGAACGACACAAGAAAAGACTCTCAGTGCTGTTATTTCATGGAGAATGCAAGTATTTACGAAGCCAGACATGTCGGCAGAGTGGAGGGGTCCTCTTTAGGTGCCCGGACCTCCTTACCAGTCGTTGACCAGCCTATAAATGCATCTCCATGGCGCCGATCAACATTGACGAGTCCATTGGTGCCATTTCGCGCTGCTGGTTGGCAGACTTCGCAGCGATCTAACTCTTGAAGTTTCAAGGACAGCAGCGAACAATGCAGAACGTTAATCATTCATGCCACATAATTATTGTTCTGTAACTGAGTATTAACAAGCAGCTTGTGTGCGAGGGCCGGGGGTGGGGGGCACCGAGGGCTTCCGCAAACCACAATGCATTTAGGCAAAGCCAACTCTTAACAGTTGCTAGAAGTTGCCAAACCAAGGTATCCACACAGCATTGCCGTGACGACGTAGAAGTCAGCGCGGACGGCGATGTGATTAGCTCTAACAGGATAAGGTTATAATGAAGCGAGCGCACATGTTTACTGTTCCAGCAATTACAATGTTACAATTCAGAGACCATTCAAAGGGATTAAGTCATTGCAAAATTAAACTGTGTCGCCATATAATCTCTGCACTGGAGCGGGAGGACGTGTAAATCAATGCTCCCTGGCAAACTTACCTCTATGTATCTGTTGCTATAGGTGTAAAGTGTTCTAAGCAATCAGTAACTAAGTAACCACTTGAAGGAATACATTGTGCAATACCAAGTGTGCAGGATACCGGGACTCTCTCTTTGGTGGTCTTTGAATTGCTGACTCATGTCCCACCACCTCAGACCCCGCACTTGGTACAACACAGTGTATCAGGATTGCCTGCAGTGTTCCTTTAGGCTGGGAACACACCTAGGCGTTTCTGATTCGCGCGTATGACGCGCGTTTTTGGATGCACGTTTTTGTCACTAAGAAACGCGCGTAGATTCAGTGATTCTCCCCTATGGCAACATTGTCCATAGGCGCGTTAAAACGCCCCAAAGAAGCTCATGTACTTGTTTGGGCGTTGGGCGTTTTACAGCGCGTTCAAACGCGCTATAAAACGCCCAAATGTGAACCACGCCCATAGGGAAGCATGGCTTTTCACATGTTGAGCGTTTTTCAGCGCGTATGAACGCGCTGAAAAACGCTCAGGTGTGTTCCCAGGGTCAAGAAACCTGCTTTTGGTCGGGCAATCATTTCCGGAGCAATCGCTGGACATGGTAAGAGGCAGACGTCTGCCCCCACTGCTCACTGCTCCAGTGCTTCTAAAATGAATGCCCCTTTCAGACGAGCGAGTTTTCCGCGCGGCTGCAATGTGTGATGCGAACGCATTGCGCCTGTACTAAATCCGGACCCGTTCATTTCAATTTTTTACGCATCACTTCTGCGTTGCGTAAAAATCGCAGCATGCTCTATATTCTGCGTTTTTCATTCAATGCTTAGAAGTGAATGTGGCTGCGTCAAAATCGCTTTTTCACTGATGGTTGCTAAGAGATGTTGTTTGTAAACGCGCATGAAAAACGCATCAATGCGCATTGGACCCACGGGAAAAAAAATGAACAACTGAACGCAATCGAAGACAAAACTGACAGAACTTGCTTGCGATTTTTAACTCAACGCATCCGGACCTCATCCGTGACGCTCGTCTACAAGGGGCCTAAGTGATGCAACTTTGCAAAACTTGATTTTTATTTTATTTTTTATTTATTTATTTTCTGCATTTATATAGCGCTATTATATCCCGCAGCGCTTTACAGACATCCCCAATGGGGCTCACAATCTAAGCTCCCTATCACTCTCGTCTGTGGAGTGTGGGAGGAAACCAGAGAACCCGGAGGAAGCCCACGGAAACACGGGGAGAACATACAAACTCCATGCAGATGTTACAAATCCCCTACTATTTTCTGTCTCCAGGGTTACAGACTACAAATAAACCCAGCGTAGTCTGATCCTGGCTCCTCTTCTACTGTGTGTAGATTAGCAAGCAAGGAGGAGAGTGCAGTAACACAGCAGCAGCAGGCTACACAGACTATGCATAGCTTTGCATAGGAACTGTATACAAGAAACGGCAGGAGGTTTTACATGAAGGCTATTTACAAAGTTGCATCATTTTGTACCACAGCAATAAAAACTGCTGCAAAAGTATGATGGCGCAGTTACACATGCAGAGCCTGACCGCTAAGTGGGGGTGATGTGCTGTATTTACATGCAGCGATCACCTCTCTACTGCAATCGCTCGTCCTCACAGAGCTGCGCTGTTTCTGGGCAGCGGATCGCTGTTTAGACCGCACGATCTGCTGCCAGAAACAATTATTTATGTGCACGAACAACAGGATTACTCAATGAAGGAGCGCGAATCCTGTATATGCTTTACATGACCGAACCCAAATGGATCTCTGCCGGCAGGCGGTCTGCGCGCACCATTCAGCCGCTTACCTGATAAATTTACTGGTCTTTTTTTTAAACTTTTTTCTTTTGATGTCGGTCGGTGCAGCCAAATAATCCAGGCAAGCTGAAATAGGGAAAACTTCCAAAAGTAGCAAAAAGTTTTCAATTGCCAAAAGATGTCAATATTCTTATGAAGTGACGGAACCAAACCCCCAAAATCTAATATCCTAAAAATTGCAATAAGTATGCGCATTATTATTTATATGAAGCTAAGGCCTCATGAACACGACCGTCGTTTGGTTCCGCATCTGAGCTGCATTTTTTGAGATTTGGATGCGAACCCATTCACTTCAATGGGGGCCGCAAAAGATTCGGACAGCACGCGGAGTTGCTCCATTCCATGTCCCCGCAAAAGAAATAGAACATGTCCCTTTCGCAGACAAGAATAGGCATCCGTAATTTGTGGACCTAAAAACATGGCATGTCGCCTAATTGTTTGAGATTACTATTATCTGATAGATAGATAGATAGATATGAGATAGATAGATAGATAGATAGATAGATAGATATGAGATAGATAGATAGATAGATAGATATGAGATAGATAGATAGATAGATAGATAGATAGATAGATAGATAATAGATAGATAGATAGATATGAGATAGATAGATAGATAGATAGATAGATAGATAGATAGATAATAGATAGATAGATCTTGGTATATTATTATTCGTGCTCTATTTAACTATATTTACCCTTCTACATGTAGAATTCCTGGTTTGATATTTCACAGTAAGGAGGAACCCCGCATTCACGCCATTCTCTTACCAACCGTAAACATTCTCGGCTATGGAAGGATAACGTTATGTAAGGTATTGTAAGTTCTGGCTATGAGCACGGTGCATAATTGCAACCAGGTTTTCGCTCCTGGCAGAACCTCGTCCTCGCCTTCCTCCCAGTTCTTAACCCATTTGGAACCAACGACAAACAAGATGCTACAAATACGACAATCAGGGCCATTTATAAACCAGACCGGGTCCTAGAGGCCAGAGCGTCATGAGCCAATGGCCCTTACGGTTCTACAGCCGGATCTGTTTGGTGCATTATATAGTCCCACACAAAAAAATCTCAAAAATATCTGACGTTGAAGAATTTGAAAAAAAAAAAGCCTGGCGAGAATTTTTTAAATTAAAGAAAGTAATGAGAAGTTAAAAAACCCCCAAAAAACAAATAATCTCGGCCAAAAATCACACCGCTATTCATCACCTCGGCTAACCCTGCTCCGCCCCGCAAGGGTTAAAGGGTAGGAGGGAATTTGCAGACAATTTGGTCGCTGTCCAAACTCATGATTTTAAAATGAAAAATCCTGGCGCAGAAGTATGAGCTGGCTGAAGTGAATTATGGCCGTACACATGGAAAAACCGTACGTAGCCCCTCTCCTCTTCTCCTAGCGTACGCGCAGTGAGAAGGCTAAAATATCCTCGCGCTTCCTACACCGAACCTCTGAATGTTTTATGACATAAATCAAGCGATTCCATGTCAAGTGCGCGACCGCAGCAAAGGTCCACCGCCATCTCTATGTATTTAGGCGCGAGGCCCAATTCCTTCCGCCTTTTTGGGGGCGCTCGCCTTCTTTACACATTGTTTTTTTTTCTCTTTTTGTTTTGAGCCAATCAAGAAAAATAAAATTCTGATCATCGCCCACGCGCCTTGCAGCTCAGGACATATGGAAACCATTAGAAAAGGCAACAAATCCATGAAAGGAGATGGCGATAAGGTCAATCAAGTCACGAAGAACCCATCGTAGGATGGAAAAAAAAAGGTTTTAGTAGAATTTGATGACCCCGAAACTAGTTCTGGGCTTCATTTCTTAGAGGCACCGACCTCTATCATTTTCCAATAGTGATTTTTTTGGAGGGATTTCTTGGAGGGCTATTCCATTCTTCCAAGCCTGGAGGCATCAGGAGATCCCCGTTTGCCTACTGAGTGCCGCCATCAGTAGCCACATTTGCCATTATGATTGACTTGGCCACTTGTTGCAGTATTTGGCACTTTCCGAAACTTGTGTTAACTACAATGCAGCCACGTGCTATAGGACAGCCACAGTGCCCGCTGATGGCCACAATGCATAGACAAACAAGGGTCAGGGGATGGATCCACCAACAGATCTAAAGGTCTATATCCAACCATTACGCAATCCAGTTGATGCGATGAACCTACAGAGAGATCTGAGACATTGTAACAAGCTCTGCACCGTTGGATATGATCAGGGTTGGAAAAAATTGATTCCATTCAATGACAGGAGGCAGGGTTGAAACAAAGTATAGGCTGCCAGTACATGTGGCAGATGGCCTCCAGGTGAACTGAGTGGACATCTCTGGACGGCAGGTAGGTAAGAAAAGCCATTGCTATGAAAGTCCTAGTGGAAGGTGTTTCTTTGACCCGAGCCTTTCGGAGTACTGGTTCTCATTGAGGAGATCCAGTCTTCTAGGCAATGCTTCATGGGAAAAGGTATGCAAATTAGCTCCAGAAAGAAATAAAACTGCCTACAGGTGGCACTAATGAGACGGTGCCTCCTTCTGGAATACAGCTTAGGCTACTTTCACATTAGCGTTTTTTTGCGGATTCGTCATGGATCTGCAAAATCGCTTCCGTTACAATAATACAACCGCATGCATCTGTCATGAACGGATCCAGTTGTAATATGTCTTCTATAGCCATTCTTTAGCCGTCTTGAACACCACTGAAAGTCAATGGGGGACGGATCCGTTTTCTATTGTGCCAGAGAAACAGGCAGCGTTTTGGTGTCCGTCTCCAGAGCGGAATGGTGACTGAACGGAGGCAAACTGATGCATTCTGAGCGGATCCTTTTCCATTCAGAATTAGGGCAAAACTGATCGGTTTTCGACCGCTTTTGAGAACCCTGAACGGATCCCACAAACGGAAAGCCAAAACGCTAGTGTGAAAGTCGCCTAATTTGCATAATCATGACCTTCGAAGATACAATGTTTCAGGTCAGAGAATCATTGACTTTGTTCATGGTGGAAACATCCTTCAGTTTCTTCTTTTGCAGGCGATAATCGGTTGCAATGGTACAAAAAATGAGCTACTGTTGTTCATTAGGGCACTATGCAGGTGGCGATATGGAATTGGATAGGGCACCGTGCCACCGCCTGTGGTGTCTGGGGACGCAGGGTGGTACAATGGTGCCATTCCTGCACAGGTTAAGAGGATAATACTGCATTGTTTTCTAATAGTGGGGAACTATCAAATACACAGTAATTAGCCCGATCCCATCCCTAAGGTCACAGAAACCCACACACTACAATTAAGCTGGAGACAGCGCAATATCGGCTGGGCGTCAAAATAATTACAGGGGGCCCAGGGGTGAGTTCAGCACTCGAAAACCTCCAGTTAAAGGCTTATTATTCGTTATTATAGCCCAATTGTGCCGTGCGTTAATAAACACGCCGCATAGACAGACATAAACAGGATGTAATGATTGATAGATACATGTTCAGAGGCTACAAAAATAGCCTGCTTACTTCCAAAAACAGCACCACAGGTATTGCGGCTCAGCCCTATTTACCTGAATGAGAGATGTAATACCAGACACGACCTGTGGACAGACGTGGACGTAGGCCGCCATGTTTTACCTAAAACATCTAGAATTTTATGGAATTGGTCAAAGCCTACCTGACGGATACATGGAACCCAGCACAAAGTTTGCTTTTCGGTCCAGGCCGATGCTGTCAAGTTTTTCAGAAATTACAATTAAGTGCAGGACTTTTTGAAGGACTTGACAATGAAGATGTTGAAAGGTTGTCTCAGAAGGACGCTGTTGTTGGACACGTTGAAGCAATAAGCCAGGGAGCGTGGACAAGTGGTCAGACTGTTTAGCCCGAAGGTCCCATCCAGACCAACCAAAAACAGCAGCTGGGTGCCCCATGGGACCTCTTTACTATTCAGGCTGCACCTTCAAGAATTTTCCCAAAAAAAAAAAAAGTTCTTCCAAGAAATTTGAGCAAATGTCCACTCTGGTAGCCTGGCAATAGGTGGTGCTCTTTGGGGTAATCTGTATCGGCCAGACTGCCATCAACTGCCTTTCATCACAAAAGCGTTGCAATGAGACTTTTTGTAAATTTTTGAAACGCTACACAGTGAAAGTAAAAAAAAAATTGACATCCCACTTTTGACACACCTCTATTTTACATTTTACAGGATATGAGCTTAATTTAATTTCACATCAGATGTGCAGAAAATCAATATTAAGGACTCATGGATGGAAGGACACGAAGGAACGACAGAAATTATGTAACTCAACATTTTCAAGATTAATAAAGGGAAATATTAAAACTAATTGAAAAATCCATGCTTTTTTATTTTTTTTATCTGAATTATACATCCCTTTCTGGTAAATGCTGAAATTATATTCCTCTATTTTTTCATATTTTTAAATCTTCATCCATAAGCGATTAATTCATCTCCTCCAGAATACTGCCTTCAATTAATTTGTTACATTTCAACATTTGATCATTTTAAAAAGTTACCACAGGCCGAGCCCAAACGAGTTTTATTCTTGCTTACTCACAACTGTATTCCAGGAAAACATGAACTGCCTGTCGTTATGTCCTGGAGATAAGACCTCTATGTAGAATCTAGCTGCTCGTGGAGGGTTCAGGCCCACAATACAGGATGTAACATGGATCTGTTTTGCACCGATCGCTACTATGGACCCACACTGTATCTCAAGGTTCCTACAATTTAATACTGATGTTCTTTCTCACAGTTCATTCAGTATCCATAAAACATGTGGCATGTTCCATCAGATGGGGACAACAGATGCTGCATGTTCCATTGGATGGAGACAACAGGAGCCACATATTCCATCAGATGGGGACCATAGGTGACACAGGTACCTTCAGATGGGTGAAGAGGTTCCACATGTTCCATCAAATGAGGACCACAGGTGATGCATGTTCCACCGCATGAGTGAATAAGGGTCACGTGTTACATCAAATGAAGACCCTAGGTTACGCACGTTCCATCATATGGGTGAACAGGTGGCATATGTTCCATGAGATAGGGACAATAGGTGCCACATGTTCTATTGGATGTAAGAACAAGTTGCATGTTCCATCAGATGGGGACAGCAGGTGCCATATGTACCACTGGATGGAGACAATTGGTGCCTTATGGTCCATTGGATGGGAGACTAGGTTAGGTGCCACATAGACCACTGGATAGGGACAATAGGTGACGCATGCTCCATCAGATGGGGGAATAGATGTCCTGTGTTCCATTAGATGGGAATAACAAGTGCCATATGTCCCACTGGATGGAGACAATTAGTGCCATATGGGAGAACAAGTTTTTCATGTTCCATGGGATGGGAGAATAGGTGCCTCATGTTTCATGGGATGGGAAAATGGGTGCCTCATGTTCCATGGGATGGGAGAATAGGTGCCTCATGTTCCATGGGATGAGAGAATAGGTACCTCATGTTTCATGGGATGGGAGAATAGGTGCCTCATGTTCCATGGGATGGGAGAATAGGTGCCTCATGTTTCATGGGATGGGAAAATGGGTGCCTCATGTTCCATGGGATGGGAGAATAGTTGCCTCATGTTTCATGGGATGGGAGAATAGGTGCCTCATGTTTCATGGGATGGGAGAATAGGTGCCTCATGTTCCATGGGATGGGAGAATAGGTGCCTCATGTTTCATGGGATGGGAGAATGGGTGCCTCATGTTGCATGGGATGAGAGAATAGGTGCCTCATGTTCTTTGGGATGAGAGAAGAGGTGCCTAGTGTTCTTTTGGATGGGAGAATAGGTGCCTCATGTTCCATGGGATGGGAGAATGGGTGCCGCATGTTCAATGGGATGGGAGAATAAAAGCCTCATGTTCCATGGGATGGGAGAATAGGTGCCTCATATTGCATGGGATGGGAGAATAGGTGCCTCATGTTCCATGGGATGGGAGAATAGGTGCCTCATGTTTCATGGGACGGGAGAATGGGTGCCTCATGTTCCATGGGATGGGAGAATGGGTGCCTCATATTCCATGGGACGGGCGAATAGGTGCCTCATGTTTCATGGGATGGGAGAATAGGTGCCTCATGCTCCTTTGGATGGAGACCGCTGAGGTCTCATGGCACATGAAGTTCCTTTGGGTGCATAATACAGACACGTAGGGACTGTATAGGGTCTGCACTTATTACACTGACTGGCTAGTAGAAATATTTGATGTTTACAGTGTGTAAAACTGATAATTCTGCAGAAAAACTGCAACAATTGTACAAGTAGAAATAAATTGTTAGATTCCAAAACATTTCCAAAAAATATAAAATAATTATTTTTTATTGTCATTATTAGAATCATCATCACTTGCACCCGTAATCGCTGCTCTTGGACGTCATCCCTGATGAAATAAAGCTAATCTTAATTGATGTTAATAACAATCAGACGGCAGTTTCTGGCGGTGGGCGGCGTTGAGCCGCCGAGAGAGACGACTCTGAACAGACTTTTGCTTCTTGTGGTTGTTAACGCTTGTGGTTTTGGGAAATGTCAGTCTCTGTCAGGGACGTCGGTGGCCGTATACAATCATCACAAACCACAGGGTGGTTGACTTCCCCACTCGTAATCTCCCAATCAGGTTCAGACGCATACTGGGCAAGTGGTTTTTGCAAAAAAGCGTAACGACTATTGCAAGAGAGGAGAGATCAGAATATATAGACAGAGATATTGAAGTCCCTTTCGTTGGGCACCCAATAATCCGGCATAAGACTGGACATAGAGAAGCATATGGGAAGTTCTTCTAATTAAAAAGTTACTAAGTTTTTGAGTGAAGATTTTTTTTTCGGGCGGCTCTGGGTCTTACTGAAGGGTCTCTACTCTTACACGTGAATTCTCTGCCTGGTTATCCAATATATCTTAGAATTTGGTAGCTATTCGGCCCAAGGATGTCAGTTCAAAGGATTTTACAGAAATATTAAAAAACAGAGTGGTGGAATTTTTTTTTTTTTTTTACAATGTTGTGAAATATTCTGGGCAAAATTGAAGAAACAAGGCACATGGGCATCACAGAGAAAGTTCTGGAGATCAGGGTGTCCCCTCTATATGAACGTTGCCGTTATGGTCCGTGGTAGCGGAATCCATAATGGGATGCTTGGATAACCCGAACCCGAACTTTGGACGCCGAACTTAAAAAAGAAGTCCGCTCAACTCTTTTCAGGACCTATGAGCTGATCACCAAGGCCATGGTCCTCACAGGACTCCAGTTTACTTGTGTCACACTGTCAATAAAGTTGCATTTTCAAGATGCGCATTTTAAGTTTATTAAGAATACAGGAAAAATGTTTTATTTTTGCTTATTTCTATTTTTAAAGAAAGTATCTACGTTTCCTGACATTACCTCTTAGAACAGGATACTCCAGAAATAAGTGGCACTGTACTGCAGTATGTCATTCAGGAAAAATATATAATCCATACATGGGAATAATGATCGAGATCATGAACTAATACTGTACACAAAAAACTATTTTTTTTTTTAATAAGAAGTGATTTAAAAAAAAAAAATTCCTTTACATAATGACTGGGTCTGCCATTTTGCTGGGAGTTGTGAATGGGAGACTTAGTTTAGAGCAGGGACCTGGACATGTGCAGTAGTCAGGACGCAGAGAGAGGGAGGAGGGAGCTGGAGCTGCACCATATACTTCATCATATACTGTCACGGCTCCCGCATTACAATACAAATCTTATCCCACATCCTGCCCTCCGATAGTATCAGCTAATTGTGGACCCTGCCCCCAGGGTACGCAGCACATGCTGAAAGGAAGCAAGAACTGACAGCTTACTGTGAGAGATGAGAGAGAAGACATAATAATCCGTAAAATACAGAAACCAGTCAACTGTTTTTTACAAAGACCCCTTCCGCGACACGTCCTTTCTTGGCGCAGATGCGGCTACCAAGCCATGGCCACATGCAATGCAGTGCGACCTCCAACAATAGGATTCAGGAGGTTGCCGGCGGCATTTTGGTGCTGAACCTGCTCCAAATTCTGCCCGCAAAAAGTTCTGTCTGAATGGAGCCCAATGCATCTTATATATGTTTTGATAGCTCCGTAAATACATCCTGCATTATACATTGTAACTTAATTTTAATTTTCCAAAACAACTTTATTTAAATGTCTATTAGATTTTCCAGAAATTAAAAATAAATAAAAAGTTTACGAGACTTTCCAAAAGTTTCCAATAGGCGTCTATTAGAATTTTTTTACCCTCTAAGAAAATACAAAAAAAATAAAAAAAATTCCCAAACATTTTTTTATAGATGTCTATTAGACAGAATGGGGCAGATTCATTAAGACTCGGGTTTTAGATGCCGGTCTTAATAAGACCCTGTGCTGGCGGTGAATCCGCCGAAGTTATGAAGAGTTGTCGGCCTCTACATATCTTCGGTGCATCTCCCGCTGCATCTAAATGTAAGACAGCTTCCTTAGTGTCTTACATTTAGAGCGTTTTATAGAAAACGGTAAATGAGACCGGCCTGCCAGGGTGAATCTGCGCCAGAAATACGCCTAATATAGGCGCATTTCTGGTTAATAAATGACCCCCAATATGTTTTGTAAACTACTTTAAAAAAAACTTCATTTTAAGTTTCAGGAAAATAATTTTCCCCCAAATGTTATTGCAATATTAAAACAAATAAAACGTTCTAAAAAAACTAAAACAAAACAATGCTGACAATGCCGAGCATATGTTTTAAAAACAGAATTTTTTTTTTTATATAACGGCAGCCGGATACCTCTGTAAAAATCTCATGTGGAAGATAAACACCTAGGCTGAGTGCGGTAATTATCATCATCTTCCCATTACACAATAATCTGTTATTTTCTTGAATTTTGGCATCGATTTCGCTTGTTTGGGTCGGAGCCAAAACTGTTGAGTGTGTCAGTCCACTAGTTTGTGTGCAGACGAGGACTCTTCTCGCCCAGCTCCTTAAGTCTGGATCGGGGCCAGGTAGGGAAATCCATTTTACATAAAGAATACGCGCAGCTCGAGTGCTCCGAGACTTTTTACCTACTAAAATAACTTTATGGACAAATGCCAGTCTGCTAGACAGCCGCGGCAAGGAGCATCTGGCAAAAACAAGGTAATCCGTGAGGGTAACAAAGTTTTTCTTTTTTTTTTTTTTTAAACAAGGAAATGCCTGTGACTGCACTCGTGGCAGGTCACATGACTTGGCACGGTTCACATGATTGGCCGGGAAAGCAGTCTATACGGCCGCCATGTAAGGAACTAAAAGCTTTTGCTGAATCCTTAAAATGGCGGACACCGAACGCTGCGAGGGAAACAAGCCGAGACCCTTTCCTTAAAAAAATTTTCCCCCTTCGCTGGAGTTTTATAAACCTTAACAGATTTGAGTAGAAACAGATTTCTTGCAACTTGCTCTGCGTCTCGATTTCACAGCTCAGCATACACTCAGGCACTGTCAAAAACTTGACTGCGTTCCAGGGAATATATTAACTGTAAACTTTCCAAGCGCGCAAAGCAAGGGGGAAAAAAAAAAAAAAAAAAAAAAAGAGAGAGAGCTGCGTGCTGCAGAGCAGGAAATCCACGTCTTGCTCTGTGCTTGCAGACGCGCACACCATACATGGTTAACGTGGAGACGGCCAGATGTGATCCTGACTCTGACGATGTCATACAAAATCATTAAAAAAAAAAAAAAGCTCTGGCAGAGTTGCAGACGGCGCGTTCACGTCCAAGGCCTGGCCAGTCGAACGCTGCACTCAGATGTAAAAATAGTCGCTCGCAGCCTGGCTGAAGTTCAAGCCTGCTGCGGTTGCCAGACACAACAGCAAATCAACATTCAAGAGAAAGTGTTTACTTCGGCTGTGGCCAGAGATACAAATGCCAGCAAACAATCAAGGCCGATGGCCGGGTCCTGCAGCCGTTTTATCACAAACTGACTGGCCTCCAGCCACCAGACCGGCCCGGCTCAGATAACCACTTGGTTGCCGGGACGCTGCAAATGCAACAATGTTGCAGAATGTTTATGTTTCTGGCCATTCAAACGTTTTGGGAACGTCAGCTCCCGACTCTCCACTGCTGAAAGTTTCCAACGGATCCATTTCCAAGGGACCTACTTTTTTTTTTTTTTAACATTTTGTCACATGCTCGGTTGACAACACTTCCTGGCTGCGTCATAGCTGAGTTGTCAGCAGCACGTTACCAAATGTATAGAATTTTTTATTTTTTTTAAATCAGCCGGTCACACTTTCCTAATTTAACGGAAATGTGTCACCCAAATTTTTCTTCTGCCAGTTAAAACCAAATAGCAGCATGTGTCCTTTTTTTCCTAATTTTTTTTTTATTTTCTGATTGGCACGGCGGCCATTTTGCCTGAGCTGTTCTTAACAGCATTTAGAAAGCTTTAAGAAAAATGCTTTACGGCAGCCCCCTGGTCCATAGACACAATTGACTTCGACAGGCGAGTTTTCTAGGCTCTGTGCAGAGGTCATTGTATAAGGAAGGAATAGATAAGCTCTAACAATGACCTACTGCGAATGGTGGATCCTGTCTTATCTATACACAGAGGTGATATCATTACAGGCAGGATTAGAATGACAGATAAGCACATAACTTCAGTGAAGTGATCTGTACAAACCAAGAAGTGGTGCTTATTATTAGGCTTAGTTGTCAGTGTGAAAACTGCAGTTTTTATGTCTTTTGTTTAAATATAAATACTGACATGGAAAACTAAGGGTACTTTTACACTTGCGGCAGGACGGATCCGGCAGGCTATTCAGCCTGCCGGATCCGTCCTGCCGCAGTGGTCCGTGCACTGCAGTGCCCGGACGAAGATCGCCGGACTAAAAGTCCTGCATGTCCGACTTTTTAGTCCGGCGATCTTTTCCGTGCACTGCCGTGCAGACTTTAAATGAGTCAATGGGGACGGAGCGGCAGCACGGCAGTGCATGGGCACTTGCGGCAGGACAGATCCGGCAGGCTGAATAGCCTGCCGGATCCGTCCTGCCGCAAGTGTAAAAGTACCCTAAAAATAAAATCTACAAAAATTATTTAAAAATATGTATCCGTGATTTGAATAATAGGTCATTTTCTGTTGACACATTTCCTTGAAAGTGGCCACTTTGTGTTCTTTGAATCAGACCCCAGAGAACTTTTTAGGCTTTGCTGTGGTTTTTTTTTTTCATGTGAACGTTGTCCACAGATTCTCATAACGTTTAAAGGATATTTTTGGATTAAACTGGATGGGTTTTATGGGGATCCCAGGCCATGACAGCCCAGTCCAGACCCCAAACTCGTCCACACTGCAGATTTTCTATCCGGATTTGTAGACAGAAAATCAGCTGCGGATTACAATATCAGCAAATTGTAGAAAACGCTTCAAAACGCTGCATAAATTTTCTTTGCAGAAAATGACCTGCGGTATCAATGATTTTTTTCCCTTTGACTTGGCTTTATTCAGCATTATTGCATTCAGATGGAAAATTTTCAGCAAATCTGCAAGAACATCGCACATTTTTTTGCAGATTTGCTGCTGTGAGTTATCTTAGAAGAACTGCAGATTTGATGCAGAAAAATTCTGCAGTAAATCTGTTACATCCCCTTAGGCCAGTGTTTCTCAACTCCAGTCCTCAGGGCCCACCTACAGGTCATGATTTGAGAATATCCCACAGAATGAGTACCTGAGGTGAGTCCTGATGCACTGACACTAATTATATCACCTGCTAAATACTAAGGAAATCCTGAAAACATGACCCGCAGGTGGGCCCTGAGGACTGGAATTGAGGAACACTGCCTTAGGCCAACTGCACACATGAATGTGGATTTCAGGGCGTTTCTGTGTTACACACGGATTCTGTGACCCTGATTTCACCCTTTGCATTTCATGCCTTTTTTGCATTTTTTACAAGTTTTTTATTTTATTTTGCTACATTTGTAACATATTTTTGTCTTGCAAGGTGTAGAAAAATGGCTTGAGGAACACCGTACTCATGTGGATTTATATGCATTGCTGCAACATCTCTGCACCAAAATCCGTAATGTCTAATTATGGATTTTGGTCCAGCTTAGACGCGGTTTTGCCACAGATCGCACGGAAAAACCGTACATAGTCTGCAAAGTGCGCAGGTGGCCTTAAACACTTTTTTGCACCTGGCTAGGTAATTGGCATGGCCTAAAGGAAAGGGGCGTGCTTTTATATGCAAATCAGTGATTTAAGACACCTTTCAAAACTCATTCCTTCTGATCCTCCTCAATATGGAGAGGGGAACAAGCCACCACCATATATCTTATCTTACTTGAGAAACTGCTCGACTCTTCTTTTCCCAGACAGGGACTTATTTTTCATAGAGACATGTCAGAATTTTGATCAGCGGGGGTCCGGGCCCAAGACCCCTACTAATGATTAAGGGGCACAAGTGCTCAGCCAAGTGCTGTCTCTCCTTGCTAGTTAAAGACATGCTTGTGGCCTTTTGTATTAGCGACTTGTGGTCTCAGCACCCTGACCCTCACTTTTCAGATCCACTATACATTATGCATATTGGCCATCTTCTTTGAGAAAACCTCACCGTGGAAGACCACTTTGCAAAGCAACTTCTGGAGGTCATTTTAAAGATTTTTTACTTTACAGAGAAACTCAACCAAACATTCAGAACTTGGCCGTGGCCCCCAATGCCCCTGTGATGTCACCACGGTCCGTCTAGCTCGGCAGTAATCGTATCAAGCCCGGCTCACAGGAATCATATCAAAGAGGATCACCGGAGGAATGTTCTGTTCTCACAGTGAACAAGACGTGGACGAGTTCTGTTACCTAGATGGTCTGAAACGTCAGCCGGATTAGCTGTGGATCAGAGAGACAGAACAACTGCCGCCGAGGCAACCCCCCCTCAAAGACAATGGAGAAACCTCATCATTCCACTTACACATTGCAATGGATGTCTATGACTTTTGCATGAGTGATACAAACTTGAAGAGGATCAGACTGCAAATGAGAATATAGGGGAGCAGACTGCAAATGAGAATATAGGGAGCAGACTGCAAATAAGAATATAGGGGAGCAGACTGTAAATAAGAATATAGGGGAGCAGACTGCAAATGAGAATATAGGGGAGCAGACTGTTAATAAGAATATAGGGGAGCAGACTGCAAATGAGAATATAGGGGAGCAGACTGTAAATAAGAATATAGGGAGCAGACTGTAAATGAGAATATAAGGGAGCAGACTGCAAATGAGAATATAGGGAGCAGACTGCAAATAAGAATATAGGGGAGCAGACTGTAAATAAAAATATAGGGGAGCAGACTGCAAATAAGAATATAGGGGAGCAGACTGCAAATGAGAATATAGGGGAGCAGACTGAAAATGAGAATATAGGGGAGCAGACTGTAAATGAGAATATAGGGGAGCAGACTGCAAATGAGAATATAGAGAAAGGGGAGCAAACCATATATGAGCATATTATGCTGCAGGTAGCAATATGCTTGGAAAGTACAGCAAGAGAGCTAGTTAACATTTGTAATTTGGCTGCAGAAGCTCTATAGTCTACCGCATATTTTGCATTTAAATACTGTGTCTAACCTGTCACAGCATTAAAAACCTGTATGTACTGTATAAAATGCAATCTCAGATCTCTATTTTTCTGATACAGAGCTCCTAATCCCTTGCATGGAGAGAGAGAAATTCTATGGACCTGCAGCCACCCCTAGAGGGTGCTCACTGAAAATAGGTTTATATGGAGTTCAATGGTAGCTGCAGTAAGCTCCCCCTAGTGGTGGCTTCCGGCAGTCAGAATTTGATGTTTTTCTACTGTCTACCCAGGGAATGTGAAGCTGTGTATCAGAAAAGCAGAGCACAAATCTCAATTATGACATGTTATAAGATGGAAAAACAGAATTTGAAGGGCAGAGAAAAAAATGTGATACTTAGCATCACACCAAATGTTTTTTTGCCTTGCTGTTAGGATGTTGTTGGTCTCATTTGCACTGAGCGTTATTTTTGTTTCATGTCAGTCTGCTGCAAATGCCAAGAAGTGGAGACAGTGAGATGAACTTCTGGTGTGAGACATCTGAACTGTGATTATGTGTCACAGCCCCATCCCCCGTCCGGATCTTTCCAAATTCTCCTAAACTTTCCATCTTTTGCACAGTCACTTAGAAGTTTCAGTCTTTGCTGCAGAGAAACTTCTAGAAGTAAAGCAAATACATAATATGTACTTAAATTATTCCGGGGGGCGTCAATAGAGGATCATTTGATGAACCTTACAGTTTCTACTGTATATGGCCTCATACAAACGCTGGTCTAATAGATAATTCCTGGTGATATGGCGTCTTCCATAATGGTGGCTTGCCAAATGAGGACCTAAGGGACGATGTCATTATGCAGACTGGCCGGAATAGTCATACGACATCATTATAGAACTAGCCACAAAAGGGATTGGCCTCTGCAGTTGCATGATGTCATGATGGATGACATCATCGTGCTGGGAGGTAAAATTGAAAAGGTGGAGCTTCTTCAGTGAATATCTACCTAGATAGGTTTCTGTAGATGCAGGTCTATCTAAAGGTCCAGGGCAAATGAGCCAATCAGACGCTTTAGAGCTCAGCAAATAGAAACATTCCGTAAACATAAATACAAAGTATCTAAAAATGGTGCAACGTTCTATTAGCATCGGTTCCTGCAGGGATCTATGTGTTTGGTTCATCCAAGAACAAAGCTTAGACAGGGCCCCTTAAAGAGACCATTCCTGGATGGAGACTTACTGGAAGTACTCCAAGGTATAGACATTTATCGGCAATGCTCCATGGGAAATGAACATGCAAAGAAGTATCTGCCAAGGAAGAGAACCGTCTCTTGGAAGTAGCTCCAAATGAGTCCATACTGATGAGGGGCAAGCACCCCGAAACAGCCTTCTACGGATGTACAACCGGCTTAATTGCCTTGTCAAATCCAAAGTCAGATTTTGACGCATAGGGAGCCGTTTCCAAGAGGTGGCGCTAGCGGGATGGCTCTCTTCCTTGGGAGATATCTCTCTGCATATCCAATTTAAAAAAAAGGTTGCTGTCTCTTTAAATCCTCCTCGTTAATGTCTGCACTCCGCAAAGAGAGATCCCAGAGAAGCATCTGTCACCATCACCCAGAGGCATTGTATACATCTCGAGTGCTGAATTGTGGAAGCGAATGTACAGTAAAATCAGGGAAGTTTACAAGCGCGGGTCATTCAGCTCTCACTCTCATCAGAGCCGCCGGCGGCGGCGTGAGAGCGCTAGGACTAAACTGCCTACACTGGAACTAGGAAGCGCAGAACGGGTGACAATGTATAGGATCAGATATGGGGTTTCCGGCTGGGAGCAACAGAGCAGGAAATTCAAAGAGTAAAAAAACCCTAGAAAATACATTTTTTCTTTCTACGGCAATGATGGGAGTAATAATCCATGAATTGGTTCCACCGAGGCGACATGCAAGGGAGTGTATAATATTTCTATAACCTAAAATGAAGCAACTGTGCCACTGGGCTTGATGAAACATTTCCTCCCGTATTTTGCACACAGCCCCATGCAGGCCTATGTGGTCACGTTACCCTCTCTGCCCCCTCATCTGCTGTCTGTAGGATATTAAGAAGCAGGGAGCGGAGGCAAGAGAGGGGGACATTTCTGTAAGACCAGTCCATGTTTCTAGTCAGTAGCCATAGAGACACATAGATCTGCATAGGAGCTGCGTACGCAAAAACGGCAAGGCTATTTTCAAAGTTGCTTGACTTCTTATGCTAGATGGTGTGAAGCTATGGGGAAAAGTACAGCGAAACCTCTTTGAGACGACCAACCAAAATCGCATGGAGAAGTCAATGGTCTTTTAAGGTGGTATCACTCTAGTTGCAAAAGTGTTCACGCTCTTGAAGTGGATGTTAAAATGTCATGTATGACTTTTAAAGGGGTGGTTCACCATATCAACTAATCCATAATTTGCAGGATTGGTGGGGTCTGATTGCTGGGAGCCCCTGAATCACCAATGTGCCGAAGAGAAGCAGTCTATCAGCGGCAGTCTCACAGAGGGGACATGCGTGAACATCACTCCATTCACTTTTAGGGTCCCCTATTCTCATGATCGGTGGGGGTCTGACTACCGGGATAGGATAGGTGATGGTTGTCTCGACGGGACAACCCCTTTAAAGTGGAACCACTTACAGGCACAATACATCCATTATGCCTGCAGCAAGAACATTGCATAAGTATACACACCACTTCCGAATTCCCGCCACGTTTACGTTGAATCACAGCTCCTGCTTGCACTTTAAGAAAAATCCCTTGAAAATGAAGGGAGTAAGATGCCAAGGGGAAGATAGAGCCCCCCAAACAGAGCAGAGATTTGGTACCGTGTGTCGGTAACCTCACATTACCCGCATCCTGTGTGCGATGTGAACTGCAGCAAATTATAGTAATGAAAAAAAAATGCCACTTAACGGCCCTGATTCTATCTGGGCACAAAGACTGGTGGGCAATTCCCTCATTGTGGCACAGTACACATTAGCGGCTGTAAGCTGTAATTTGCCATGGCGCATCATTAATGACCTGAATAGTGGTTGTTTCACACATACATATTTAATTACAACAGCTGAACAAATTACATATTTATGATGTATAAAACGGGGGTTGCCAGTATATTTCATTTACTATGCATGCAGGTACAAGGCGTCCATCTGTACCAGCATCTGTACAACAAGAGCTGACAATTAGCCAGGAGAGGGCCCATCCACCCCTGCAGCGGCCTCTCGTTGGGTCCACAGATGATAACAGTGTCCTGCTACCTGGACCTCCAGTCACCAGATCATCTCCTCTACAGTATTCCGTTTTGCTGCAGCACCCCCGCAGGAGAAACAAAGCATTACGACATTCGCACATCAATCAATGGGCTGCGGGTGCAAATTATGGATGTGGCGGAGCCTCCAAAGTGAAAGATGAGGGCCCTGAATGGGAATCTGAAAAATTCATCTTCTATTTTAGACGACCCCTTTAAGTTAAAAGGGTATTGCCATCTGGTGTTATATCGCTATCACTTTATGCTTGTAGGGGGTCCAAACTCTGGGGCCAACTAAGAATGCAGGGGCTCCACAGTCGATGCAATGCTGTGGCATCTTCACTGCTTTTCTCTGTCGCCCGGTGCGCAGGAAACTACAGCTTGGATGGAGTGGATCGGCCGATCCCGTGCACAGCGGGTGGATCGATGGAGATCCCAGAGGTCATAACCCCACTAAACGTATGCCATATCCTAGCAATATCCCATGCACTGGCTGGAGTATACCTGCACCCTTTTTGGAGGATTTAAAGGGACACTCTCTCCATTGGCGAGCCAGACAGGACAACCCTCTATACTGGAAATAGATGCATGGCCCTACTGGTTCCACTACTATTGGCTGGTAGTTATCCTATACAGAACTGGTATATGTGCATTCTGGGTGGAATACTTTACAAATGCAAGTACACAAACTATGTAAGGGTCCTTTGCATGTTCCTCAGGATGCCGGTAGGTGGTTTTTAAAGAGAGAAGTTGTCAGCTTTACATGGCGAGCCAGCCGTGACAACTTCTCCGGGTGGCAGATAGTGATGCACATCACGACTGCCTCGTGTCCTACATAAGCTTGGAATAGACACGTTCTTGGCCGTATTTCCTTACGATCTTGGAGAAGGCTCGGACGTCGATGACTCTGCCTCTCCTATGGCCGGCAGGACCCTGAAGACTGCAGGGTTGGGATATACATTCACCGTAAATGAATTTTCAGAAGCCCAGCTGTTGTAATTAGATTTCAGCCTTGGACATTCCATCGACACGTGTCTCGGAGAGAGAAGGGAGAATAATATCTGCTGAAACTTTCAAGAACTCCAAATCAAATCAGAGTTAAGCTCCATTTCTTAAGTGGAATATACAATCAAGGCCGAGTGTATAAACAATTTATAGAAATGTATTCTTCTCTGCTGACCTTGTGTAAACCATCGCAGGACGGTTCCTGTCCCGCCATTCTCCTCATCTCACGGAAAAACAAGGGATATTTATTTATGCAAATACTGATTTAGAATGATGAGTATTACTGGCAATTTACATTGATCATTCGGAATCCAACAGACTACAGAGCTGAAATCGACCATCATTCCCTGGTTGTTTGATGTCTGCGCAGAGCGTGCGGTAGTGATTTGCATTCTGGGAAGTGTTCTTTTTGCACCGGGTGCTTTAGGGTCATCTGATGTATGAAAGTGTAACTACCCTAAACCTTGCAGGAGCTCTACTAAATTGCAGAATAGTGAGTGCAGCTCTGGAGTATAATACAGGATGTAATCTCAGAATCCAGTACAGGATAAGTAGTAATGTATGTACACAGTGACTGCACCAGCAGAATAGTGAGTGCAGCTCTGGAGTATAATACAGGATGTATCTCAGAATCAGTACAGGATAAGTAATGTATGTACACAGTGACTCCCCCAGCAGAATAGTGAGTGCAGCTCTGGAGTATAATACAGGATGTAACTCAGGATCAGTACAGGATAAGTAATGTATGTACATAGTGACTCCACCAGCAGAATAGTGAGTGCTGCTCTGGAGTATAATACAGGATGTAACTCAGGATCAGTACAGGATAAGTAATGTATGTACACAGTGACTCCACCAGCAGAATAGTGAGTGCAGCTCTGGAGTATAATACAGGATGTAACTCAGGATCAGTACAGGATAAGTAATGTATGTACACAGTGACTCCACCAGCAGAATAGTGAGTGCAGCTCTGGAGTATAATACAGGATGTAACTCAGGATCAGTACAGGATAAAGTAATGTATGTACACAGTGACTGCACCAGCAGAATAGTGAGTGCAGCTCTGGAGTATAATACAGGATGTAACTCAGGATCAGTACAGGATAAGTAATGTATGTACACAGTGACTCCACCAGCAGAATAGTGAGTGCAGCTCTGGAGTATAATACAGGATGTAACTCAGGATCAGTACAGGATAAGTAATGTACGTACACAGTGACTCCACCAGCAGAATAGTGATTGCAGCTCTAGAGTATAATACAGGATGTAACTAAGGATCAGTACAGGATAAGTAATGTACGTACACAGTGACTCCACCAGCAGAATAGTGAGTGCAGCTCTGGAGTATAATACAGGATGTAACTCAGGATCAGGCATGATGCCTAAAATGCTGCTCAAAGTTTATAACTTTAAATAATTCTGATAGTTCAGAAAATCCAGCAGATGCCCGTCCAGCAGAATTTTGCAATATCAACACTCTGTGTGCGGTATCTGCCATTTCTGCGAACCTCTTGCATTTAAGTCAATATTTGACCTGGATTGCTGGAGCTGGCGTCCTATCAGAGTCTCTTCCTGACAGACTGACTGATGGGCTTGTTTAAATTGTGTTTTGTTTAACATAAATCTCCTAATAAAACATCAATAATTTATAAAACAATTATTCTGTCCAACATGAATTCCTGATAGATGATTGATCCGCAGCGCGGTGACTGATGTCTGCTGCAGTGTGATTGATACAGTATCTCTCGTCTATCGCTCTTCCCTTCCAACATGTCCATTTCTTCTCCCCTTACTAAATTATTTATCTACACTTTCAAGCTCCTCGCTCTCCGATGCCTTTTCCTTACCTTCTACTCGCTGCTTTATAGATGAGATATCTCTATTATGATGTTACCTGCGCCATTTTACCTCATTGCAGAATTTTCCAAAATTCATTTAGAAAAGGAGCAACCAAGTAAAATAGACAGAAAGGAGCACAAAATAGATGCAAATGGAATTAGAGGGGCTGGTATATAGCGGTATACTCCTGTCCAGTGCACCACTATGGGTACACTGTGAGCAATGGATGGCATGGAGAGGCACCAGCTCATGGCTTGAGTTCCTTGCAGGGTACCCAGTAGTGAGACCAGGGCTAGGACAGACCCCAGGTCGTCAATGCATCTAGTTTGCAACTTTTTGGGTTGTTTCTTTTGATTTCTATGGAAGTTCTTATTTCCAGGCAACTTCTGGAATGGTCTGAAGTCCACAAGACCAAAAAAACTAAAGGAGCCCTACAGAAGGTTGCCTGAACTTTAGGGCTGCAGCGAGTTGTAGCTTTGCAATCAGTGCAGAGCCAAAGTTTGGAGCTCTGACCAGAACATAGACATGGGCCATGAAGGACAACATGGATCTTCTCAGGCAGACTCGGCATAATCGATCATTGACGTAAGAGGCGGTTATTACCACGTGCCTCTCGCTGGAGACAGGAACTTGTGTTCCCTTAAAGAAGGGTCTTCCCAAAAATTGATATTAAATCCTGGTACTTATCTCCCTATGGTCAGATGGCCCGGCTGCTGAGCTATTTCTAAATATCCCGAGAAGAGAAAACAGCAGATATCACACGAGACAAACACTTCTCATTGTTGTACAAACATAGCAGCCAAAACCAAACAACCGCAGGATGTGCGAGAGGCGCGGAGCAGGTCGTCCCCCAGCATGCACAGCCGGGGTCCGGATAGAGAAATTCTCCCAGCAGCTCATGCAATGTACAGCTGGGGCTATTATTCCAGGGGCTCTCGTTTTGGAAACGGAGAGTGTTGGGCCTCTGCCCCCCATAGCTTTATACATAGGATCTGGATCAATAATGTCAGCAAACCAATAGCCAAGTATTATAATCGATAGACTTGAGGATACCAAGCGTCCTCCGAACCTATTAGACTCTCTGCCGATCCCAGTGAAATTGTTGGGTTCAGCTGACTTTTATCTAAAGGATGAGACCATGTTAGAGTTTAACAGCCTCATTCTTCTTTCTTCCCAACATCTGGCATCAGGACTGGTTGGGACGCCCCCAAACAAATGCATGGCTAATGTGTAAGATAGCTAACCCCCCTTCCCCCCATACACATGCATGCTGGCTTGGCTGAGCATGCATGCGTTCTCAAGGTGAAGGCATAAATCAATGCTGGTTGAAATCCCATAACCCAACCGTTTCTTCACCCAACATCTGCCGATCAGCATTTATATATGGCCTGGTTAGGAATGGATGACTTACTCTATGGCCATCACAGCCTCTACCCAACAGGATGAAGCTGATTTTTTTATGGGGTTGTAAGGTCAGGTCAGAGGGGGACTTTGTGACCACTTCCATTCCATTTACATCTTTTTAGTCAAATAAATTAGAACGCAGCTCAGACTATGAGCAGAGGTCCCTAATACTCACGGCTTGTGGGGTCTGTCACTCTCCTGTAGGTCACTCTCCTGTAGACGGCATGAGGACGCAGCCTGCGCTCCAGCAGATGACAGAGGTAAGCGTGCAGCTCGGCGGACACAAGGTCCCATGTGTTCAGCACATCCCGGGCCGCCTGAGGTAACCTCGCATCGCTGCTATACATTGCTGTTACTATAAAGAGCCTGCAAAGAATGAAGCCCGGCAGCCAACTGATTCATAAAAGATGTGATTGTTCCAGGGGAAAATTCCCTTCCTTCGGCATAACGTGCGGCCACAGAGCGCATTGTTTTGCCAGCTTGACAATACAGCATGAACGGGTTTTTCTTTCTTTTTTTTTTTTGGGGGGAGTCTTTAAATTGCCCATTAATAAATAAGAAAAAATCCCTTTATCCGGCACCTAATAATCCACAAAATCTGATAATCCACCACTTGTTTCCAGGGCCATAGCTATAGGGGGTGCAGAGGTTGCAGCCTCCCTCTACCACATAAGAAGATATGAGTATTACACAGCAGATGAGGGCCCTCTCACAGATTTAGTGTTGGGGCCCAGGAGGTTCAGGTCACCCCTCTATAACACCAGAGGTCCCGATACAGAAGACTAAGCAGAGAACGGGACTGATTTCATGTTACCTTGAGTCCATTTGCCAAGAAAGCTCCCGGCTCATCCTGCAAACATTTCCACAGCCCCATTCACCTGAAGGAGGCAGAAGGGGCATCTTTTGGCCCCCAGGGGCTGAATGTGTAGTTAGTTATAGCTTTCTATGCAGTAAAAAAAATATATGCATATACATTGTTTTTTTTTGTTTTTATTTATTTTTTAAACATAGGAGCCTATGGGATACAGATTCCACAGTATGTCTATAGGAGCCTCTTGCAGGCATGACGCTGTGCACATATATTCCGTATTTCCAGCACTGCAGCTGCAAGAACGACTGGTTCTGGGACACTGTGAAGCTTCTCTCGAGAACTGACCTTGACACTACCTCGGGGGGTTAGTACGGGGATCAGGTTTAGGCAGCGCGGTGTCATTTAACTGTTCACAAGGACGATGTGGACATGACAGAGCACACTCCGTTGAAGGAGAGGATTCAGGGGGAACATTATGAATTCAAGCACTGGTTGTGGTGTCCTGAACAGAGGGCGGCCTCTCCCCATTTCGTACGTTCATCCTGATTTCCCTAAGTTCAGGGCAGCAGCCATTAATCCAAACCCCTGTGTTTACAAGGAGCAGAGGATACAATGTTACCACCTGCAAGTCAACACTATAGGTACCGATACTGGAGGAGCTGGGGGATCACTGATGGTGGAGCCCCCAAGTTCAGGAGGCTCCAAGGCCTATTGCACACGACCATATGGCTTTTTCAGTATTTTGCGGCCTGCAAAAAACGGATCTGCAAACAAAAAGGATGACATCAGCGTGCATTCCGTTTTTTGCGGAACAGAACAGCTGGCCCCTGATAGAACAGTACTATCCTTGTCCGTTATGCGGACAATAAGGCCTCATGCACACGAACGTTAATTTTTTCCGTTTACATTCCATTTTTTGCATTCCGTATACGGAACCATTTATTTCAATGGATCCGCAAAAAAAACCAGAAGGTGCTCTGTATGCCTTCCGTGTCCATATTTCCATTTTTCCGTTCCGTTCAAAGATAGAACATGTCCTATTATTGTCCGCATAACGGACAGCTGTTCCGTTCCGCAAAAAACGGAATGCACAAGGACGTCATCCGTATTTTTGTGGATCCGTTTTTTGAAGACTGCAAAATACTGAAAAAGCCATACGGTCATGTGCAATAGGCCTAATAGGACATGTTCTATCTTTGAATGGAAAAACGGAAATACGGAATTGGAAGGCATACGGAGTATCTTCCGTTTTTTTTTGCGGATCCATTCAAATGAATGGTTCCGTATAAGGTCCGCAAAAAACGGAATGTAAACGGAGAAAAAACGTTTGTGTGCAAGAGGCCTAAAATGTTTGGGAAAAAATAGTTAACGGAGACCCCAGAAATATCTGCTGACAAATGGTCAATTGGACCATTCTTGGAAAGGAGTCTCCAAATATTCCAAGTCAAGATCTTCAGCCTCTTTAGCGCCACCCATTGGGTGCCCTCGCCCAACTCCTTAAGGGGCTTCCATAGTCAAATTATATGATTGACCAAAATTAGAGAAAGGCAACTACTGATCCTTAAAAGACGCACCTGAGGTTAGAAAATCATTGCTCCTTTCTTCCAGAAACTGCGCCACACCTGTCCACAGGTTGTGTGTGGTACTGCAGCTTAGTCCCATTCACTCCAATGGAGCACAGCAGTCAATAGACGGGTACCGGATGTAGGTAAGTACTAAGAGAAGTAATGAGTGGGCACAGTCATCTAGCCGTCATTGAGAAATACCGCAGAAGGGTGAGATGAGTCACTTTTCTTAGACAAATCGAATATTACTCATTAAATGACGACAATGGGGAAGTGGCCTATGGGAAATGCGTGTCTAGAATAGGAAATCACTTTTTGTTAGAAAGTACCCCAAAAATAAAGCAAGCACCAGGGGGCTCTGCCACTGGGATCAGCCGTGTGCAGTGAGTGTTGGATTTCTCTGCAGCGCCTCCACAGGGCACACAAAGCATTACACAGTGCCCATTGAATCAGCTGGGCGTCAGACCCTGCAGAGAGATGCTCTTCGTAGTTGCTCGACCCCTAGGTGACAGATGAGGGTCCTGAACGAGGAGGCACATACGCCCTATTAATATTTTAATTCCCTAAAAGGCTATTTGAAAATGTGTTTTCCAAACCACACAAACCTCAGTGAAACAGAGACGGGTAAGTTACACTTATTCATCCCGTGTTGGGCTTGAGCCTATTGCCAATCTGAAAAAGCAGAGCGGCAGGGTAAAGCAAGGACGGCCAAAAACTTGAGTCTGTGGGACAGGAGGTGGATGTCACACTCCAATAGACCATGCAGGTAAGATGAGGTCCAGGATCACAGATAATGGAGCCCCCGGAAGTGAAGAGGATAACTATAAGATGCGGGCAGTGATGGCCTATGTGTGCACCGTCCGGGGGTCCTGCTGTTATACAGAGGTAACGCTGCTGCGGGGAACACTCCTTGGGTTTAGTGATCCTCTAATTGAAGGTCTCGTTCCTGTTCGGTGCGGCTCACGGTCCCAGGCTCTGAACGCGCCGTCCTTGCTGCAGTGAATGCAGCTGCTTAATCCTCAATTCTCCAGGAATGTGGATGGATTAGGGCCACAACTTATCCAGCAAACAGATAATTAGCTCATAAATACCGCACTTCCATTACAACCGGCGGGATCTTTTTTTTTTATACTCCGGGCGAAATGGAGTTACAAGATGTAACATTATGAACACGCGCTGCATACCGTAAAGATTAAGCACCCTAAGTATTTCCATGCTATTCCAAAGGCAACGGGGGGCCAAAGGGCTCTCTACCACTGCCCTTTCAGCTATTTTCTAAGAAACCCCTCGTTTGCTCCACATTAAGGAGCTTTAACGCGATGCACGTCCGTTTTCAGTAGAGATGAATTGCATCTATTGTTCTCTGTTATCAGCCGTGTCAGGCTGGGCGGAGGTGGACTGCATTGCTCCTCCTCAGGTCTTAGCCCAGGTGAAACTCCAGAAACATCAGGATATTCCAGCACTCTATGGGGTCTGACGTCTGGGACCCCCCTCATCCTATTAATAAACGGAATTCTTCAGTGTTTTTCCTACACAGTGACACCTCTGGTTTTGCAGGGAACTGCTGCAGGCCTATTCACTCGCGCGGAGCTGCGGGTGGTCGGGTGCTGCTTGGTTGGGGGGGGGGGGGTCTAGTCTAGGGTTGGTCTGTATTTGATCATGGGGTCTGGCCTCTGCAGGTCTGAGGTCTGTAAAAGGATAGTTTAGGGATTGGTCTGCAGTCTAAATGGGAAGCAGGGTCTGGAGTATGGCCTGTAAATAGGGAGACTGGTTTGGGGGCTGTAAACAGGGTTTTGATCTGGGTTCAGTCTGTATTTATTTATGGGGGTCTGTATTTTCAGGGCTTCTGGTCTGGGGTCTGTAATTTACGGCTCCTTGTCTATGGTTGGTATTTTTAGGGCTTCTGGTCTAGAGTCTATATTTTAAGGGGCTCTGGTCTGGGGTCTGTATTTTAAGGGTTTCTGGTCTGGGGTCTGTATATTCAGGGCTTCTGGTCTGGGGTCTGTATTTTCAGGGCTTCTGGCCTAGAGTCTATATTTTAAGGGTTCTGGTCTGGGGTCTGTATTTTAAGGGCTTCTGGTCTGGGGTCTGTATTTTCAGGGCTTCTGGCCTAGAGTCTATATATTAAGGGGTTCTGGTCTGGGGTTCTGTATTTTCAGGGCTTCTGGTCTGGGGTCTGTATTTTCAGGGCTTCTGGTCTGGGGTCTGTATTTTTAAGGCTTCTGGTCTGGGGTCTGTATTTTCAGGGCTTCTGGTCTATGGTTGGTATTTTTAGGGCTTCTGGTCTAGAGTCTGTATATTTTAAGGGCTTCTGGTCTGGGGTCTGTATTTTCAGGGCTTCTGGTCTAGAGTCTGTATTTTCAGGGCTTCTCGTCTGGGGTCTGTATTTTCAGGGCTTCTGGTCTGGGGGTCGGCATTATTTAGGAGGTGCTTTTTCAGGGGTCTGGTCTGAGTTATCTATCAGATTGGAGATTCTGTAGTTATTATGGACCTGTACTTCTTTAGGGGATCTGATGTGTGTTCTGTGGTCTTTTTGGGTTGTGCTGAAGGACTATATGTGCGATTTGTGATTCAACTGTCTTATGTTTAAGACTTGTCCTATATCACCGGGTGGGGCCTAAACCTCAAACATTTCATGGGCTACTTTCTATTCATCCCTTTGAAATCTCCTCAGTGTCCCATCCAAAAGTTGTGAGTGATGACCTGTGCTTTAAGTTCCTGGGGAGGCACCACTGCAATCATTGATTGCCTCCCCCCTCTTCAGGCAGGCGATGGTATTACAGGCTGATTCACTTCGATGGAGCCATGCTGCAATACCAGACATGACCCGTGGATAGGGGCGGTGCTGTTTCTGGAAGAAGCAACCATGTTCTTCTAACCCTGTACATTCCAATACCATTGTAGCCATGTAGTTCGGCCTTATAGGAGGCCATGAGATTGGATGACCTCAGAACCAGTACATCATATATCGGCCTTATCTACTACACGGTTCTTGATAATGATACTATGAATCCCTGAATAAAGACCCAATGAAAGAATAAAGAAGCCTTTATGGGCAAGTGATAATTTGCTAATGACTGTGAGAAAGATTACAACCTCGTAATCTTCCGCTCTCCTCCTCTCGCTGTTCCGCAAATGGCTGCCGCCATTACAAATCTTTAAAGCCTCCTTTAAGTGGCGCAGATAAACCCAACGGCTTCAAACGAGGGAACATTACAATAATAGACTCATTTGCTAATGACAATAAATTAGGTCTTCTCCCGGCATATTCATTCAAAAATTAATTCTGATGTCGCTCCACGGCACAAATGTAAAAATAATTACATTTTACAACACACTTCTGCTAATTGCATCTGATGCTTCCAGCCTCATTATTACAGGCCCGATCCGCAAGGCTCCCATGAAGCCGCCGCGACGCTTTCCTACAAGGAAGAAGGAGACGGCTTCTCCTCCGCTCCCACCGTCCTCTCTCCATGCTGGGACAGAAAAGCCCTCGTGATAGACGATCGACACAGCCCCTTCTAATTGGGTGAGCGATCGGAATGAAGAACGCTGGATGTGCCGTATAGGGCGCCATTTATTTTCATTTATTCCACTCTGCGCTGCAATAACAATTCATCGGGTCAGAATACATGACTTTATCCGGAATGTTCTGCTGCAACCTGACACATGAGTACTGCCTAATAATCCCAATAATCTAGCTACTTACAATGATATAGTCTTATATCTACAGTGCCTAGATCACGAAACATCTCAGAGACCATCATCCAGCACAGTAACAAAGGATCGGAAGGAAACAGTCAGCAGGAAGACTCCTTTTTTATATTAAAATTCGTTTAATCTACACTATGGGATCTTCTCTGAGATATTTCATCATCTAGAAACTGCAGATATAAGGTGATATCATTGTTGATAGATAGATAGATAGATAGATAGATAGATTTTACCTGCAGTGATACATTGTAGCAAAAGACCAGGACAGGAGAGAGACCTGTGCTGCTGGTGTATTTTACTCACAGTCTGTTTGGATACAATTGTAACAAACCCCTAGATGTGAGAAGCATTAGGTCTGCACAGGTGTTCACCCTTCTCAGGCAGATAAATAGGGAGACAGTTTGTTACAGTGTATCGGTGCAGGTAAAATGTATTAGTCTGGAGTTTTGTCTGTTTAGCGCTTTGCCTATACTGAATACAATTGTAACAAACGCTCAGCTGTGACTACAGAGTAGCGCTTACAGTTAAAACACGTTATACTTTTATGACACAATAATAGTGGCAACTCTCAAGACTTTATTAAATTTCAAGGAAGGCTTGATGAGGACGCAGACAGAGATGGAAAATGAACCTGGATAATAAATCTCACTTTAACTACAATAGTCCCCGGAGTGCCATCCGCTCCTGTCTTTCTAATTGTACCTACAGGTCCAGCAGGCCAGAAATGTGCGCACGAGCAGCGGCATAATGAATAGAGACATAGAAGAAACGTATAGTACACGGCAACCGAAATCATCTGTCACTGCACAGAAGAAATATCCGATCTATAACAAATCTGTATCTATCCATCTGATATCTATCTATCTATCCATCTGATATCTATCTATTCATCTGATATCTATCTATCATCTATCTCATATCTATCTATCTATCCATCTGATATCTATCTATCTATCTATCTATCTATCTTATTGTCTCTGTATCTCTCTATCTATCTTATTATATCTGCTATCTATCTATCTATCTATCTATCTATCTATCTATCTATCTATCTATCTCTGTATCTATCTATCTCTGTATCTATCTATCTTTCTTTCTTTCTTTCTATCTATCTTGTATTATCTATCTATCTATCTATCTATCTATCTATCTATCTATCTATCTATCTCTCTATCTATCTATCTATCTATCTATCTTATTATCTCTGTATCTATCTATCTATCTATCTATCATCTCTGTATCTATCTATCTATTACAGACCATTTCCAAACTGGGCCACTAACTCTTCCTAAACTATCCTGAGCCCTCGCCGGACGTGACCCTCACCCGCATCCCTCTCTGGTTAAAGCACAGAATTCACAAGATGTTACTTGTCTGAAGGCGAAAGCAAACTCTCTGGTAAACAGAATGAGAGGGGAGAGTTACGCCGCCTCTAATGGGAGCTGACAAGGAAACTTTCCTACAGGCCCTGGCATTGTGACGGGTTAAGAGACAGCGGGCATTAATCCTATACTATCTGTTGCCAAACTTCCTTTTTGTGGTCAGCTGAAGAGCTGTGTGGTCGCCTACTACAGCCCAAAGCCTCGACTCTGCTACAACATGGGAAAGTGAGGCCGTCATATGGTGGGGAGAAGAAAAAAAGAGCAAAAACCACAACCAACCCACTTGCTTCTGCCTTCCTCCCAAATGTGACCCCGAGCTATTCTGCAAGCACTCCGCTTCTTCTTTTTTTAAGGGATAATTTAAACCATCCAGCTTGCAGAGCTGCCACGTTTCCAGCCTGTGCATTCCTATCTAATCTCTGCACTTTAATAACTGACATGCTATATTCCTCTCCTAACACTGACCCCGCAGAGACAACACTGCTACATCCAAGCTAATCACTGCAAACCGACACACAAAACGAGTGTCAAAACCAAACAAAATCACATCAAGTCTTAAAGGGAAACATCTGCCTGTTCCGATCACTGAAAAAGCTCTGCCACGTGCTAGTATACTTTCTGATTTGAGATCTCTGCTTGCTGTCTGTGAATGGGTACATTTTACATCAAGAGGCTGAAAGCCTGCACCAGCTGAATACTGCTCACAGCTGAAGGTTTGTTACTATTGTATCCAGTCTAGACAATCCTCTATCAGCCTAGACCAGGCATGTCCAAACTGCGGCCCTCCAGCTGTTGTAAAACTACAACTCCCAGCATGCCCTAATAGCTGTAGGCTATCCAGGCATGCTGGGAGTTGTAGTTTTGCAACAGCTGGAGGGCCGGAGTTTGGACATGCCTGGCCTAGACGTTTTACCTGCACTGATACATTGTATCAATCTCGCTGGCAGCATTGTCTACACTGAAAACAAATGCAGCAAACACTCTGCTATGAGAAATATTCGGTCTGTACAGATGTTCGGTGACTGTTCCTATTCACTGACAGCAAGCAGAAATTCCGACTGTTCTAATAGATTGGTGGGAATCCCCAATTAGTGTTTTGAAATCTCTGCTTGCTGACAGTGAATGTGAGCATTCTTTACATACTCTAGAATGATACATTTTACCTGCACTGATACATTGTAGCAAATGACCAGGACAGGAGAGAGACCTCTGCTGCTGGTGTATTTTACTCACTGTCCATTCTGGATGAAATTGTTACAAACCCACAGATGTGAGAAGTATTAGGTCTATGCAGGTATTCAGCCTCTGCATTGGAATAAGAATGTTCCAATTCACTGACAGCAAGCAGATATTCCAATTTCCTAAGTTATTAGAGGGAATCCCTAATTTAGGACCCCCCTCATTAATTAAGACTGTCAAACGAGATAATTATCAGTATCTGTAAGAGTCGTAAAGAGAATATGAAAGTATGTGCACCCCCTCTCACTGCAATAGTAAAAGTCCTATGTAAAGTACATGCAATATCGCAGTGGTCTCTGAACTTTGTCTTCCGTCTGTTGCAAAACTACAACTCTTAGAATGCTGGGAGTTGTAGTCTTGAGTGCAGCGCGGTAATGGCTGCCCCTACATATAGGCGCTGTCTTGTTAACATGCCTGCCCCGTATACAGCCGGTTACACCGGCCAGGGGACCTAAAATCAAATCAACTCACAAGAAGAGCCTTCAGGGCCGGCATATTGAATAAAAACACATTCAGCGTTTAGTCCCATCCATCAAATACTTGTAAAGACAAAAAAGGTCTTATATTAGGAAAAATGAGCGTGATGGCCGCCATCTATCAAAGCCAAACATGACGGGGGCCAAAAACCTAATTATGATGCCACTGCTGAGTAAAACAGCTCATCCAGCATAAAGGACCCATCTGCAAAGCATCAGGTGCAGTACTACACGGCCCAGCATGGCCTGCAAACACTGACCGCAGAAATAGTGAAGGGCATGTACACTTTTGCAACGTCTCCAATGCACTAGCACCAGAAACACAATTTTGCAAAAGTCTCCAAATGCTCCAGTGCATCTAAGATAGGAATGCATGCAGTCAGTCTTGATTCTACCGTTTTCTGTATACAGCTCCTATGCAGACCTATGTGTCTACAAACAAATCCTGTGCGGCCTGATCCTGCGGACAAAGTCACTTCACCTCCTCAGCCTCATACCTCCCAGTGTTTTATGTCTACAGCCTCCATGTAGTCCTAGGTGTCTCCATGGTTACAGACCACAAACAAACCCTGTGTAGTCTGATCCTGCAGGCGTGTGTTACTCCACACCTTTACCCCAGGCTCTTGATAAGGGCTTGTTCACACGAACGTGCCGTGTTTTGCGGTACGCAAATTGCGGATCCGCAAAACACAGATGCCGCCCGTGTGCCTTCCGCGATTTGCGGAACAGAACGGACGGCCCTTTATAGAAATGCCTATTCTTGTCCGCAAAACAGACAAGAATAGGACATGATCTACAATTTTTGCGGGGCCACGGAACGAAGCAACGGATGCGAACAGTACACGGAGTGCTGCCCGCATCTTTTGCGGCCCCATTAAAGTGAATGAGTCCGGACTAAACCACAATCGTGTGAATGAGCCCTAGGAGGGAGCACATGCAAAAGAAGAACATGGGACTGCAGGACCAGACTACACAAGGTTTGTTTGTAGTCTGTAACCATGGAGACACATAGGACTGCATAGGAGCTGTAGACAGAAAACGGTGGCACCAATATTTGGAAGGTTGCATCATTTTTTTTTAAAATTATTTTAGGTAAACAGGAGCACTAAAATGTTAAACATCCAGTACAAGAAGCATACATACGCAGGAAAAGATATCGGACCACATATAAGGTGTCGTGTGTTAATGTAAGAAACCCCTAGTTGTCGCTTTCCTTTGGCGCCACCTAAACCAATTGGAGAAAGGGGCATAACGTTTACCCCATATAGCATAGTGCCCTCTCCTTGTTGGAAAATGTGTGATTTAGAGCAGTGATGCTCAACCTGTGGCCCTCCAGCTGTTGTAAAACTACAACTCCCACCATGCCCTGCTGTAGGCAGATAGCTGTAGACTGTCCGGGCATGCTGGGAGTTGTAGTTTTACAACATCTGGAGGGCCGCAGGTTGAGCATCCCTGATTTAGAGGAAACAAGACCATAGACAAGAAAAATAAACTGCTTAGTGCAATAAAAGAAGAAATTCATCAAAGAGTAATGTTGTCGTATAATACAGACCAGTGTAGTCCTGACCCCGACGACACGCGTTTCGCAGTCGCTTCCTCGGGGGATCCCCCTCCCACCAACTGTACAGTGGGGAAGAACAGCCCTCACTCATTTTAAGTGACTGAGGGCTGCCCTCCCCCACCACTATCCGACATACATTGGTACCCCATATACTGGTGACCCCCACAGAGCTGCACCAACCACACTAAGGTCTAACCCCCCCCCATAGACGAATCACATTCCGACCACCCCCACCGCACCCCCCGAAAAGTAGTCAGTTAGCTGCGTCTAGGCATGCACTACCCTGCATAGCGTCAGGTCATAGCGCGCTCCTGCGCACACTAAGTCCCGTCCTGAAGCTGTGCGTTCTAGTGCAGAGCAGGCACTCAGAGAAAAAGGCCAGGGAGCGGTGAGTAATACCAGTGCTAGGACTGGGAGCACCATACTCACTGCTACCTGGGCCCTGAAAATAAATCCATTTGTCCTCCTCCCAGGCCCCTTCCAGTTTGGGCCCCGTAGCAGCCACTTCCCCTGCTCTCATGGTAGCTACGCCCCTGGGTCAGATATTCAACAGGGACTGTTTGCCGTCCCCTGTTTACATGAAGCCGGGACACAAAGTCCATTCTCTTCAGACCTTCAGCCACCCTAGAAGACAAGGTCACAGCCGTGCAGGTAAAATAATCCACAGGACGTGCCCAAGTGTCTGACAGGAGGGCCTAGGACCCCTACCCACCTGGAGAACGGGGGTCTCCAAAGCTCTGGGGACTGGTGAGCATCTCAAACCTTCACGATGCCATAACTGCACCCACCCATGGGGAGCAAAGCAAACTCAGGTCTATAGGTGTTTCAGAAACTGCCATCACTGGTTAGCACTGGGGTAAGGTGACCCGCATTCGCTCAATAAGTGGGTGTCAACTCTAAAAGCGTCCATATTGGACATGGGCAGCCCATCCTACAAACTACCTTAGGATATCAGCAGTGAAAAGGCAGCGCGGCTGCCATATGGCGCGCGCTATACATTTACCTTGCACATTTCCAGTTTAACAATATGTTACAAAAATCTCAGTTTATTTAGCACGCCCAGGAGAGAAAACAAGCTGCACGGATCTGCGGCAGCAGCCCCGGCGAGGCCCGGCGGGAGACGACACCGCAGGCACCTATATAAGCAGAGTTAAAGGGTGTGTATCGGGGACAGATGAGTTCAGCCCCAGCCCTATCCCTGCCCCGAGGTCACAGCTATGTAGCAACGCCATGCAACGACTGACAGCGGACCACCTGGGGGAGGGGAGGGGCTCAGCCAACAAATTGGATACTGTGCTTGTCAGCGCCGAGGCAGGTGAGGTCAACTCATGTGGATCGCCTTGACGTTTGGCAGACGGGCCCAAATAATTTTGTACAAAATGTATTTTCCAAGAATCTCAAATTTACTAACTAAGCGTGAGCATCCTGGAGCAGATGAAAAGAAAAATACTCTGCATAAGACGGCAGGACTATGGCCTCTAAAGGGATAGCGTCCTACAGACAAGATATGCAACCGTCTGAGGATGGCGAATAGGAGGCACCGAGGCTTCATGCTCCATCATGAGGTTAGGTGTGACTCCAGAACCTAGGAAAATTACTCATCACATGATCAATAGACCAAATCATTAGCTTCTAATAAGTGATCAGAAAGTCAAGGATAACCAAGCTGCACATTTTCTTTGTACAATGGCAATCCCTGCATAATAGAAGTCACTGTGTACATGCATTACATTACTAATCCTGAGTTACATTATGTATTATACTCCAGAGCTGCACTCACTATTCTGCCGGTGGA
Source organism: Bufotes viridis (assembly GCA_033119425.1). NCBI lineage: Eukaryota > Metazoa > Chordata > Amphibia > Anura > Bufonidae > Bufotes > Bufotes viridis. The sequence continues at coordinate 150,465,548 of CM065596.1, forward strand.
GTCACTGTGTACATACATTACATTACTTATCCTGTGCTGATCCTGAGTTACATCCTGTATTATACTCCAGAGCTACACTCACTATTCTGCTGGTGCAGTCACTGTGTACATACATTACTTATCCTGTACTGATCCTGAGTTACACCCTGTATTATACTCCAGAGCTACACTCACTATTCTGCTGGTGCAGTCACTGTGTACATACATTACTTATCCTGTACTGATCCTGAGTTACATCCTGTATTATACTGCAGAGCTGCACTCACTATTCTGCTGGTGCAGTCACTGTGTACATACATTACTTATCCTGTACTGATCCTGAGTTACACCCTGTATTATACTCCAGAGCTGCACCCACTATTCTGCTGGTGCAGTCACTGTGTACATACATTACTTATCCTGTACTGATCCTGAGTTACACCCTGTATTATACTCCAGAGCTGCACTCACTATTCTGCTGGTGCATCCACTGTGTATATACATTACATTACTTATCCTGTACTGATCCTGAGTTCATCCTGTATTATACTCCAGAGCTACACTCACTATTCTGCTGGTGCAGTCACTGTGTACATACATCCATTACTTATCCTGTGCTGATCCTGAGTTACATCCTGTATTATACTCCAGAGCTGCACTCACTATTCTGCTGGTGCAGTCACTGTATACATACATTACTTCTCCTGTACTGATCCTGAGTTACATCCTGTATTATTCTCCAGAGCTACACTCACTATTCTGCTGGTGCAGTCACTGTGTACATACATTACTTATCCTGTACTGATCCTGAGTTACACCCTGTATTATACTCCAGAGCTACACTCACTATTCTGCTGGTGCAGTCACTGTGTACATACATTACTTATCCTGTACTGATCCTGAGTTACACCCTGTATTATACTCCAGAGCTGCACCCACTATTCTGCTGGTGCAGTCACTGTGTACATACATTACTTATCCTGTACTGATCCTGAGTTACACCCTGTATTATACTCCAGAGCTGCACTCACTATTCTGCTGGTGCAGTCACTGTGTATATACATTACATTACTTATCCTGTACTGATCCTGAGTTCATCCTGTATTATACTCCAGAGCTACACTCACTATTCTGTTGGTGCAGTCACTGTGTACATACATTACTTATCCTGTACTGATCCTGAGTTACACCCTGTATTATACTCCAGAGCTGCACTCACTATTCTGCTGGTGCAGTCACTGTGTACATACATTACTTATCCTGTACTGATCCTGAGTTACATCCTGTATTATACTCCAGAGCTGCACTCACTATTCTGCTGGTGCAGTCACTGTTTACATACATTACATTACTTATCCTGTACTGATCCTGAGTTACATACTGTATTATACTCCAGAGCTGCACTCACTATTCTGCTGGTGCAGTCACTGTGTACATACATCCATTACTTATCCTGTGCTGATCCTGAGTTACATCCTGTATTATACTCCAGAGCTGCACTCACTATTCTGCTGGTGCAGTCACTGTATACATACATTACTTCTCCTGTACTGATCCTGAGTTACATCCTGTATTATTCTCCAGAGCTGCACTCACTATTCTGCTGGTGCAGTTACTGTGTACATACATTACTTATCCTGTACTGATCCTGAGTTACATCCTGCATTATACTCCAGAGCTGCACTCGCTATTCTGCTGGTGGAGTCACTGTGTACATACATTACATTACTTATCCTGTACTGATCCTGAGTTACATCCTGCATTATACTCCAGAGCTGCACTCACTATTCTGCTGGTGCAGTCACTGTGTACATACATTACTTATCCTGTACTGATCCTGAGTTACATCCTGCATTATACTCCAGAGCTGCACTCACTATTCTGCTGGTGCAGTCACTGTGTACATACATTACTTATCCTGTACTGATCCTGAGTTACATCCTGTATTATATTCCAGAGCTGCACTCACTATTCTGCTGGTGCAGTTACTGTGTACATACATTACTTATCCTGTACTGATCCTGAGTTACATCCTGCATTATACTCCAGAGCTGCACTCACTATTCTGCTGGTGGAGTCACTGTGTACATACATTACTTATCCTGTACAGATCCTCAGTTCCACGCTGTATTATACTCCAGAGCTGCACTCATTATTCTTCTGGCTGAACGCTCTCAGTATTCCCTTCTTGCTCTGGTGATTTGCACTCTGGGAAGTGAATTACAACATTACAGAACTTTTCACATAGCTGCTCATATTTAATGCTCAAAGATGGACATACCCTTTAAGGCTGAGCGGCCTCAGGGGGTGATCACGGACGGGGGTCACAGAACAGACCCTCTTGTGAGGAGAAGGATCCTCCCTGTGTCCGTCAGCCTCCAGCTATTCCACATTTCACACATGAGGCTGTTTCGGATTACCCTGCGCACAATATTTGTATTAATTTTTTATACCCACTTGAGTGAGGGAAGGCGGCCGCCCTGTCTCTGCCCCTGGGTGGTCTCGCTCCTCTCTGGTGGGTCACGTCTTGACACTGCAGCCTGTGGACTGTGGAGGGACACTGTGCACTGTGTGGTTAATGCCTGATTTTCATGCAAATTCTGCTCCAGTCCAGAGCATCGCCCTATAAGGGGCATAAATCTCCTCCCCCACTGCACTTACACACTGTGACGAACCCACTCCTCCACAGCTCACCTCCACCTTATTCTATGACTTATATAGAAGTAGGTAAAAATTTAAAGGCTAAACTTTACCTCAGCACCTATTATGATTATATTTTCTCCTTCTCACTGCAGCACAGAGCATTTCAGAAGACACATTAGTAGAGCGTGCTGTTCTTGGTGCCCTGGAAAGGCTGCCTGTCATAGGGGGGCAATATCACAATGGGGAGGGCAATGGAGACTGCAGACTGGCAATTAACAAGTGGTGGAAGCAGGAGCCTCCAGCAGCACAGAGTATTTTAGGAGCATGGACGGTGATCTGTCCACTGAGGCCATGCTGCTGGTGAGGACAGGGGCAGTTATATGATTTCAGGAGGGGGATGGAGACAAAGGCAGTAGTGTTACATAATGGAAGCTGCACGGTCACACAGCAGTACAGAGTATTTCAGGAGACCGTATACTGATCTCATAAGGGCAATGATCAGTTGCCTGGAGATGGATGTGAATGATGAAGGGGAGGGTTATGGGGTCAATTAGGAAACCGCAGATTAGATTACAGGATAACAGTAGGAGCAAGGCCCCTCAGCAGCACAGAGAATTTCAGGAGGTGGGTGTGCTGATCCTGTGAGGGCAATGATCTGGACAGGGACGGATGGATCAGTAGTAGGTTTAACATGAGGAGGGTTATGGGGTCAATTATGAGACCACAGTTTAAGAATTAGATAATAGAAGGATGGGGTGCCCAGCAGCACAGAGGATTTCAGGAGGTAGGGCAGATGATGATGAGGAGGGTCCTCCTCTGAGACCACATCTTAGATAACGCAAGGAGCAGGGGCCCCAGCAGCACTGTACTGACAAGTCAATGACTACAACATCCATCATCCTCCTCCGTCTTTACGTCCTTCTCCCAATGTCATTGCAGAGTAAGACGCCGCCATCCAAGCTGTGGTGTTCTTCAGTGGCGAAAGGCGCCGCCGCGGTCTGCAGCCTCCAGTAGGAATCGTGGCGAGGTCTTAAGGGGTTAATCAGGAGCTTGACTCCTTTCCAGATGGAGGAACCCTTCAGACGTGCGCAAGTGACCGAGGGCTGCGGTGGCGCAGAGCAATTCAGAATTACTGGAGTGCTGCACATTACCTAGAGGAGACTCCTCCGAACTGCAGAGATCAACCTGTGCACAGCGCAGAGTCAGGAATGTGGCCTGCAGTGCCGAAACCTGAGGAGGCATGGCGTTCCACACCGCCCCAAAGGGCCCACCTGCACCACGTAGCGCAGCCTGCGTTTTTTTCTCGCTTTTGTTTGTGTAACCTCGGTGCGGGGCTGCGGTCGGTGACAGATGATTGCTCGCAGCTGTATTTTGACAGGTTAAAACGAGGTGGTCAGCGCTACAGATGTTCTCATCATTGAGGGGGGGGGGGCTCTACTAACAATCACGCCATCCTGTGGAACATATTACGCAGTGGAGCGCAGCGAATACACCACGACGGCGAAACCCAGGGAGGAAGAGGAGACTGTGGGGAGGGTCAATCAAAAAATCTAAACTAAATGAATCAATAAAAATTAATTCATAGGTCCCAAACACTAGGCTCTATTTCCTGGTCCTACAAACCAGGATCTGGTTCCTGGTTCCGCACACCTGGTTCTTCTTCCTGGTCCCACATACCAGGCTGTATTTCCTGGCCCCGCACATCAGGCTCTACTTCCTGGCTCCACACATCAGGCTCTACTTCCTGGCCCTGCACATCAGGCTCTACTTCCTGGCCCTACACATCAGGCTCTACTTCCTGGCCCTGCACATCAGGCTCTACTTCCTGGCCCTGCACATCAGGCTCTACTTCCTGGCCCCACACATCAGGCTCTACTTCCTGGTCTCGCACATCAGGCGTTACTTTCTGTTCCCGCACACCAGGCTCAACTTCCTGGTTCCACAAAACAGGCTCTACTTTCTGGCCCTGCACATCAGGCTCTACTTCCTGGCCCCACACATCAGGCTCTACTTCCTGGCCCTGCACATCAGGCTCTACTTCCTGGCCCCACACATCAGGCTCTACTTCCTGGCCTCGCACATCAGGCTCTACTTTCTGGTCCTGCACATCAGGCTCTACTTCCTGGCTCCACACATCAGGCTCTACTTCCTGGCCCTGCACATCAGGCTCTACTAGCCTCACAGGCTCTACCCTGGCACATCAGGCTCTACTTCCTGGTCCCAAACATCAGGCTCTACTTCCTGGTCCCAAACATCAGGCTCTACTTCCTGGCCCTGCACATCAGGCTCTACTTCCTGGCCCTGCACATCAGGCTCTACTTCCTGGCCCCACACATCAGGCTCTACTTCCTGGTCTCGCACATCAGGCGTTACTTTCTGTTCCCGCACACCAGGCTCAACTTCCTGGTTCCACAAAACAGGCTCTACTTCCTGGCCCTGCACATCAGGCTCTACTTCCTGGCCCTGCAAAACAGGCTCTACTTCCTGGTCCCAAACATCAGGCTCTATTTCCTGGTGACACACACCATGTTCTACTTCCTGGCCCCAAACATCAGGCTCTACTTCCTGGCTCCACACATCAGGCTCTACTTCCTGGCCCTGCACATCAGGCTCTACTTCCTGGCCCCACACATCAGGCTCTGCTTCCTGGTCCCACACGTCAGGTTCTACTTCCTGGCCCCCACAAAACAGGCTCTACTTCCTGGCTCCACACATCAGACTCTACTTCCTGGTCCCACACACCAGGTTCAGCAGAACAAGAGTGGCGGGAAGCAGGAACATGGCGGCAGCAGGGAATCGGTAAGGTAAGTATAACTTATTTTTATTAATTATTTGCCTTTTTTTTTATTTGAATCAGCCCAAATAAGAAAAATTGTGTCCTGCTATGAGGTACCAGGGAACGTCAAGACTCAAGTTCTGAAGCGGGCACGGTACCAAGACTGTATCCAAAGTCACAGAAGTTTAAATGTGCCTTTGGCTTTAAAGGGTTGCATAAAATAGGGTCAGTACAAAGACAAGGGTTGAGGCTTTGGTCACATGATGCTGAGGCAGGGGTTGGTGCGGCATTTTCAGTGCAGTGGCACTTGACTTATATAAGGGGTCTCTCTATGGCCCTTTTTTGGGGTGCAGGACTGGTTTCACCTTGGAGCCCATACATTCTAGGCTCAACCACCCCCGCGGGTCTCCACCTCCTGGTGGATGCCTGCTCAGCCAATCAGGGGTGAGGTGGGTCACACTGTGGCCAATGACTGGCTAAGTGGACATCTCCATGCACTTCCTGTGTGTCCAGCCCAGACCAGGAAGTGCAGAGCAGCACGGACCCCTTAAGCATCAGAATGCCAGCCCCAGGAGATCGGCAAGTAATGCTTTTATTTAACCCATTCATCCCCATATACAAAAAAAACAAAACAATACCGCCAGACAAACCCTCGAAGTCCGAGGGCAAAGAACAAGCCAGAAGAGGCGATAGACAAACAGAACATAAAAATAGAGAATCGGCCTTTCAGGGAAATCTTCCTTCTGAGACATTAGGGTTTATTTCCCGTTTTATGACCAGCAAAACATATGGAGAGCGTTTACTGCGAGCACAGGACGCCATTACTCGTGTATTTACATTGCTGGACACCTCAGTGGGAAATGCTATATTCGGATTTAGCAAAGGAAACCCTGGATCTACAGAGCAGCCCAAGGGGGAAGGGGGGGGCGGTGATACAATGTAACCAGCTCCAGGGTCCTCTTCCTTTATGTATCACTGAAGTCACCAGCGAATTAACCCTTTCCCACAAATACAGTTTCGCCTCTGGACTATGGCTGTGTAGGTCAGCAATCAGCATGACTCCACTTCTCCTGGTTCACCTTTTAAAGTATTTTTTCAGACCAAATAAAAAAGTTTTAAAAACAAACCCGCTTGAAAGGGGCTTCTTCTCTGCCGAGAGAGGAAGCATTCAATGTGAAAAAGCCGGGAGCAGAAATAGTAAGAGATAAGATCGAGGCTGAAAGAAGATAAATACACCCCCCGGTCCGAGGGGAATTTATTCCGAGGCACCAAAAAGGTGACCAAACAAAACTTCCAGAGAAATCGGATAGAAAGTGTCTGGAGCCCGGCTCCTAGATCTGCGGAAAAAAACACCAAAATTCTCCGAATCAAAGGCATTCTCAAACAAGGTACTGGAAGTGATACAGGGGCGACAGCTGGGGGAAGAAGACGGGATAGTACACTTTTATATCTATGGTTTCCCCACACTACATAGCCGTATATATGTACACAGTGACTGCACCAGGAGAATAGTGAGTGCAGCTCTGGAGTATAATACAGGATGTAACTCAGGATCAGTACAGGATAAGTAATGTATGTACACAGTGACTGCACCAGCAGAATAGTGAGTGCAGCTCTGGAGTATAATACAGGATGTAACTCAGGATCAGTACAGGATAAGTAATGTAATGTATGTTCACAGTGACGGGACCAGCAGAATAGTGAGTGCAGCTCTGGAGTATAATACAGGATGTAACTCAGGATCAGTACAGGATAAGTAATGTATGTACACAGTGACTCCACCAGCAGAATAGTGAGTGCAGCTCTGGAGTATATTACAGGATGTAACTCAGGATCAGTACAGGATAAGTAATGTATGTACACAGTGACTGCACCAGCAGAATAGTGAGTGCAGCTCTGTAGTATAATACAGGATGTAACTCAGGATCAGTACAGGATAAGTAATGTATGTACACAGTGACTGCACCAGCAGAATAGTGAGTGCAGCTCTGGAGTATAATACAGGATGTAAATCAGGATCAGTACAGGATAAGTAATGTAATGTATGTACACAGTGACTGTACCAGCAGAATAGGGAGTGCAGCTCTGGAGTATAATACAGGATGTAACTCAGGATCAGTACAGGATAAGTAATGTAATGTATGTACACAGTGACTCCACCAGCAGAATAGAGAGTGCAGCTCTGGAGTATAATACAGGATGTAACAGGATCAATACAGGATATGTATTGTAATGTATGTACACAGTGACTGCACCAGCAGAATAGTGAGTGCAGCTCTGGAGTATAATACAGGATGTAACTCAGGATCAGTACAGGATAAGTAATGTAATGTATGTACACAGTGACTGCACCAGCAGAATAGAGAGTGCAGCTCTGGAGTATAATACAGGATGTAACAGGATCAATACAGGATAAGTATTGTAATGTATGTACACAGTGACTGCACCAGCAGAACAATGAGTGCTGCTCTGGAGTATAATACATATTAATACAATGCATCCCTTTGGGGAATTCATGTAAACTTTCATCATATTAATGGGAAATAGACCCTTTTGAGAAGTCTATATGGGTAAATCCTCCCTCCCCCATTACTTGTAGCTGCCCTCTTGGACCATATCCAGGAACCAACTATGGTTCTAAAAAGTCTCAACAAAATCCTTAAGTGATTGAGGTGTTTTGTATCCATACCGCCCCAGCCATGAGCGCAGGTTACCCCACTTTGTTCTATTAGTCTCAGCTAAGTGGGATCCTTGTGTCTAATATGCATCTTCCCTCCAGATTAGCGGGGCTATTACTTAGGTCTTAAATGTTTACATACGACTATGTCAGCAGAAAAGGACTCCGACTTCCAGCAGACACTTGTATACGCCATACCCAAATACACCCTGACATGATAGTTAATTGCACAGAGTAGTCCGCGCCATGCATGAACGCCGCGCTAATGAAACCACTTTGTAAAGTGAAGAAGATCAGGGAGACTTGTTCCAATAACACTCACTTAGGGAAATAGATGACTTCATCGAACCCAATTACACCATTTTCTTCCCCTTTGACCAGAAAGTTGAAATCGGAGACTATTTTTCCCCATGCATCCTGAGCCCACATCAGACCCACAACGTCACGCACAAACTGATTGTGGCAATGTCCATTTTTTTTTTTGCTAAAGAAGATCTACATTTTCTACTCATTCATTTCTCCAAATTGCTTAGACCAAGAGGTAAAGGATAACATTCTGTCTACCGGCAGCCACCACTAGGGGGGGCACAGGCGCTTACTGCATTCTGGTTACACACTGAAGTCAATAACAGAACAGTATGCAGCGAGCTCCTAAGCTCCCCCTAGTGGTGACTGCAGGTAGTTAGAATTTAACCTAGGTCGGTGCCAGGGATTTGCATATAAAGATATGTTAAGAAATACCTAAAAATTCCATCATGATAAAAAAAGAGGACATTCAAGGGACAATTTAATTCATAAGTAAAAAGGTTGTCTCATGAAGCCAAACCTGTGTCCTACACACGAGCCAGAACTGAGAACCATTGACTAGCGATGGTCTTGGGTCATCTGTAAATTTCACGGATAACCATTCATCTGAATGGCCGTCAGGTAAGACTACATTTTCCCATGTCTGGTCAGAGATGACTTCTCCTGAGAACTGCTCATAGGTATCCCTTAGAAAGGCACGTGGAGAGGGACTGTCTCTATGGGACGAAAATAAAACATATACCCCCTGCTAAAAAGTCGTATACAGGTGCAGCCCCCTAGTGGCAGCACTGGGCAGCCAATATTTTTGGCAAGCGAGTGTATGGAGGACAGCAGCACTGGTGCAGAACTAATATCTGTCACCCAGCCTCTCCTATAATTGTACAGAGGAGAACGCCCCACATATGACGGCAACCCTTAGGATGACCCCCCCCCCCCCATAGCATCCCCTGCAATGAATAGACCAGTAGGATTCCAATTACAGAAATGACCATCTCTAGGCCACAGGTGCTTCTCCCGCGTGCGGCGCCATAGATGGGGCGGCGATATTTTCATCAATTGTTCGCTTGTGCGAACAGTTTCCAAGTAACAGAATTAAAATAGTCAAATAACAGAGGAGGGATCTCGCCGTGATAATTATTATTGTTTTCTTCCTTCCTCGTATTCTTCGTTACAGCGATGAATGCCTGACCCAGTTTACTGCGAATAAAGGAAAACTGCGACTAGGAGGAAAAAAAAAAAAGAGACACCGCCGCCATCTCAGCACGGCCGCAACTTTGCAAAAATGGCTCATTTTTAGAATGAAAACCAGAAGTAATGAAAGTTTGCCTCGTCCTACGGAGCGGCCACAGTAAGGGTTAATACATTACTCTAGCGGTTATGAGACTACAACTCCCAGCATGCCCTTGAAAACCACAAACCTGTGGGAGGGGAATGACAACTCCCTTCTTTAAGGGATTCGAGGAATATTAATTGATGGCCTATCCATACGATCAATAAGTGATTGGTGGGATCTAATCCCTGACAATCGGCAGAAGAACGCGGCCACGGTGTTTTTTGGGGCATCCGCCGTTGAGAGGTATTTCCGCACAGGCAGACGTGTTCTATTCAAATGAAGGAAGCTGAGCTGGAGTACTGGGCCCCGCCACAATATGTCAATTTTAGGACAGTTCTCCCTAATGAAAACCCAAAGTAGCACAATAATGGTTCAGTCTAGGTTCTGCAGTTCTAGGTTCTGCAGGTTTGCGCCCTGTGGTTCTAGGATAGATAGTTCTAGGTTCTGTGGTCCTAGGTTTGGCAGTTCTAGTTTCTGAAGATCTTGGTTTGGTAGTTTTAGGCTCAGTAGTTCTAGCTTCAGTGATTCTAGGTTCTGCTGTTCTAGGTTCAGCAGATGATAGATCTGTGGTTCTAGTTTTGGCAGTTCTAGGTGGGGCATGTTCTCCACTACTACATGTCTCAGTCCATATACCAGTTACACAATGATTAACCCTCTCTAGTGATATGGACTCAGATGCTGGGAGTTATTCGGACGGGTTGCTTCACTCTGACATCTCACGGAGCGCTTCATTGATTTATTGATGGATACCACGGTGAAGCGCCGCCTGGTAGTGCTTGCCTCACACGTTCTCGCTGTCTGCAGACAGCCTCAAAGTCCCCTCCACAGTAAAAGGGTGAAATCGGTTCTGTAAGAAAAGCCTAACCGATATAAGAAACAGCTCAGAGGCTTTCTAACATACTCTGTGCTACAATTCTTCACCATTTACAAGAACTCTGCTTGCTGTCTCAGCGGAGAGCCTGCAGCCATTGTAGACAATCTTCTGTGGGTCCTACATATCAGTGTCAATGTCTGTCTTTTTTGTCTGCAACAATGTATCAAGTCTGGAGTCCACGGGATCATCTAGGCTGGAAACAACTGTTGCAAACCCTCAGCTGTGAGAAGCATTTGGCTACCAGTTTTCCCCTCAGCGTTGCGCTAGATACGTCTAATTTATGACAAGCCGTGTGCCTTGTCATAAATTGGGTGTATCTGGCAGCCCGTGCAATTGGCGTAAAAACTTTGCCAGTCCCTGTCTGGTGTCGTTTTTAGCTAACATTAGCGCCTGGAAAGATGCAAACGTTAAGTAAATTTTTGGGGGTGGAGTCCATGGCCTGGCCCCGACACGCCCCTGTCACGCCCATCTAGCGTAAAAGGTGCAAAACTGGCCGTGCACCAAAACTGTGTTGCACAGCCCGACAGAAAAGGGGCTTGCGGCACTTTTTAAGTCTAAATGTGTTAGTAAATGTGAAGCACTTACACTTAGCACTGAAGTCTTAAAACCCCATTACATCCTTTATTCTCGAAAATCTATTGCCCAGACCATAGTTCTGAATACAATTGTAACAAACCCACAGCTGTGAGACATATTGGTTCTAAATGGGTTTGCAACCACTGAATGTAAACAAGAATGTTCTTATTTGTTGACAGCAATCAGAGATTTTGAAAACTGGAGACGTTGCATTAGTAAATCTACATCATTGGCGATAACTGCTACATATATTGAGCAAGATGGAAATGTATCCTACAATGAGCAGCGCCGCTCCCTGGACGGTGCGGAATTATCCGCCTTCCCGCCGCTGAGCTGAGGACCCGTCTGCTCTTATTCTCTGCCGCGCTCGTCTGTCTAAAGGCGCGTCGGTATATCTTTAATGTGCAAGTCAGCAATTCTCAGGCTGGAAGAAAACAAAAAAAATCCTTCGGCCTAGAAGGTCCTAATAACGATCGGGCGGCGAGCGGCGGATGATAGATGGACCTGGCGGCCTCCCATCAGATTCGGAGGCTCCATTAATAAGGTCACAAGGCGACTGTAAATAAAAATAGGGTAAGAGAGTAAAAGATGAGGAAAGGACGTCTGTTACCCTCCGAGCGTCACACAAAGAGCAACATAACCGCAGGCCTATAGCGTCTGCCGAAATGTACACAGTACAGGGGAGAGAGAGAGAGACAGAGAGATAGATAATAGACAGATAGATAGGAGATAGATAGATAGATAGATAGATAGATAGATAGATATGAGATAGATAGGAGATAGATAGATAGATAGATAGATAGATAGATAGATAGATATATAGATAATATATAGATAATAGACAGATAGATAGATAGATAGATAGATAGATAGATAGATAGATAATAGATAATAGATAGATAGATAGACAGATAGAAATTGCTCCACTATTAGGAGCGGCAGAATCTACAGTTTGGTAAATCCTGAGAGAGAAAGAAAGCACTGGTGACCTCAACAATGCAAAGAGACCGGGACGCCCCCGGAAGACAACAGTGGTGGATGATGGCAGAATAATGATCACGGGGAAGAGAAGCCCCTTCACAACAGCGACCAAGTGACCCCCACTCTCCAGGAGATCGGCGATCAATATCCAAATCTACTATAAAGAGAAGACGGCATGGAAGGAAATCCAGAGGGTTCACTGCGCGGTGCGAGCCGCTCATCAGCCTCAAGAAGAAGAAGGCGAGATTGGACTTTGATGAAAAACATCTTAAACAACCAGCAGACTTCTGGAAGAACATTCTGTGGACAGATAAGACCAAGATCAACCTCTACCAGAATGATGGAAAGAAGAAAGTATGGCGAAGGCATAGTAGAGCTCATGATCCAAAGCTACCCCATCATCTGTGAGACACGGCGGAGGCAGGGTGATGGCTTGGGCCTGCATGGCTGCCGGTGGCCCCGGGGCCCTAGTGTTTATTGATGATGTGACACAGGACAGAAGCAGCCGGGTGAGTTCTGTGGTTGTCAGAGACATACTGTGCACTCAAATCCAGCCCGAACTGATTGGTCGGCGTGTCATAATACAGATGGACAATGACCCAAAACATAAAACCAAAGCGACCGGGGAGTTTATTAAAGCAAAGAAGTAGAATATTCCTGAATGCCCGAGTCACCGGATCTGAACCCGATAGAGCATTTCACGTGTTACAGACTAAACTTCAGACAGAAAGGCCCCAAACAAACAGCGACTGAAAACCGCGGCAGTAAAGGCCGAGCATTAAACCGCGGCAGTAAAGGCCAAGCAATAAACCGCGGCAGTAAAGTCCGAGCATTAAACCGCGGCAGTAAAGTCCGAGCATTAAACCGCAGCAGTAAAGGCCGAGCATTAAAGGAGGAAACACAGCGTCCGGTGATGTCCATGAGGTCAAGACTTCAGGCAGTTACTGCCAACAAAGTATTAGAAATTAACATTTTATTTACAATTATTTAATTGGTCCCCTAGTGACAGAACAGTTTCTGCCAAAACCCATTTCAGTGACCCTTGGGCCATTTCTCCACTGCCTCATGTTGCTAAAGTATGTACCATGTCGTAGTGCTACACTCACACTACTTTCACTTATATGGCTTTCCGCTACAGTAGATCCGACTTCAGTGCTCTCCGCGTCCAAATTGGATCAGTTGTGTGACGTACCTAAATGCATTCTCGAAGTGAACAGGCATCCGCTCAGAATGCGTCAGTTTACCTTCTTTTAGTCACCATTCCGCTCTGGAGGTCGCCTGCAGCGTTTTTATGTCCGCGATGTGCTGCGGAGCAAGACGGATCCGTCCTAACACAATGTAAGCCAATGGGGACGGATCCATTTTCTCTGACGCAATAGAAAACAGATCCGTCCCCCATTGACTTTCAATGGTGTTCAAGACGGATCCGTCATGGCTATAGAAGACATAATACAACCGGATCGGTTCATGACGGATGCATGCGGTTGTATTATTGTAACAGAAGCGTTTTTGCAGATCCATGACGGATCCCCAAAAACACTAATGTGAAAGTAGCTAGAGTCCTGCGCAAGTTTTCACCCCCAGTAGAAGATGAGAAAATCCCAACTAAGACTGGGCCCCATAGCAGTCGCATGGTCTGCCGCTATGGTAGTTATGTCCCTGAACCTAACTGTATCTATCTATCTATCTATCTATCTATCTATCTATCTATATCTATCATCTATCTATCTCCTATCTATCTATCTATCTATCTATCTTATCTATCTATCTATCCGTCCCTCAGTTACAGCCCACAATATCAGCCGCATTCCTTTGATTCTGGAAGTTTTCAGAAGAATTATTGGAGCAGAATACGCAGATGGTCCCAGAGAAACAAAAGCCTCTGACAATGGAGCCTCCACCTCGGATTAAGCCGCTCCGGCCGCCGTCCTCCTCTACAGGCCACTGTCCTGGAGCCGTATCGGGCATTTCTCTGTGCGGGGCTGAGCTGCAGTTCCATCTACCGCCTATGGAGAGGAGTGGCGCTGTTTCTGGAAGGAAGCGGTCATGTTTGTTTTTCTAATCTCACGCCGCTCCTTTGCCCTGAGGGGACGGATGCCCCTTTGAGGCCCCATTTCCAGTGGCCTGTGTTTTCCTGCAAAGCCTTCTCCAGCCAAAACTGGGAGCCTAATCCTATCAACAGGCGACCATAATCCCGCTGTCACTCTCACATCTCCGTGCACTGCTATTCACCTGCATCAAAGACGTTAAAACAATGCAGCCCCCTCCCCCCACCCGCCCCCTCCTAATACCGTGAGATATGCAAAGCTTGTTTTCAGACGCCCTTTTATCGCCCTGCACCATGTTAACCGTGAGGTTCAACTTGGGCTCCAGTTGCCAATTAAGTCTCATCACAAGTGGTTTTATGCGAGGTGCACACGGGCAGCGCGGGCAGGAGGCAGGGCGCGAGCGTTTGAACTGTGGTTTAAGGACAATTCTATGGAAAAAAAAAAAAGTCCAGGAACCTGAAACATATACAGGGATATCCTGCTCGAATACGGGCTGAAAAAAACCGCCACCTCTGCAGTGGTCCCCGGCTCCGGCCGCGCAGCTCAATGAAAGATCCACAGGAAATTAACGCAGTGGTTCTGCCGCTCCTGCCAAAAGTGAATGGAAAAAACAAAAGACCTCCATTGTCTCAGATGCGGTGACCTCTGAACTGCGAGAGGGGAGTTATTAAAATACAGACCTCACAACTGGGGCAGCGCGGCCATAAATAAGCAGAGAGCGAACCAGGAGCGGCCCCTGACGGGAGGAAGCTGCGCAGGACGGCGCAGTCCCGCTGCAGCCTGCAAACAGCGACATCGGATGATGAAACTGTAAACAGATCACGGACGCCATTATTCTTCAGAAACTTTCCTCCTCCGTCTCGCTTAGTTTAAGCTACTCTTTTACAGTCCCTACACGGGGTCCCCGTTTTATGTAAGAAGGATCAGCAGATAATGAATGATCACAGGAGGATCTGCTTCCAGAATCCCAGATATTTAGATGTAATGTGTGAGCAAAACCTGAAGGCAGGTGTTTAACTTCCCTGCAGCACCCCCGGAGGAGAACTGAAGTATTACTCATTGACATCTAAGGATAACCTATGTAAGGCACAGACATGCGGCTAAGTCAGATGATGTATGCACAGAGTGACTCCACCAGCAGAATAGAGAGTGCAGCTCTGGAGTATAATACAGGATGTAACTCAGGATCAGTACAGGATAAGTAATGTATGTACACAGTGACTGCACCAGCAGAATAGTGAGTGCAGCTCTGGAGTATAAGACAGGATGTAACTGAGGATCAGTACAGGATAAGCAATGTATGTACACAGTGACTGCATCAGCAGAATAGTGAGTGCAGCTCTGGAGTATAATACAGGATGTAACTCAGGATCAGTACAGGATAAGTAATGTATGTACACAGTGACTCCACCAGCAGAATAGTGAGTGCAGCTCTGGAGTATAATACAGGATGTAACTCAGGATCAGTACAGGATAAGTAATGTATGTACACAGTGACTCCACCAGCAGAATAGTGAGTGCAGCTCTGGAGTATAATACAGGATGTAACTCAGGATCAGTACAGGATAAGTAATGTATGTACACAGTGACTGCACCAGCAGAATAGTGAGTGCAGCTCTGGAGTATAATAGAGGATGTAACTGAGGATCAGTACAGGATAAGTAATGTATGTACACAGTGACTCCACCAGCAGAATAGTGAGTGCAGCTCTGGAATATAATACAGGATGTAACTCAGGATCAGTACAGGATAAGTAATGTATGTACACAGTGACTCCACCAGCAGAATAGTGAGCGCAGCTCTGGAGTATAATACAGGATGTAACTCAGGATCAGTACAGGATAAGTAATGTAATGTATGTACACAGTGACTGCATCAGCAGAATAGTGAGTGCAGCTCTGGAATATAATACAGGATGTAACTCAGGATCAGTACAGAATAAGTAATGTAATGTATGCACAGTGACTGCATCAGCAGAATAGTGAGTGCTGCTCTGGAGTATAATACAGGATGTAACTCAGGATCAGTGTAGAACATTTTATTCCAACAACATGAAACCACCATGTCTCAGATTTATTGAATTATTGTCATGTCACAGCTCTGGACGTGCTATGTATGAGCACTTGACCTTCTTTCGATGCTCGGTGCCTCCTTCACTACAATGAATATATGATGGGATAATCTGTGTCGATATCCGTTTATCAATGACAATGGTGCAGTCACACGGCACAATGTGGAGAAAGCTTCCATCAGAAAACGAGGCAGATATCAGAGTACAAGTTAGCTGGGCGCATTCCAAGACTCTACATCTGCTTGGACAGAAGCCAAATATGAGATACAGTTACTCTACGAACAGTAAGAGCTTTCCCAGGACTTGGGCTCCAAAAAAAATCGCTTGCTTTATATCATGGCAAAAACTCAGCCAGTCTAGCAAAGACACAGATCCGCTCGTTTAACTCTTGCAGCACTGAAATGGAGGAGTCTGAAGACGTCAGGAGACAAGTTTGCATCCGATCAAGTGATACAGCAGCACAATGTCGCTACAAAGTTACCACTTCTTCAAAGGGACTCCAAAGATGGCGATTCATAGCAGTGTAAAGCTGATCACCACGGACGTTTTCTGCCAAAATGATGGTGAAATCTAAGAAGGAAAGATTGTCTTATCCGACTGATGACAGACCATCATCATCTGAGAAGAATGTTTGAAATAGATATATTCAGTTCAAAGAGTGGTCGTTTGTGGACGGAAGTTCATCCTTGGAAAGAACGTTCCCAAAGATCTTTCCTCCATCATCCGCTTTCACTGAACTTGTATGGTCGGTCTGAACAACTGGACTAAAAGTCTATGGCCTTGTCTTCAAAATGGTCGCTCGTCAGATGATCGTTCATTCAACTGTTCATTTAGCGGTCAACCATCTTCTATCTCATAAGTATGGCCGCCTTTACTCACTGAGCCACAGATGGTTTGGACAGTGCCAAGATGCCGGACCAACTATGAAGAAGATAAATCATACAGCCTGGTCAGGCGTCTTGCTAGTCATCTGATGGGTGGATGGGGGACTTTCTTAGTATTCATATACGAGTTCAGGTTCCCTCCCTCCATCAGTCCTCGTCCCCCGAGTCAATTTTCATGAGAAGCAAAATCTTAAAGCATGTGAGAAGAAACCAGAAGAAATGTAAGTAAACACATGTAGAGCGCACAGACGCCATACAGATGTTGACCTAGTTAGGAGCCCAAACCAAGACCCTAGTACTACAAGACAGCAGTGCTGACCACTGAGCCACCAGGGTGTCTATGTCACCCAGAGCAACTGAGCCACCATTGTGCACATGTAATCCTGAACCAATGAGCCAGCGTGGTTTCCAAGTAACCCAGAGCCACTGAGCCACCATGCTGTACGTGTCACCCAGAGCCACTGAGCCACCATGCTCTCCACTTAACTGAAAGCCACTCAGCCACCCTTGTACAGACTCAATCTATGATTTCCAAGTAACCCAGAGCCACCCATGACCCATGTAAGCCGGAACCACTGAGCCACCATGCTCTCCACGTAACTCAAAGCCACCATTGTACACATGTAATCCTGAACCAATGAGCCAGCGTGGTTTCCAAGTAACCCAGAGCCACTGAGCCACCATGCTGTACGTGTCACCCAGAGCCACCAAGCCACCATTGACCAATGTAATCCAGAGCCACTAACCCACCATTGTACACACTTAATCCTGAACCAATGAGCCAGCATGGTTTCCAAGTAACCCAGAGCCACTGAGCCACCATGCTCTCCACTTAACTCAAAGCCACTCAGCCACCCTTGTACAGACTCAATCCATGATTTCCAAATAACCAAGAGCCACCCGTGACCCATGTAAGCCGGAACCACTGTGCCACCATGCTCTCCACATAACTCAAAGCCACCATTGTACAGACTTAATCCAGAGCCATCGAGCCAGCATGATTTCCAATTAACCCAGAGCCACTGAGCCACCACACTGTCCAAGTAACCCAGAGCCACCAACTCACCATGGTATAGTGCAGTGATGGGCAACGTGCGGCTCTCCAGCTGTTGCTAAACTACAACTCCCACCATGCCCTGCAGTAGGCTGATAGCTATAGCCAGACTTTGCATGCTGGGAGTTGTAGTTCTGCAACAGCTGGAGAGCCGCACGTTGCCCATCACTGGTATAGTGCAACTCAAAGCCATTGAGATACCATGCTGCCCAAATGAGACACTAAGCCACCATGGTACACACATAATCCTGAACCAATGAGCCAGCATAGTTTCCAATTAACCCAGAGCCACTGAGCCACCATGCTCTCCACTTAACTCAAAGCCACTCAGCCACCCTTGTAAAGACTCAATCCATGATTTCCAAATAACCAAGAACCCATGACCCATGTAAGCCAGAGCCACTGAGCCACCATGCTCTCCACATAACTCAAAGCCACCATTGTACAGACTTAATCCAGAGCCATCGAGCCAGCATGATTTCCAATTAACCCAGAGCCTCCAAGCCACAAAGTAACCCAAAGCCACTGATTCACAATGGTGTAGTAGTGTAACCCAAAGCCACTGAGCCACCACACTGTCCAAGTAACCCAGAGCCACCAACTCACCATGGTATAGTGCAACTTAAAGCCATTGAGATACTATCCTGCCCACATGAGCCACTGAGCCACCATGGTACACACGTAATCCTGAACCAATGAGCCAGCATGGTTTCCAAGTAACCCAGAGCCACTGAGCCACCATGCTCTCCACTTAACTCAAAGCCACTCAGCCACCCTTGTACAGACTTAATCCATGATTTCCAAGTAACCCAGAGCCACCCATGACCCATGTAAGCCGGAACCACTGAGCCACCATGCTCTCCACGTAACTCAAAGCCACCATTGTACACATGTAATCCTGAACCAATGAACCAGAGTGGTTTCCAAGTAACCCAGAGCCACTGAGCCACCATGCTGTGAGTGTCACCCCGAGCCACCAAGCCACCATTGACCCATGTAAGCCAGAGCCACTAAGCCACCATGCTCTCCACTTAACGCAAAGTCACTCAGCCACCCTTGTACAGACTCGATCCATAATTTCCAAATAACCAAGAGCCACCCATGACCCACGTAAGCCAGAGCCACTGAGCCACCATGGCAAGACTATAACCCAGAGCTAACAGTCCAGTATGGTGTCCATGTCATGCAGTGCCACCAATCCAGGATGGTTCCATGTAACCCATGTCCTGCAGCTGTGCCATCAGGACAAGTTTACAGTCTCTGGTGCTGTTTCCATTCAGTGACAGCAAGCAAAAAATCTTGAAAACGACAAAGAATTGATGCATAAAGCATATCAGAAAGTTGCAGAACTTGTCCTTGCAGGACCACTATGTTTACTTTACAGGAAACCGCTTTAGGAACGTTCTTGAGGCGTCGCAGCTATTCTGGAGTACCAGTAACAAAGGGGTTAAACCTATAGGGCGCATTGTACATATGCAGATCCGGATTTTGAGAAGATGAAACCAGAGACTTTAATTCCTGGGCTAACTTTCCTTGTGGGGTACACACAGCTTGACATTGGAGTCCTATTATTCGACTAAATTTCGATTTTTTTCCCTTTGCCTTCGCTCCGCCATCCTGCCCTGTGAATTTACTCAGAATTTTCTAAGAAAGGTTTTACAACTCCCTTCTGAGCAGGGGAACTGCTGAATTTCTCCCGCGGGCTGCAAACAAAGGCTCGGATTCAATGCGTTTTTTTGTTGGGGCGCATTACAAGTTCAAATTTCAGGGTTTTAATCTACAAAGCAATTAAAAGTCTCATATTTTAAAACAAACATGAAACGGTACAAGGTGTGGAAGCCCCCGTAGGCCGCCCGGATCCGCGGAATTTGTCGCCATGATGTGATATATTCAGTACTGCGGTGCACGTATTTCACTTTATTTTTCTTCTGCGATAGTTTATTATTACAGAGAAAGAGTGGGGGCACATAATTACCGCAGTTACAGTTCAGGGAAATTAAATAATGTAAAGTAATACAAGATTTAAAGGAACGGTAACCATAGAAATGAATGGCAGATGTAACAGGCGTTCAGTTTGCCCCCCCTTAGTCTTAGTCCGCAGCTCCACAAACAGTCTTGTTGAAGTCTTGCGGAGAACACAAGGGTTAATTTTCTCCTGACCACTCCCATTTTGGGCTGAGGGGGTGGAGCTTTGCTAAGAGGTAGGGCTTGGAGGGCTCGCTGGGGGAGAGCTCCTGACGCTGGCAGAAGCCAAGACAGTACTGGGGTGAGATTTGTGAGAAGGAGGAGGGGGAAATGGTTGATCTACGGGGAGACATATGGAATAATTATTACTCTACAGACCGGAATAAGGGAGACATTAACGGGATTTTATTTATTTTAAGGGTATCTCTAACTTGCAAAAATCTGGTTATCCCTTTAAGTGGATGTAGAATCGGTGCAGCTCTAGCTAAAATGTCCCATATAACACCAGATCTAATGTGCACCTGCTATAGAGACTCCTGACCAAAGCCCCCCCACCCAAAATCTGCCTCCCTACTTCGCATGACCCACAGGTTTTGGGGCCTCCTGAAACCCAAATGTGCTTTTAACATTTGTACCCTGCATAGCCTCACCACTTCTACCTGCCCCAACTTACCGGTCAGTGGGGTGGTCTACGGAGACACAGTTGTACAAAATAAAAACCCAAAATGATTTAGGATCCGCACATTAAATCAATGTCAGGCAAATCAGCCAATACAGTCAACTCTGTAAGGTGTCTAATGTTTTTGGGGGCAGAGAAGGATTGGACTGTTGGATTTCAACATGCCCTTTAGTAGCCCCATATCCTCCTCTGACCGAGCCAAGCATGCATGTCTACAGGGGGTCAGGAGGCCATACGAGCCCCCAGTCATGTGAAGTGTATACCTACACGATGGGGCAGAGCGAGTATGTGCAGGACACGCTCCAATATAATTCTAGGAGGAATAACAGAGGGCAGAGATCGAAGAACAGATGCTCCAGAAGCGTGATTTCGTGAGGATTCGAATGGAAGAGGAGCCGACAGGGGCTCTTTAAGGATTATTAAGGACACATTCCTAATAAATTGGCTATTATGTTGCAAAAATGCAAAACAACAATGCGCTAATGATCCAATCAAATAATGCTTTTCTGGGTCCACTTAATTGTCTGCATTTCCGATTAGCAATGACTAATCAGGGGATGTTGTAAAGGCCTTGGCTATTCCTGGATTCGCCAGCCTCATGGAGGTGGGGGTGGGGGAGTACCGATGCCACTTTGGAAATGCTTAAGACAACATAATAAGTAGCTATTTTGTCCAAAGGGAAATAAATATCCATCATATCACATGATTTCATAGTTCTATATTTCGCTCTAGACAACTTCACGTTCATCGCAAATGCCAACAGCTGGCACGGCCTTTCTTTAAAAGGAAGAGAAAGGAAACAAAAGTATCTTCTCCCGGTTACATTGTAGCGTTTGTGGAGTCTGCAGACCGTTCCTAGCGCCAAATCTTCTTCTGAGGTCACAGCTCAATGAAACCCATCACAAGGAGAGATTCTCATCCGAGCCAGAGCCCGGTCTGAGCCGCTCGTCTCACGTTTCCCTTTGTTAGTCGGCTAGACCAAACACATCCGCCCCACGTGCGCCTCGTCTACCTGCATCCTGCCGCACTCGGGGTTAGCAAAGCTTCGCTGGGAACAGAAAACATTTCGAGATGGTATAAAGATTTCTCTTTCGGATACTGAGCCGCAGAACCCATTCATCATCGTTTTCAAGAAAAACAACGAGCTCTGCCATAACAAAAACTTGCATCCATTAAGGATAATGTATGCGGGCTCTCAGAGGGCCCACACCTGCCATGCAGTGAGAACTGACACCGTGATTTTACTCTTACGGGGAAAGTCCCATGACAACTATGGTTGACTTATAGCCTAACGCTACATTTTTCTTGGATCATTATTAAAGGGACATTCCCAACATGGGCATTTGCAGGTCTCACCTCTAGGGCCTACGTCTACGCAATGAGGGCGTCTTCGTACCCGCCCCGATCCAGCTCTCTAGAAGCGGTGGTCACCTCAACACGTGGGTCAGTGGAGCTCTGTTCTCCCACAAGGTGCAGTTGTCAGACTGGCAGCTCTCAGATATTTATGGCACATCATATGGATATGACATAAATGCTAAATTGGGAATAGCCCTTTAAAGCGGTTTTACTGGAGTACAATATTGATAACCTATCCTGACAACAGGTCAACATCAGATCAGTGGGGGTCCGACATTGGGCACCTCTAGCGGTCAGCCGTTTGAAGAGTCTGTGGCACCCGGTGAGCACCGCGACCTCTTCCTGGACCAGTGATGTCACCATACATCGGTCACATGGCCTAGGTGCAGCTCAGTCCCATTCAAGTAATCGGGCCTGGGCTGCAATACCGAGCACAACCACTATAGAATGTACGGCGCTGTGCTTGGCGAGCTGTGAGGAGGCTGCACCACTCACTGCAGCACCATGGCCTCTTCAACCAGTTGGGCCGCTGGGATTTGGACCCCCACCAATTAGAGACCGGTCTTGTGGATAGGCCAATTTCTGTGCAGAAAATTCTGCTTCCAAGTGCATAAGACTCTGCAGACTGCAGATTTCATCTGTGCAAATCCACCCCAGGTAATACTAGTGCAGCTCCAGGTAGCTCTGCCCTGGGCTTAGGTTCTACCTGCTGTACATCAGACTGCCTCTCAGTGCCGCACAGACTCGTTTTAGGCCAATTTCAGGGACGTTTGCAAAAAAATTCAAGCAGCTTGGCGAAAACATGAAAGACAAGGAGGAAAGGGTGCAGCAACAAGGCCCCGGCAGTATAGAGAAGGAGTCTTGGGGAAGACGTTGAGTAGCGCACAAGAGATTTACTGCTTATATACTGTGAGGTGCTGGAGAAGATTCCCCTCTCTGTCCCTATACCGCATCCATCCGAACTGCAACACTGCTTAGTCAACCTGGGCCAGAGGATAATGACTGTCGCTTTAAAATTCAAACACTGAGCGCCAGCGAATTCTTTAGAGAGGATGATGGCCCAATCCAGTTACTGTTTGTTCTGATTATATATGCTTCCATGCACAGAAACAATACCGTATTCAATACGGCATGTGCAATTTTACATAAAACAAGAGTCTGCAGAAACCAGACCTTTAACAAATTGGAAACTCTCTAAATTTACAGGCGTTCAAATTTTGTAACACATTTTTTAAAAAAAGTTAAAAAAAGTAAAAAAAAAATTTTTTAATTCTATCAATGCTAAGGTTTCCATATAAGCACGGAGACTTCAAAGTATTTTATTTTTTTTGCCACTTCTTCGTCCCGGGAATCCCTTTGTTATATTTGGCTGGAATCACATCCTGGGCATTTTAAAGATGGATGCTCGGTGTCTCTCTGAAACGGCGTTTTTGGCTGTTGCCATGGCTATGTGCCACATGGGGCAACGACTCGACTTTAGAATAAACCAGGGGGTAAGAATCATCACTTCATATTTTGGGAAACACCAAGGGACGGCAGATTCATAAATCACACAGCCAGATTTTTTCTTTTTTTACTGTATATATTTATTTTTTGTCTGGATTTCTTCAGCGGGGTTTCTGGGAGATGTTTTATTTGAAATAACTCGGCTTTTGGGCAAATGTCGTCAGGAAAAGCATCTACTTCATCGAGCTCAATCGTGTCATAGCGTTTGATCTCGATGCACCTGGGCCTGTGGCCCGATGGTAAATCCGGGATGGGTTCACGGATGAGTTCTTACCTTTCTGGACATTATCCAGGGATATGGGAATTTACTGGAATTTCTTTGTATGATTCCTGTTTGTTTTTAGATTTATATCCTATATTATATGTGATTTATTTATGGATTTATTATGTATCAATATTTTTAGTAATATTTATAACATTATAAATGTCTAAAATACAAACTTAAAATTAAAAAAACAATTGCTAAT
The DNA here is from genome assembly GCA_033119425.1 of Bufotes viridis. NCBI lineage: Eukaryota > Metazoa > Chordata > Amphibia > Anura > Bufonidae > Bufotes > Bufotes viridis. The sequence goes on from CM065596.1 coordinate 150,489,723, forward strand.
TAAAACATTACCGTATATGCCATAAAATAACTAATTGAAACTATACATAAAGATAAATAAATGAAAATAAAATAATAATGTACAAATTTAGTTGTGTTATTAATTTATTCAGCATGCATTATCTATTTATCATTATTATTTATTTTATATTTTTACTAAATATTTATGATTTGACCGTGCAGACTCCAAATGTAAAATAGAAATTCCCCTTGTCTGATCGGTATACAATCTTCATTCGCTATTCCACAGCAGAAAGCATATTCCATGAGCCTATGTTTCTGCGTTCTCTTTAGATTGTAAGCTCCTATGGCTCTCTCTCCTCATATATCTTGCAAGCTCCAAATGTTATCCACATTAAAAATTAGATTTTTCTAGCTACAGTAATTTCCCCCGACTTGCACTATGGGGCAACATGGAACATGACGACCCTATATGGGACATTATAATAAAATAATATAAATAATTATATTGAAATTTGGAATAAAAAATTATCATTTTATTAATTTACACGTTAGGAGTCAGTTGGAACAAACTGGAGACCAATTCGATTTTTTTCTCATTTTTAATTAATAAATTTTTTTTTTGTGGGCGAACAGTGCATATTGATAAAAATAAAAAGTTGGAGGACAGTGAAAAATTTCTAAGCCCGTAGCTTGGGGTTTGCTCTATATATATACTCTATTAAGGCTTTTGCATATCATTTTTCAAAAGGCCTAATACAAAAATTTCAAAACTTCTCTAAATGCATTACAATGCAGGAAGTATCCAGACATGCCGACCCGTCCTTCACTTCTCTAATTCCCCCCTACCACAGACACCCAAACACCAGGGCCAATTTATTCTGAGGCTAATTAACCGGTGGGGATGGAGCGTGGGAGGAAACCCTTGCACCTGGTGGAAACCCCCTCCAGGGCTGACAAAGAATCCAATACATGGCCAGCAGCCATAATAAAAACATAAACAAAACAGAATAACAAAAAAATAACAAAAAAAATATAAAACTATTTCTGCAAATGAGAATGCATTAAATCCTGATATTATTCTAAGGGTGCACCCATCGTCCATGCAGACTTAGTATGTAATACCACCCCCCTTGAAACAAACAGGGTTAAGCTTCTCAAGCATCTCTTTGTTGTTTTGACTTTGACGATTTATGCAAATCAAATGTTAATTAGAGTAATTGTAACTAAAATCGTTGCTTGTGTAAACCTCTGCCTTTGGTGGAGAGTGTGGGAATCGGACAACTGGTACTGGTGGCAGCTGTGCTAACTCAATCCTGTGCGCCGAGCAGCATTCCCCGGATCACTTTCATGTCTTTACAATTGCTTTTTATGAGGTGATAACATTTTTACAAATACCATCATTTTTGCTTTTTTATATCGTAAGTGACAGTCTGACATTTTACAACTGGCTTATTGAAAACAAGAATGGAGGACCCCGGCTGTAACGCACATTAAACGCTGAATAGAAATTCACATGCTAATGAGGGGAGCTCCAGAAAGTTTCGATAAATGCTACATACATTCTGACGAGGGGGAAAACGTGGGGCGACAAAAGGACTCGCGCACCCCGGTTCAATAATATGTTACCCTTTACATTAATCATACTGGCACTGTGTAAGTGCAGCACAAACAACTTCCTTCCTCTGCCCTCCCAAAGCCAACGTTCCCACATTACCCTGCCTGTCAAAGATGGAGGTGAGACGTTACTGTAAATAGGGACGGGGCGGCGGGCGCTGTCGCCCTGGGAGGGCAAAAAAATATAAAAGATAAATTCATATAAATACAAATGGTAACATTTGATTAGGGGCTCCTTCCCAAATGTTCTCCACCCGTACTAGTGAGTATTATATGACTGTCCAATAATCCAGAAGATATGATAATCCGGCAACTCTAAGGTTCCAATAATGACGGCTTAAAGGAATTTTATTGTAACAAAAAATACTTTTCTAAAAATATTTTGTAGGTTATAAAATGATGCATTAAAACTCCTTTAAAATCGAGAAAGTCAACCACAGCAAAATAAGGAAAGAGAGTGAATTTAGGAGGATTTCAGAAAAAATAAATAAGGGCACATTTTGGCAACTTTTGACCCAACGGCGGTTCTGATGGTCAAACTAACAGCCTCGTAGATGTCCAAAGTGCTGTTATTTCTGGTCCCTAGACCTGCGGTGGAGGCAGGATTTGTGGGTGTAATATAGGTAAGAAATGTGCAAAACTCCCTACAGATTTCGGTTTCAGGTAGGTTCTAAGATATCACCAAAAATACTATCTACTTGTTAAAATATCTCCTTTTTCCTTTCTGACTGCAGATTTATTTATTCTGTTTCCTGGACGTGATTATGGGGGCGGCCAGCTTGCCTGAGCTCCTCTTAACAGAAATTAAAAAGCATTAAGAAAATTGCTTTACGGCAGCATCACGGGCCATAGACACAATGGTCAGTCGGCCTACACATAAAAATGTGATTTAAGCAATAGGTCATTTTCCGATGACACATTCCCTTTAAGAATTGTTTTAGGCAACAACACTCAGGCTTACCATAGTTTTGCAGCAGCAATATGTAAGCTACAATGCAGCCACGTTGCAGCAACTGCAGCAGATTTTGTGTTACACCTGTTCAATAATCCAGAATATATAATGATACAACCCCAATTACTAGAAGAGCAAAGGAATTTTGCTGTCTCTTTGTTGCGCCCTCTTTGGTAACATTACACTCTATGTGTGCGAGCGATTAGTTATGCAAAACAATAAATGAATATGAAACTCAGAAGACTTGGGCCGGAGGCTCGCAGAAAGTTTTTCGCTTGCACAGCGATACCACTCCAGAAAAAATGTAGAACTGCAGACACTTGGACGTCCTGTTATGTGTCTGCGGGGGAAGAGCGCCGACACTTGCATGCCTCGTATTAGATGGGCGCAACAATTACATTGTTTTCTTTCTTGTTGTTTTGTTGCACAGAAGATAAACAAACATCTTCATCTCGATCTGGAAGGAAAAGTGTTTGTTTTTGTGAATCTGTAAATCTAAACCCAGACACAACAAGAGACATCCCAGATCCAGGGCTGATTATATATAGTTACTCCAATATTTACCTCCTTCAAAGGTTTCTTCAGGAAAACCCAATATGATTTATTACAGTGAGCTCATTTGTAGTATTATATATACTCTGTAGAAACCTCCATTCTTTACATTGCAGGCTATTTTCAGCTGGAGAATTGTGCAAAAACCACTTCCAGCCCATTCTCCTAGAAAATATTAAAGGGGTTCTCCTGGCTTTTTTTTTAGTAATGACCTATCCGATGCCGGCAGTCTTCTCTTCCGGGAGTACTGCGACGTAATCGGCGCAGGCGCACTGAGGAAAGAGCTGGCAAGCGCGCGTCCTTCACTCAGCACGCCTGCGTCGAATGAGGAACGTTACGGCACAGGTGCGGGAATTCAGGAGCAGACAGGGCCAGCGTGAGGAGGAGAGCGCTGCCTATCAAGAGTAGAGGGGGCGTGTCTACAAGCAGAGGATGCGGCGGCTACCAGCAGGTACACGCCCAACTTGCTGGTAGTGAAGACATTTGCATATTATAAAAGTATTTTTTTTACAAAAATGAAAGCAGAGAGAAAGGTAAGAAAAGTATGTTTGCACTCAGCTGACATTAGCAAATAGCTAATGTCAGCTACTGAAAATTGCTCAGTTGGGGGTGACAGAAGCCCTTCAATAAAAAAAAGCCCAGAGACCCCCTTTAAAGGGGTTATCCAAGACGATGGACACAGGATGTTGATTTCAGCACCAGGAAGATGAAGAGTCGTCCCTGGAATGATGGAGACCAAACCCAGAAGAGGGAACCAGGTAGGTATGAACACCACCATGAGTCGGCCACTCAGCGGTCGGGTCTCATGGCCCCCCTCACACTTTGGTGGCATATTGTTAGGTCCCATCTCTGAGACCCGCACCCATCTCTAAAAAGGGCCCCCAAAAGTGAACGAGAGTACACCGCATGGTCCGCACATGCGTGGCGTGTTCTCCATTCACTTCTAGAGTGAGCATGCTCGGTTATTACGGGAACTCCCGTAGAAATGAATGGAAAGTGCACAGCACAAGCGCAGCCACCTCTCTATTCACCTCTAGGGAGCTCTGGAAATAATTGAGGGCCATTTTCGGCACTCCCGTAGAAGTGAGTGGAGGGTGGTTGTGCTTGTTGACTTTGGGGGCCCCGTTCTAGAGGTGGGACCCTCACCTATCAGACATTGGTGGCACATCCTTGCAATATGCCACCAATGTGTGAGATGGCCAAATACCCTTAACCCGACACACAGTAAGACATTATACATAGAATATCCCTTTTGGCTAAGTCCCAGCTGTATCTTTGGCTGGACATCCCCTTTAACTGTAGGTTTACATGGTAACTACCATATTACATGAGCGGTAGTTTACTAGCGAAGCAGACGTGAAGCTTGCTCGGCCGCAGAGAGCCTTTTGCCCACCACTGCCCTGCACATGCTTCAGCAGAATGCAGGTGCTCGTTACAGCAGCCTGTATTCTGTCTATGGAGGAGAAGACATAAGCTGCAATAACCTTTCTTAACCTGAAGACGCCTGTAAAATGTTTAAAGAAACACTCCGGGCCAAACTGATAGACAGTGTTCTGCCTTATGCAGATTCCGAGGGGGCAGAGCATGATACAGGGGCTCCCTCATTGGTGTCCTGCAAATCCGTGTGTCAGGCACGTCCCCTCAGGCCCTACAATGAGCACAACACGTTAATCCTGGAGCGTTCCATTGAATGCTTTTCAGTCAAATCGGGTAACAAGAGCACGGCGGTGATCATCAGGCTGGGGTTCAAGCAGAATATTACAGAGACTTTACTAGTTATTAGCGATTTACAGAGGACTCCAGGTTCCAATGAAACCCTTGTTTGATGTGCTCTTGCATTACAAGAACTCAGCTAATCAGGATAAACTTGCTGATTGTTTCCAGAAACACATGCAGAATAGTGAGTACAGCTCTGGAGTATAATACAGAATGTAACTCAGGATCAGTACAGGATAAGTAATTTAATGTATGTACATAGTGACTCCACCAGCAGAATAGTGAGTGCAGCTCTGGAGTATAATACAGGATGTAACTCAGGATCATTATAAGATAAGTAATCTATGTACACAGTGACTGCACCAGCAGAATAGTGAGTGCAGCTCTGGAATATAATACAGGATGTAACTCAGGATCAGTACAGGATAAGTAATGTATGTACACAGTGAATCCACCAGCAGAATAGGGAGTGCAGCTCTGGAGTATAATACAGGATGTAACTCAGGATCAGTACAGGATAAGTAATGTACACAGTGAATCCACCAGCAGAATAGTGAGTGCAGCTCTGGAGTATAATACAGGCTATGCAGACAGTGAGTATCTATAGACTGTAAATACCATATAATGCTATACATTCCATACCCCTATCATGTACACAGTATAACTTTCAGTATTATTTCCTGATTATATACAAAGCAACAAGCTGAGAAATGTAACGCGTCCCCTGAATCATCCTCGTGTAAATGTTCGTTGTGATCTGTAATTATTTTTCAGCCCTTTATAGACTGTTCTGAGTCGCTTTTTACCCTTCAGTCGGCAATATTTATTATACAACATTTTATGGGAGGAAATTTAAGCTCGGGAAAATGTGGAGGAACGTACACTGCGGATCTGAAATAGCCATTTAGCCAAATTGCATACCTGTGCTGTGTCAGCTATAACTGAATACATCTCATTCCATTGGTCTAATGGATAGCAATTGAATTTAATTAGCAAAACTACTCTGACTTACTCTGATGCTTGGTGCAAAGTAATAAAATATTTCTTCCTTTCTCCCTCTCTTAATACAGGGAAAGACCTCGACCGCGTTCCACTGTCAAAATATTAACCGACGTGGAATGGCGCTGAGACGACAGAACGGCCACCAAAGTGTTTACTGAAGGAGACAACGCTCCACGAGACGGCCGCTGGATTGAGACGACCGTTCTAATGTTAAACACTGTATAGATTCAATTACCAGAATGTCCCCATTAAAAGCACTTTTATGGTATGAATAAATGCAAATCCTCTCTGCGGATCAATACCAGGCATCATTCCATAGTTCACCGAGGAACAAAAAAGGATTCAGAGCCTATAAATTATTTTCCGCTTAGAGAAAAAGAATTAAAATTCTTTAAAAACTTAAAGCACATGGAAATCACCCGCTGCTGTGTTAACCCTCGTAGAACAGGATGCGTTGAAGAACCATGAAATGTACTGGATACAATGTTGCAACTTTTCAAATAGTTGCTTGGAGTCACGAGCAGAGGGATCGCACCTGTTGCTCAGACTCCGGGTGGACACAGTGCTTTAGGGTGGCCGTACACATTAGATACATTTTGGCTGAACCCAAAGATGTAGGCTGGACCGGCCAACCATCTAATGGAGTCTATGGGGTGTCCCAACTCTCCCCAATGGCAGATGTCAGAGCAGAGGAGCATTTAGCAGTGATTCCCAACCAGTGTGCCCCCGGCTGTTGCAAAACTACAACTCCTAGCATGCCTGCACAGCCAAAGGCTGTCCGGGTATGCTGGGAGTTGTAGTTTTGCAACATCTGGAGGCACACTGGTTGGGAAACACTGGCATAGAGCATGATGGATTCAACATGCCCAATCATTTAGTTCTAACTAGAGAGTGGTGTGGCAGTGCCTCTCCTCTCTCCACTGAGAGCTGTTGGCTGGAAGAATGTACAGATGAAATCTATTGTAAGTGTATGGCCACCTTACACTAGACCGCGGGCCGATTTGACTCTAGGAGTGGCCAGGCAATAGGATCGTCCATAGACGTCAATAGAAAATGATCCCCCCCAAAATAAAAAAAATCACTAAAATTCTAGACTCGACGATTAACAATTTGATAGGCCCTGGCTTAGTAAAACGATTATACCATCTGCTGCAATATTTATGATTTTGGAAAGTCGGGTGACTACCAAGATGGCTATCTGCACAGCTTTCACAGGGCCTTCCCTAACTCTTGGGATCTCAAAAATCTTCCTAGTGTCCCCTGCTCCTGAATCACTGCGAAGTCTGGTATGACTAGATGCCTACCTACATGGCGGCCATATTAGTTGTGGTTTCTAGGAAGCAGAAATAACTAAGTAAAGGCCCAACAAAATATTACAAAATCTGACATAAGACATCTGACATCTGTGGATTTTTGAAATATTCTTTAAAGGACATAACTGAATACATATAGGGATTGAAATGCTAGCAAAATAGTCTTAAAGGGGGCGTCTATTTTGGACAATCTTTTTGTTTGAAGGGTCCTCTCACAGGTTGTCCAGCTTGATCTGTTAGGAAACCTGACAGCAAGTGCTCATAATCCCTGCAGCGCTACCACAGGAGAAATGAAGCATTACACCATTCTCATTGAAAGCAATGGGTTGTCTATGTAATGCTTGGATGTGCCAGGTCCTCCAGGGCAAGAAGAACTTTTTTCCAGCTTTCTGTTCTGGCTGAAAGATCAGGAAAACCCTCGCTAGTTACTCAGAATTTCCCTGCATGGCTACTGGGTCATTGGAGTATTGGAAAATGGGTCTCTGAAGTAAGACAAGTCCTTTAGGAAGCATATCAGGAAAAGTATCCCCCCGTCAAGACTAATGAAATCCAGCCATAGTGATTCCAAAGCAACACCGTCCATTCACTGCAGCTCAGTATTAATTATTGTGTTACCTCGAATTGTAACTGATGTACAGAAAAAAGACCAAAATCTAACCTACTGAGCAAACAAGGCAAATGGATCAGAGTACAGTACTTTGTGTACATTTAACAGTTATACAATGGTGCAGTACAGTCATACCGTAACACAGTGATACATTTATACAATACAGTCATACCGTAACACAGTGATACATTTATACAATACAGTCATACCGTAACACAGTGATACATTTATACAATACAGTCATACAGTAACACAGGGATACAAAGATGCAGTACAGTTATATAGTAACACAGTGATACAATCATACAGCACAGTCATACAGTAACACAGTGATACAAAGATGCAATACAGTTATACTATAACTGTGATACGATACAGTCATACAGTAACACAGTGATACAATCATACAGCATAGTCATACAATAACACAGTGATACAATGGTGCAGTACAGTCATACAGTAAGACGGTGATACATTTATGCAATACAGTCATACAGTAACACAATGATACAAAGATGCAGTACAGTCATACAGTAACACAGTGATACAATCATACAGCACAGTAATACAGTAACACAGTGATACAATGGTACATCCTAGTCATACAGTAACACAGTGATACAATCATACAGCACAGTCATACAATAACACAGTGATACAATGATGCAATACAGTCATACAGTAACACAGTGATACAATCATACAGCACAGTCATACAATAACACAGTGATACAATGATGCAATACAGTCATACAATAACACAGTGATACAATGATGCAGTACAGTCATACAGTAACACAGTGATACAATGGTACAGTACAATCATACAGCACAGTCATACAATAACATAGTGATACAATCATACAGCACAATCATACAGTAACACAGTGATACAATCATACAGCACAATCATACAGTAACAGTGATGCAATCAGCCAGTGGGAATAATTACAGAGGTGTTCCCGCTATAGACATGTACAGAATATGGACTGGATTTGGCTCCAAAAAGCCTCATAAAAATGAGATCTGGAGTCTGTTTGGTTGTTATGGGCAGTTTCTTTACCTCTGATATCATCTTCCATTAGTCCTTCCCAATGTTCACAGAGGGAAATAATCTGAGGTCTGATCGCTGAGTCTATGGAGTGGACAGGGACACCCATGTGATCATTTAACCTTAGTCTGTCCTACCAAGGAAGAAGGGGGAGCCAGAAGCCCCACAGCTTTTACTATGCAGAATATGGTCTTCTTGTTAAAGTGGACCACCAGCACACCACCATGATAACCATGAAATAACCTATGTAATAAGGTATCATATTATATACAAAGCCTTACTAGATTCTACGACATGCGTAATGGACACAGTGCTGTATACAAAGCTCAACGTGAACACAAGTCCTCCGTCCTACAGCCTCGGCTGGGAATTCCTGACTCTTCAGGTGCCGGGGGCAGGACTTTGGTAACCTTACATTGCATAGGTAATGTGTATTTAATTCCCATCAGTTTTCAGCTCTCAGTGGAGAACTCGCAGTGAAGCCTTGCTCGAAACAAGAAAAGGAGCCTTGGGGTTATGCTATTAGGAAAGACAGAGCAACAAACAGAAAGACAATTACTGGAGTACGCCGGGGATTTAGATTAAGGTGCCAAACAGTCATTAGAGCGCAATGTTTTTCGATACCCCCTTCTCCTACAGAACATAAACTGATGAAGGAGACAACGGAGCGCTGTCATAGAGGAATTCTCTTATCACATTGCTGAACACTTGCAGCGGCCTGGAGAATAGAGGGGCTTTTGTTGCAGGTTATTCTCAAGGTCAAACACAGACAAGGACCTGCTGTTACTGCGTTTCAGCTTCTTCCAAGATCAATGACGACCAATGGGTGTCTATTATTTGGCTCTAAAGTTGGTTTCAAGAGCCGAAGTCCATCCAAACTTTATCAAGTGTCTCAAACTGGGATAATTGGAGAAATATTGGAAAGCTGGTCTATGCAAGGTCAGCTGAAGCAACAACCCTGAGACTCGAGGTCACCAGTCGAGTGTCAATTAAGGCCTCGCGCTACAGTCCGTGTTCTCCGCTGATTAGTTATTGATTCTAATTGATTACTGACCGGGGGTCAGTGGAAAAATCGAGGTGACACGAACCACTTTGGTCAATGAACCAGACATGCCCATTAAAGTCTATGGGTCCATGAAAAACCACTGACTCCACATGGGTGGCATCCATGTACTGTCAGTGGTTTTTCATGGACCACTGGTAGGAGATGCTCTGGAAATTCCTTTTCAGCTAAGGGTACTTTCACACTAGCGTTTTGGATTCCGTTTGTGAGATCCGTTTCAGGGCTCTCAGAAACGGTCCAAAACGGATCAGTTCAACCCCAATACATTCTGAATGGATAAGGATCCGTTCAGAATGCATCAGTTCGGCTCCGTTCCGCCTCTATTCCGTTTTGGAGGCGGACACCAAAACGCAGCATGCAGCATTTTGGTGTCCGTCTGAAGAGGCGGAGCCTAACGGATCCGTTTTTTTTTTACAATGTAAGTCAATGGGGACGGATCCGTTGTCAGTGACACAATATGGTGCATTTGAAAACGGATCCGTTCCCCATTGACTTTCAATGTAATTCAAAACGGATCCGTTTTGGACTTTGTCATTTTTCTTTAAAGCTAATGCAAACGGATCCGTTCTGAACGGATACAAACGTTTGCATTAGAGGTGCGGATCCGTCTGTACAAATAAACAGACGGATCCGCACCAACGCTAGTGTGAAAGTACCCTAAGAAGTATCTGTGGTATATGGATGACACGCAGAGGGCAAAAAAATGGACACACAGATTCTTCATGGATAAAATATGGACAGATTTTCCACGGACGTCAAACGGACACAGAAATGTGAACAAGGCCTTACACAGTGATCAAGTAATCCAACCGCTCTCGTTCAGGAAGAGGTCAATGTATTTGGATGACTCCTAATCCACAGCAACGGTTGATATGTTGGCTGTTATCATGTTGCCCCATAGGGTGGCCAACGGCAACAAGGTGCCACGGGCAACATTATATTCAGCACTGAATAGAACCACAATACCAATGAAAATAAATGAACGATTCTCTTTTGCTGTCCTTCAGAAGGAAACAAATGGAAAGATCGGATATTCACAGAATGCCAGAATTCATAAAGAGAATGGAAGATTAATCTCGGCTATTCAGCTCAAGGCTTCTTGAAGCTACTACAAAAAAACAACAATCTTCAGATCTCCCAACCTGAGTCACTGTGATCAATGAAGATACAAAGTAACACTTCAGATCTCCCATTCCAAGTCACTGGGATCAATAATGATGATACAATGTAACACTGGGATCAATGATGATGCAGCTTAACCTCAGATGTCCAATCTTTAGTCTATGGGATCAATGATGATTCAATGTAACACTTCAGATCTCCCTTTCCAGTTTACTGTGAGCAAGGGTGATACAATGTAACACTTTATATTTATTTCCCATCCCGATTATGTTTGATCAACAATGATACAATATAACATGTAAGATCTCCCGCCTCAAGTCACTGGGATGAATAATGATACAATGTAACACTTCAAATCTCCCATCCTGAGTCACCGAGATCGATGATGATACAAACTAACACTTTGGTTAAATGTTCTATTGCAGGAATTATTCGGAATTTGATTTCTCATATGGAAAGACCAAAAAAATGTCTTAGATCCTAAGACTTCTCAAAAAAGGGGTCTAACTTATCTCAAACAAGAGCAATTTAGGATCTATCCCTTTGGAGATCAGGGGGGGGGGCGACTCCTGACCCAGTGATTTCACCTATGTATGGGTTAGGATCTTTGGTGGAAATCCAGCCCCAAATGTTCTTGAGACCTATATCACAGATCATTAGTCTGAGAGGTACTTCCACCAAAGATTTTAAGATCGAAAGGTCTTTAATGTACAATCATCCAAACCCCACTGCTCAAGGAATTCTGGACCTGGAATTCTCCAACACAACTTTAGAACCCAAGTGCCATGGACTTGAAAGTTATGTCAAGGATTTCGATTTATAGAAACTTTTGAGTGTTGTCAATAGTGGTCTGGGACCTCTATAGATGAGGGCAGAGATTACAGTCTCCACCAATGTGATCTTCTACCAAGTCTCTATGCAAAAAAATTCACCATTGGTTGAATTTAGCGCTTCACAGATTGGAACTGCCTTCAATCCCACAAGGAGATGTTCAACGTTGAAGGGTCTAAGGATGAGGCAGATGTCCATTCGGTCGCTGTGAGACATTTCATAAACTTTTTGCCGTTCGTAAAGTGACACCACATTCCTCCACACTGTGCATATATTATACTCCCTCTAAGTCTTCTCTAGGACTGACATCAAGGGAAGCCAACTGATACATCATTATATATATTGAACTGTGGACTGGCATCTGGGAGGACACCCACCAAGTACATGAAGAATCTCTAAAGATATACTGTAGATATTAGATATTTATCCCTAAACACCAACTGTCCCTTTAAAACATATGCGATGTTAGCCACAGTGCCTCTGGTGGCCACATTCATCACTGCACCCGACAATATTTGTCGACTCTTGTTAGCAGTGGCATTCGTCGAATCATTTTACACATCGGGGAGCGTTTTACCGCCATGTCATAGCTCTTCTGAATATGCAATAGTTCGATGGGATGCCCCTTTAAGCACACTCAGAACATCGTAAATTGCCATGTTGAATAAACATTGATTAAGGTAACGAAGAAATGTCATTGTTCCAAGGATCCCATTCTGACAAATAATTTCCATTTTAATGATACAAGCTCTTGGTAAGGCCTTTCGAGAAGGATTGCCCAATGAAGTTGATTGGTCCTATAGAGAGTGGCAGCTGGTTCCTCCAGCTGTATCCGTAACTCCACGCCGAACGGAGAGTACAATTCAGGATAAAACCTGTTTTCTGTTAGATGGGATTGGTATGTGTGCTTTCCCTCCAAGCGGCATCATTTAGGGTATTGAGAAAACCACATACCATTTTAGAAGGCGAAGCCATGTGTTTAAAATCTTGACTGACGTGTTCTCCTTGTGTATACACTGCGGTCTATTATTCTGAGCGCGCACTGGAGGGAACACATTGAGGACAGGAGCGAGAACCCTTTGTCTTCTGAATGTTCCGTGTTTATAAACGGAATCATTAGTAGCTAAGTTCTGTTACTTTGTACAAATAGGGATGCTTCCTTTTTCTGTCCACAGGGGCCGAGACAGGAACTCGTGGGGAAGGGTGACCTGGGGTGACTGCAGCGCGAATGTCACAATCATACGTGAGAAATTCTCTATGGTTTCTGTGGTTAGAGAAGAACGTTAAAAGCTCTGTCACTCCTCATTCTTAGAGCGTGAATCAACCAAATGCCACTTGTTCATTGTATCTTATGACAATAAAACATATTCCATTCTGAGCATATCCAATATCCAATCACACCTCAATTATACCAGAACATTGGCCACTGGTACAGTCAGCCTAAAAATGGTCACCTCCAACTGGTGACCAAGGCCAGGAAATAGGATTATAGACATTCACATTTCACAATGTAAACCCATTACATTACTTATTCTGAACTGACCTTGAGCTACATCCTGTATTATCCTCCAGAGCTGCACTCACTATTCTGCCTGTGGACTCACTGTGTACATACATTACTTCCCCTGTACTGATCCTGAGTTACATCCTGTATTATCCTCCAGAGCTGCACTCACTATTCTGCCTGTGGACTCACTGTGTACATACATTACTTATCCTGTACTGATCCTGAGTTACATCCTGTATTATACTGCAGAGCTGCACTCTCTATTCTGCTGGTGGAGTCACTGTGTACATTCATTACATTACTTATCCTGTACTGATCCTGAGTTACATCCTGTATTATCCTCCAGAGCTGCACTCACTATTCTGCTGGTGGAGTCACTGTGTACATTCATTACATTACTTATCCTGTATTATACTCCAAAGCTGAACTCACTACTGTGTTGGTTGTTACTGAAAATTGTCAATAATCCTATGGTCAGATATTTTAGCTTAGCTCCAATAATATCATATATCTGATTACTGTATACATGAAATATGAAAGGTAGAAATCAACAGAGCAAGCTATGTGCAGACACTGAACAAGCAGTAAAAATGGGAACATTTTTGGTCCAAAGCTTGTAGAACAGTGAGTGCAGCTCTGGAGTACAATACAGGTGGTTACTCAGGATCAGTACAGGATAAGTAATGTAATGTACACAGTGAAACCACCAGAAGAATAGTGAGTGCAGCTCTGGAGAATAATACAGGATGTAACTCAGGATCAGTACAGGATAAGTAATGTAATGTATGTACACAGTGACTGCAACAGCAGAATAGAGATTGCAGCTCTGGAGTACAATACAGGATGTAACTCAGGATCAGTACAGGATAAGTAATGTAATGTATGTACACAGTGACTCCACCAGCAGAATAGTGAGTGAAGCTCTGGAGTATAATACAGGATGTAACTCAGGATCAGTACAGGATAAGTAATGTATGTACACAGTGACTCCACAAGCTGAATAGTGAGTGCAGCACTGGAGTATAATACAGGATGTAACTCAGGATCAGTACAGGATAAGTAATGTATGTACACAGTGACTGCACCAGCAGAATAGTGAGTGCAGCTCTGGAGTATAATACAGGATGTAACTCAGGATCAGTACAGGATAAGTAATGTATGTACAGAGTGACTCCACCAGCAGAATAGTGAGTGAAGCTCTGGAGTATAATACAGGATGTAACTCAGGATCAGTACAGGATAAGTCATGTAATGTATGTACACAGTGACTCCACCAGCAGAATAGTGAGTGCAGCTCTGGAGTATAATACAGGATGTAACTCAGGATCGGTACAGGATAAGTAATGTATGTATACAGTGACTGTACCAGCAGAATAGTGAGTGCAGCTCTGGAGTATAATACAGGATGTAACTCAGGATCAGTACAGGATAAGTAATGTAATGTATGTACACGGTGACTCCACCAGCAGAATAGTGAGTGCAGCTCTGGAGTATAATACAGGATGTAACTCAGGATCAGTACAGGATAAGTAATGTATGTACACAGTGACTGTACCAGCAGAATAGTGAGTGCAGCTCTGGAGTATAATACAGGATGTAACTCAGGATCAGTACAGGATAAGTAATGTAATGTATGTACACAGTGACTCCACCAGCAGAATAGTGAGTGCAGCTCTGGAGTATAATACAGGATGTAACTCAGGATCAGTACAGGATAAGTAATGTATGTGCACAGTGACTCCACCAGCAGAATAGTGAGTGCAGCTCTGGAGTATAATACAGGATGTAACTCAGGATCAGTACAGGATAAGTAATGTAATGTATGTACACAGTGACTGTACCAGCAGAATAGTGAGTGCAGCTCTGGTGTATAATACTGGATGTAACTCAGGATCAGTACAGGATAAGTAATGTATGTATACAGTGACTGCACCAGCAGAATAGTGAGTGCAGCTCTGGAGTATAATACAGGATGTAACTCAGGATCAGTACAGGATAAGTAATGTAATGTATGTACACAGTGACTCAGCCTTTCATGTATAATCATTCTATACACACTGGAAAATAATGTTCACGAACTTTATGGACATTGAATGAGCACAATGTACCAAGGTTTACAAAATTTTGGTAAAACAGGTGATCTAATAGACGAGGGGCTTTACTAGTCCACCAAACTCAGTCCTGCCATTATCCTTGTTTCCATCCACGTGACTCCACCGTCCCCGTGGACTCTCGCAGCTGTCCTTTTTTACTCTTACCATCACATATGAACACTATCTCTCTCTTTTGTTGTGTGTCTCCCAACTGTCTCACATAACTCGCCCGATGCACACAAAACACATTTCCTTTTGTGAAGTTTTGCACAACCAGTAGGCAGCAGGATTGGGGGCTATTGAGGGGCGCCCGGCCAGTGCACACAGCACCTCTTGTCGGGAGGCAGTTATGAAGTCAAATTACTTGACAATAAGCGCTGTGAGGCGGCCGGAAGGCTCCAACTGAGTGGAAAACATCATATTGTTTTAATGGTTTCTTACTAAGGGAAAATAATGAACACTGGTCTTAATTAAACGACTATAGCAGAATGATCCTCACTCTTCTGTCACGTACGGACCCCTCATACGAGTGCACGGCGCTCCATTCACACACAGCTCAGGGACCTTGAATTTCTAGAAATTTTTAGATTTGATACATCTGGTTACATCTCATCTATTTATTTTTTATAGATTTGATACATCTGGTTATATCGCATAATTTTTTGGATTTGTTACATCGGGTTCCATGTCATATATTTATTTATTTTTTAGATTTGATACATTTGGTTATATCTCATATATTTTTTAGATTTGGGTTCAATTTCATATATTTATTTATTTTTTCAGATTTGATACATTTGGTTACATCTCATCTCTTTATTTGTCAAAACAAAGAAGGAACAAGTGTCACTTAAAGAGACATAACAGGTAAAAGGCATACCCTGAGTGACATCCATTGCAGGGTAAGGGGTGGAGAATGAGACAGGGATTCACGCTCCACTCCCTCAGACATTGCACTCGTGATACGGAGTGTATGCATTTTGCCGAGACTGGTCAGATGACATTTGCAGATAACATATTTGCTCAAAATGTTCTCACCTGTTGGTCAACGCTACACTAAAGAGTCAATGCAGCGTTCTTTAAACACCCATCAGAGTCGCCTAATGCTAAATCTAAAATGATTGGCCTCCGATCTGCAGATTTATGGCTGCTGCAAACACTAAACCTCCCAGCATGTCCAGCACGGCAGGAGTTGTTGTTATGAAACAGCAGAGACTACCGCCTTAGACGTATCCATAAAGGCCGAGCCACCTAATGCCGACTCAGCTACATCACAGACCCTCAGCCTCCAACCTGCGGCCCTCCAGCGCTTGTAGAACTCCAACTCCCATCAGATACTAAAAGCTACAGAGTTTTAGTTCTTGCTGGAAGTTGTACTTGTGGAACAGATGGAGAATCACAAGTTGGAGACTATGGTCTGGAAGAAATCCATCAAGACTGATTAGCTTCAAGCCAATCCAGCTAAAATATAAAGGGGCATTGCTATCTCATGATTGTGATAGATGCGGGCCCCACCCTTGGCACCCGCACCTGTCTCTAGAATGGATCCCCCTCCTGTACCCCAATGTTGTAGCAGCACAGGCTGTTTCTGCATCCTGGTGGGATGGGGTTGGGGGGCTTGTTCTACAAATAGGTGCAGTCCCAGAGGTTTGTATGAAGACACGGCTGTGCATGCGCTTCTGCTCCATTCAATCTCCATGGGACTGGGACAGAAAGCCAAGTACAGTGCTCGGCTACCGACTTCGGTCCCACAGGCTTTGATTCGAGCATTAGCGGCTGATGCTCCATTCAAACAGAACATATAGGACCTCGCACATATAGGGCTGGTGAAGGTCCCAGCGGCGAGACCCTCAGGGATCAGACTTAGGGCTCATGCACACAAACAAAAACGACAGCAAAAAAAAAACGCAGATTGGATGCAGACCCATGTGTGCTGTCCGCATCCGCGCGTCCGTTCTGTGGCCCTATAAGAAAAAAAAAAAAATAGACATCTTATTCTTGTCCGTTTTACGGACAAGAATAGGCAGTTGTTACAGTGGGCCGGACATACTGTTCTGTAAAATGAGGAAGGCACACAGCCGGTATCCGTGTTTTGTGGACCGCAAAAACAGCTATGGCCGTGTGCACAAGGCCTTATGATTCTAAGAAAACCTTTCAACATCAGCCACATTTTTGGATTATAAGACTCACTGGCTGCAACCAAATGGAGATACACGATACACAGAGATACACGATAGATAGATATGAGATAGATAGATAGATAGATAGATATGAGATAGATAGATAGATAGATAGATCATAGATAGATATATAGAACATAGATAGATAGATAGATAGATAGATAGATAGATAGATATATGAGATAGATAGATAGATAGATAGATATGAGATAGATAGATATGAGATAGATAGATATGAGATAGATAGATATGAGATAGATAGATATGAGATAGATAGATAGATAGATAGATAGATAGATAGATATGAGATAGATAGATATGAGATAGATAGATATGAGATAGATAGATATGAGATAGATAGATATGAGATAGATAGATAGATAGATACTGTAGATATAATGCATACACATACACTTTCCCTATAGGAAGACATTCTCAAATTAAGAAAAGGGAAAAAAGCTCGCACAATACAGGCATTGCAGTGACGAATTTTTCCCGGCAGGCTCCTGACAATAGCTATCTTGTTAGGAAGCAGCGAACTACAAAAGGCCCTTTCTCACAAGTTACTTGAAACTGCTTCTCTGCAACAGAAAAAGTGCAACGCCGCTCCCTAAACAAAATGAGAGCTTCATCCTATTTCAGCCATAGCCGGGTTCAGGGAATGTCCAGTGCGGCGGAATCCGAGACATTAACTCCAAACGCGATAGAAAGCGAGAGAGGCGCGGAGTTATCATTTCCATGAATTAGACTGATTAGTAGGCTCTTGGTCTCATTCTATCAGTGCAGCTGCATTTAGATATTTCTGTCCTGAAAGGATCAAGGAACTGACATTTTTTTCTTATTAAAAACTGGAATAAAAAAAAACTGCATAACACATTGTGACAAAACCAGTAGGTGTGAATACAACCCTGGATGTTAGTATTTTGAATATTAAACTATTGATTTATCAATTATTTTAAAAAAATAATGAAACAAAACCAAACGTTTCTAATTTTCTATCATTGTCGTCACGTGGATTGGATACAAACAGCTACATTTGGACTCGGCCCTTGGACACGATAGGTCTACCTAACCTAACTCTGAGGAATCAATCTCTACTGTATGCTTTGTCAACTGCAAAAATATACACGGTCCAATATTTTTGCAAAAAATAACCCGAGCTGCCTTTGGATTTCTAAGACTTTCCGTGAACAGAAGAGGAATTTGGAGAACAGAAGAGGAGACGAGCTCCGGCCAATGACAAAAAGAACAGACACGGCCTGGAAATATCTACAGTGAAGATCTGGAAACCTCATCCTCTCGAATCTCCTAATGTTAATCAATACACGGATCGATGCTACGAAACACTAGGCTCAGGACTACGGAATTTCTGTGACAGTGCGGATCCATAGAAACAAAGGATCCTGAAGGGGCGATACAAAGTAACAATTTCATGGAAATTTTCCCAAAATGAATCTTTGAGGCGTAGCACATTATTTACAGAAGGCGAGAGCGTCCTACTATAAAGGGTATCGTAAAGGATCTCGGCAGATAATGATAACCCGATGCATGAAGTGCCTTTGCAGCTTATGATAAGCCATTTGGCATAAACACAGCGACAGAACCCATTCCCAGGGGTAGACAGAGCCTGTGCTCATCTGTCACTGGCGACACAAGGACGGGTGATGTGTGTGTGTGCACAATGCTCCGCTTAGCAGGTCTTCCCCAGGTGTACTATGGGTGATTTTGGCTCGGAAAATTCTACGCTTCATTTCCCCCAATCAAATTATTAGTAAGGAGGATGATAGCAGGTGTGGGCCAACTTCACGTTCATCGCAGTTCATGGCACCGTTATAATGAAGGTCCAGTGGGGATTATTATTTTCTGTTAACCCTTATGACCTAACTTGAGACATATCTAAATCTGTCACTGTCAGGAGCTCCTTGGTGAACAGCCACCCGCGTATGCCTTGAAGGACAGCATCCTTTGGAGTACCTAAGCTGGAACCATGGGATTGATAGAGCTGGAACCCTGGTCCAGATCCTCTACTCTGTATAAGCAACCAATAAATTACCCATTCATATTCAATCCATAATATATCATGGTTGGCTAACCAAAACGACCAAAACATTTGGACACCGTGCAGTGATTGGATGAGGGTTGGGGGAGACATAAAGTGTTTCTGAGGGAACACTACTGATCTTTCATGCAGAGGTTCTCAGACACTGTGGTGATGAAGAAGATTCCCCATTCTCCAATAAACCCTCCATTTGCGGTCACAAATCCCAATATCTCAGCGACTGAGACCTACAACCTACGACTGTTGTAAGTCAACTGAGACCTACAACCTACGACTGCTGAAAGTCGACTGAGACCTACAACCTACGACTGTTGTAAGTCAACTGAGACCTACAACCTACGACTGCTGCAAGTCAACTGAGACCTACAACCTATGACTGCTGCAAGTCAACTGAGACCTACAACCTATGACTGCTGCAAGTCGACTGAGACCTACAACCTATGACTGCTGCAAGTCAACTGAGACCTACAACCTACGACTGCTGCAAGTCAACTGAGACCTACAACCTACGACTGCTGCAAGTCAACTGAGACCTACAACCTACGACTGCTGCAAGTCAACTGAGACCTACAACCTATGACTGCTGCAAGTCGACTGAGACCTACAACCTACGACTGACAACGTACCAATGGTTTCAGATATCCAGGATGCTTTAAATGACTAGAACATTTCGGATACAGAACCTAAAACACAAGGTGAGTGAGGACTAGGTCTATGTTAAATCTTGCCTGTCCCAATATTTGCTTCCTGTTGACGCTCCTAACTATTATAATGGTAAAACCTCCAGATAAAGCTCATGGTTGACTGCAAACAATCTCAGAGTTGGACACATCTCAAGGGCCACGTCAATGGTTCTGGTACTGTTGGGTTGTCTGCTTTGGATGTCTGTGGAGGATCTTGGTACCCGGCTTCTAAAGTCTAGAATCAATAGCCTTCCTCAGCAGGATTTACATGGTTACTAAATTAATCCAGAGACATCAGCAACATTATTACCACATTCTGAAGGCCCAATGTGGCGGCCTACATGGCGTCCAGCTAACATGTCCCAGTTATCTCAAGTTGAAAGAATTGAGGTTCACAGCTACAACGCAAAAGCAGAGGGTCTAGGACGGAGCCAGCCTGACTACAGAAAAAGTATTCGTGAAATGATTGAAAAGCAAGTGATAAGTTGTGATTTCACCATCACTTGCCTTTGTCCTAAATTCTCTAGGCTAGACAACTGACTGCAACCTTAGGACATTAGGACTGAAACCATAGGACATAAGAAAACCCATGAGGTTTATCTATTATCTATCTATCTATCTATCTACAACACTTAAAGGGCCAGCATGACTGAACAAGGTTCTATGAGGTTACATCCGTCTTCTGGGGTAACTCTAGGACCATGCACACTATGTGACGGTTCCTTTGTATCTGCAGCTTTAAAGCACATTTGCAACTGATTACCATCTGTACAGCCAAATAAATGGGACACATATTCCAGTCTGGGAGCTTTTAAGTTGCCCAACTACTGGAGTGAAATGAGGTGTCCTTCCCCGACCACAACAGACGGAGCGGGTTAGCCTGCGCCTGCCTGAAACAGCTTCCCATTAGCAGGACATGGAGCAAGGAATTCTCATGTAATTTACTGAACTGTGAACGGCCTGAGATCTTCTTATTATACATAAATGACGGGAGCAAATGTTACCAGTGAATGTTTGCCTAGTATCTGATGAGTTGTGATGTTACCATCTAGGTCACTCGATACAACCATATTACCGATGACATCACTTGTGTCACATGATCTGTGTGCTATTCTACATCCAGATAAATCGCTTCTTTCTGCTCCTCAGCTATGAAGCCAATGCCACAAACAGCAAATTTTATATTTAAAGAGACAAACTCTTCCCCTCTAGAGCATCATATGGGGGTAGTGGGGTGTTCAGGGTCCTTTGATTGGCATCCTCCTTTTATTAGCCATGGAGGACATCTGCTACCAAGAAAAGACTACAAAGGAGCTGGAATTTGATGCCTACTTTGCCAATGTCACTGCCAGGGTTCCTACTGATTGATAGGGGGACAACCAATTCAAGATGTCCATAGGCGCCACAATGAACAGACTAATATATAATATTAATATACTAATATATAATCATTATTGGAACATATATGTACAGATATTTGCTACAACTGGAACAATTTCTGAAAGATAACGTTTCCCGTGGTTGGAAACAACCAAAGTGTTGCAGAAAAAGCATCAATCATCCACATGTCTTCAATCTTGTGGCATCCAACACATTATCAATGCATCTATGGTCAATCGTCTACTTCCTTGAGGCTCTACAGGGGAGACTGAGCCCAAAGTCATTCCTATAGTCAATGCGAATTATGCTTACAAGAATCCCAGCCAAGGTCCCCTCTACCATTGTCCTTGACCTTGTCCTTCCATCTACGTAGGGAAGTAGGGTCAGTTATCTGCTAAAGAAAAGTTTTCCCTGCAAGTATCTGTAGACTAAACTAGGTAGGAAAATGGAGACATTTGGTCCATCTGGTCCAAAAATGTCCCTGATCTGCACCATCAAATGGCTCTTGATATTTTTAAAAACACATAGGTTCTTCAAACTAGATACTAAAGGAATATGACCGGGACCCCACATTTCTACGTAGATCTGACAGAGCGTGCTGGTGCTTGAGGACCATCTGTATTCTTCCTACAGGAGGCCAATGCCAAAACTGGAGAGTTAACCATTTGGTGAGGATGAAGACTCAGCAAAGACTGAAAGTCAATCCTCACTAGTTGAGTATTTCTCTCCCAAGATTCCCACCGAACAAGAGAAGCACGGTCTTTAAAAAAAAAAAGTCTTCAAGTTACTTTATAGTTTAAGAAACGCAACATATATAATGTCTGCACAGCAAGAAAAATGGCCAAAAATATGCACGGGCAATTGCTTCTGAAACCCTGACCATGGCCACCCCTCAGTTATCACATTGTGGGTTATTATTTGCCATTAACCCTTTCCTTTTATCTATTTCCTAAGATTTTTCGAAAGACACAAGGAACCATCAACATCATTAAAGGCCATTGTCAAGTCTATGGTACTGAACCAATCGAGAACAATCAGCCAAAGGGTTTTTTATTTTATTAGCCGCATGTTCATTATGGATTTAAGATTATTAATATTTTTCATTTTTGGCCGGGTTGTCCGCAATGACAAGAACAAAACGCTGCCAAAATTTTTTTAAATCTCAACAAGAGTGGAGTAAAAAAAAAAAAAAGGACTGTAAGATACGTTTTTTATGGACGTTTACATCATTTTTGTATTTTTTTCTACGGACACATATTATTGTCCATCACACCCATGCAGCATTAGGCCATTTTATTAATTCTAAATAAAAATAGAAAATCCCCAGCCCCACACCTGATCTTTAGCTATGGCAAGTGGTTCATCCCGATGTGCCAGCAGGACCATCTGGTCAATCCGCACATTGGGGGCTTTCAATACCATTTTATGATGAAATTGCAGAAACGCTGCCAAAACAGAACTAAAATTTTCGGCACAACCTGCCCAGTCTGGTCTTCATTTGGCTTAATTTGTATTTAGGACAAAGGGGATATTTTACAGCTCGAAAAACACAAATGCCGCTTCCATAATTCAACGACATACATCAAGATTAACCGCTGCCGAGACCTTAGTATGGCGCTTCCAGCTATCCATTCTTTATCAATAACCTTCTGCAACTATGTCTAAGACTAATTTCAAAGTAATAACAACATTTTCCGATGTTTTCTTCCAAAAACACTATGTATTTCTATGAAAGAATTGTACGTTACATTGTTTCACTATACAGATCACTTTGTAGCCAATGGGGAAAAAAACAAACAAATAAATAAAAGATAAAGAAAAATAAATTACAGAATTATTTACAGTGATTTGTATAAACGTGATTGCTTTTTTTTTTTTTTCATAACTGGCATGTCCCCAGGTAGAAATTGCAGGCCAGCCTTTGTAACTCCGAGCATAGCCCTGATACAAGCTGCCTACCTCATTTACAGAAGGGAAAGGCCTGGAGTATCAGGTGTCAAGTCATTGTTCGCTTGCCAGACTATATATCCATCCACTGTCTGCCTGCTGCTAAGTTCTAACTCTTTAACAAATCTGGCCTCAGACAAAATTAAACCACTTCAAAAAGAAAGTTTTTTTTTTCCTCTTCCCACAACTTTGCCCACATAAGCCAACCTTGCACCCCGGCTGCAACTCTCCAAACTTTTTTTGCGGTTGACTGCTTACGAATGATCAAAGGTTAAATTTTATCTAAAAGGTCAACTGCCTTGTGGCAAAGGTTACGACCTTAACAACTAAAAAGTGACTTTGCCACGTGCCTGCTTTAACTCCTCATCTTGGCACAGATCGACCATTTCTGGGACGACACTTAAGCTTCCTTGACTTTTTCTATTTCCAAAAAAATAAATAAATACAATAAAAACAACTTTGATGCATTTTTGAGTACTATATATGTACTCATATGCACTCACACACTTTTGGGAAAATAATATTTCCCCTAAAAGATATGGCATGACATTTTTGCTGCTTTATATAAATTACAAGATCATCTATCACGCTATAGAAAGAATGGACAAAGGATTTTTTAGAATTTTTTTTCTTATTTTTTTTAAAGTTTACGTGCATTCTCATCCCACTACACAGTATCTGCATTATAATTTATCGTCCATTGTTACTTCAGGCATTTCAAGCTCATTAGAGGGGGAAGCATTAATGATCACTTCATGGTGCTAGTGCATTTTGTAGAAATTTAGACTAAAAAATTGTTGAGAAAAGTGGGGCTGCGATGGGCACGAGAGGATAAAGGAATGGAGCTGCAACGTCCTGCAACAATAGACTTGCGGTATGTTTGGAAAGAAAATATTTTATACAGTAGAAATGGGTAAATAGTATGTAGTCATAAAGCAAATGTAAAAAATACAAGAAAATTTTAAAAAAATAGATGGATAGATATGGGATACATAGATCGATAGATAGATAGATAGATAGATACAGACAGACAGACAGATAGATAGATAGATAGGAGATAGATAGATAGATAGACAGACAGACAGATAGATAGATAGATAGATAGATAGATAGACTGAATTTCCCCAGTTATGTTGGATTGCAGTTATTGGACACTTTCGGACACATCGAGTAATATTCTATGATCTGTTCCACAAGGAAAAAACGTATCGTACTATTAGATACCAGGTTAAATATGATATTAATATAAGAAGAATCAGACAGGAGTTTATGGCCTACACTACATACTGTAGAATTATCTATGGCGGCTGCTTACACTACACAACCAGGCCATGCCGGCACACAAACAGTTAAGCGGGCCGAGCCCTGGCAGGTGAAGGGTACTTTTAGTATTTGGCATTCTTGAAGCTCAGGCACTTAACTGTTCAAGTGCCGTGGAAATACGGATAAGTCACTTTGCAGCTCAATCACTCAATAAAGGCCGCGGCCTACGTATTAAACCCACCATACTGTTACTACTGACTCCAGCTTGAAGAGTTAACCCCCCCCAAGACCTTAAAATGCCCGCATGGCACAGCCGAAAGCCTCTTCTGCAAAAAGTCCTGCAATAAGTGGCAAAGAGATAAAACCACTTTCCAAAAAATCAAATATGACAAGAATGTAACATATGGGTCTAGATACATTTTGTGACAAGCAGGACAGCACCAGGGGGTATATAAAAGCAATGTGATGTATAGGCTGTTAATCGGACAGCCACTTAATAGGGCTTTAAACCAGTTGAGACCCCCAGGGATTTCTGATAGTAAATGGCAGGAACGTCCATCTTCCGGTTTATTGAAAACCTATCATACATCATGTGCCTGAGCCCGTGCACGCTGGGGCCCTTATGTTTTGACTCTTGCAAGCTTTTACATTTATCCTTAAAGGCTCCCTCTTCCCATAGATGAGCTGCAAGGACCAGAAGAGAAGCCTTTCACTCCACGCATGGTGCCGAGAAGGTGAAAATATTTTGCATAATGAAATATTCCCCGTCTATGACATCATTGCTGTGTATAATATGTTTATTGTTGGAGTGGAAAGGGATGGAAACAGAAAGCTCTGTGCCACTGTTTTACCATCGCCCAGATAAGGCCACGGCTGGCAGTGTCCATGGTGTCCATGATGCAGAAAGCCAGGTGGCCTTGCTGTACCACCACCTATGTAAGACCATGCGTGACGATTTAAAAAAATTCCAAAAATTGTAAACAAGTTCAATAAGGTAAAAAAAAGTGCACTTACCTGCCGAGTGCACAAAGTACGCCAAGTATAAGTCAAGTTCCTTGACCGAAACTCCTATGTGGTGCGGCTGTACGCACAGCCCGTGGTTAGAACACTGAGGAGATTTTACAAGACGCTCGCCATCAGTACTTTCGAGTGGGATACCTTTAAATAAAATTACCATGACCAGGTCCAGTCTCCAGACCTTGTCCGCTTGTCGGAGGCAGTCAATCCTTCTCATTTTTCCTTTCTGGTCAGGGTTGGAGAGAACGCAACATGCCGGCTTTTTCCCTGTAACTGTGAGTACAAAATCCTCCCGATATTCCGGCCTAATATCTTTTCTCAGCTTTGCCAGGAGCCGGGACGCCCATTTCTGCTTCACCTCTGGTTTTTCGCTCAATAGCTCGTCCTTCACTGCTCTTTCCTCCTCTTTGGACATGCGTTTTTCGTGTTTTTTGAAATATTTTCGTTTTCGGGCTTGGAGGTTGAACCACGTGTAGGCAAAGGCTCGCACATGCGGCAGAAGTGCTTCAATGAAGGGATGAAATTCATCCTACAGAAGGGGGAAAACAAGGAAAAATATACCTATGAAAAATCATTTCGGAACCACCTGGGAGGTACAAATTCTTATTACTGTCCGAAGACATAATAGACAAATATTTATATTGCAAAGTTAGCGGGATGGAGTTACAGCTTGTAGGGTCCATTAGTAGCAAGTTTCTTCTGGGGAAGTTAGAAAATGATAGGATTTATTTTCTGTGAAAGGCAAAAAAAAAAAAGAGAAACAAAAATAACAAAAATGTAAAATAAAACTAAAGTACCAGAAAATGAAACAAAATGACAAAAAATAAATAAGTAAATAAAAATCAAGACCAGTGTTAGGATATTGTGTGACAATGGTGAACAGGAATAATATCTCATTTCGGACAAATCCTATACTTTGTCCCAAAAATTTACAAAAACATCAACATTTTAAGTAGGAACCACAAAAGGCCACGTTTACACCCACAAATCAATACAGCGGTAAACGTTTCACGATTATTGTAAAAACTACTTCTAACCTTTTACGAGGCCGGGGAGCTAAGAAAAACGGATTACTCGCTCCACATGTACTTGCAGAACTGGCTCCGAATTATGTATTACATAATTAAGCGTGCATTTAATTTATATGTGACCAAAGATCGCACTTTATCTCCAGATATTGAACCCGGGACAACACGCACGGCATTCGAAGTGCACCCAAACACTCAACACCCTTGTAGAGCTGAGCAAAAAAAATTGCAAATTATTTAAAAGGGACGGTACGCGTTTAAAAAAAAAAAAAAGAGTTTGTGATCACCAGGGCCTTCTTAATTCAAATGCAGACAGAACCTAGGAAATAAAAAAAACTACCATAAAATGTAAAAAATATACATATTATTATTCAATATTTCCAATTTTTTGCTTGTTAGCTACAGCAAATAAATAAAAATAAAAAAGTCCCTGCTGTTCCTGATATAACTCAGATAATAGAAACATAGCTGATATAGTTTGTGGAGTCATAATCACATTTTTTTAAGTTAAATATTACATTATCAGTTATGTGTCAAATTTTAAAAAGGCTTAAGACTCTTGATCTTTAAGTGGAGTTAGTTTTTGGGGAAAAAAAATAAAAAATACGTAAGACTAACCAGTTATGACAATAAATCATAAAATCTGAGAAATATTTTTCCTGCATAAAATGCGTCTGTTTACGTCTCAATGGGGAACGTGTTAAAAGATTCCCGAAGAACTTATTTATCAGGTTGATGCCAAAGAGCTAAAAAATAAAAAAAATAAAAATACACCTGCGCAACACAAGAAAACGCATCTACGCAGATAGGTAACTATCGTGCACTGGTGTAATTTTTTGAAAAACACTTTGATTAATTGCAATTTTAAAAGGGGATTTTTTTTTCCAAAGGGGATTTTTTTCCAATTTTTTTTTTTTTACATGTCCTAGCTCAAGTCCAATAAATCCTACGAGGTAAGGCCTTGCTTATACAAGAACGTCTGCCTCTAAACTGGACGAACAGTTGGTTTTGCACAGGAAACGTTTAATATTTACTTCTAGAAGTCGCTAAAAAAAGATAGAGAGAGCGAGAGGGAGAGAGCGAGAACGCTACTTTGTAACCTAAACATTAATAATTCAGCAGCTATGACTAGATAAATGTTCTGAGCTTGGTCTTAAGCTGCCATTAAAAAAAATAAAACCAGTTTCTAAGCTTTAGCTAAGCAGATTACACAAAACAAGTCGGTTCAGACCCCGGCCAGTCACACTGCACCGAACCCTCCACTAAAATTCACTTTCTGCCACACTGCAAAAACTTTTGTTTTTCAGAACCAAACCCTGTCAAAAAGTTAAGTTCAATGGACGAAACCCCTGTCGATATCACCCTGTTGAATACAGTAACTCTAACCCAGAGAGTTTCCCCTCCTCTCCTCTCTCTGTTCTCGCACTTTCCAGCACAAATATTCAGTTTAGTATTAAAAAAAGTAAAACAGGCGCTTAGCAAACAAAGCAACAATGCAGCGCGACACGTCAGATATGTAACTCGGGATAAACGACACTTAAAGAAATATTTAAAACATTTTTTTTTTTTTACATTACAGGATCCTATAGTCTTCCAATGTCTGAAAAGGTTCATGTTCCAGACTCCCCCCTTCACCTATATACAGAAAGCAAATCTCAGTTTAACCCACCTACTGCCAAAAAGCTTTACAGCTAAAGTATCACCATTCACAAATACAATATATGTATCTAGCAGCGAATCATTATACTTCGAGCCCAAAGAATCGGATAAATGCAACCTAATAGAGTTCGCATAGCAAAGCAATAAAAACCAGGCGGCAAGAGGCAGAAAAAGTTTACAGAATAACAAAGATAAGAATAAAAAGTTCATTTTAGGTCAAGTTTTAAGTCGTTAGGAAAAGGATAAGGGATGGCACTCCGAGAGCACGACGTCGACGACTTTCAGTTTTTACACTAATAGAACGGAGACTTTATGACGAGATGGAATATAAATATCTAAATAAAAATAGATAAAAAATATAATAAAATAAATGAATGTTAAAAAAAATTCTTAAATGATGACGCAGCTATAATAAAATGTATGATGTGGTGTAAGCATATGCCAGCGGGTGGAAAAGCAGTAAGAGCACGATACTGTATATCTACAGTGACAATCAGGCTATAGAAAAAAAGAAGAAAAAAAATGTAATTTTTGGCTTCAGTAAAACTTTGGACGCCCGTCGCCAGTCCTGCTTGCGGACATCTGCCATATTTTCACATGTGCATGTAGGGGGGGGACAGCATTGTTAGGCCTAAGCATGCAGCACATAAATCACGCTGTGCACTGGTTACATTTTCCTGCAATTTTAAGCTTTAAATTAATTAGGGACGATTGCAAAAATGTTCTTTGGGGAGATTTTATCATCACATATAGATTTCGTATGGTGACGGTGACATCACTGCTGTAAAATGCAGCTCAGCTCTACCATCGTAACCCATACCTATATGTTCTCCACACGTCTGCCAACAGTTCCCAATGTGCTATTTTATAATTACAGGTTAAGTAAAACAACTTGTCCCACACTCCTAACCCAAAGGCTATGAGAACTCCAGACAAGGGACCCCCCCCCCCACCCCCATAATGTATCGGAGCTAAATATCAATATATGGCATGAAGAATATTTAAAAAAAACAGACATGAATCCACTGTACCCAAACACTTGTAGCTGGCCAACCAGGAGTGACCGGTGGCAAGGATCTAGATCCAGGAATGAATGTAGAGGCTCCATCTACCTCACCTTCTGTGCCCATTGCCAACCCAAGTGCCATGACCCCCCCCAACATTGCCCCACTGCACCCGCCTGAAGGAGAGTAGATACTACCACAGATCTTGAGCCGCATAGGGTGATATCTGCCTGGTAAAAAAAGTTGCACGTAGAATTCATCCCCCTTGTGTGATAGTCAGCGACCAGAGGGGGAGAGAGACAGATCTGAACTGCCCAGAGAACAGAGACAGCACAGCCAGGACCGGCCCCCACACACACACTGACACACACACTGACACACACTCACTCTGCAAGGAAATCCACCAACATGCTCACACACTGCAATACAGCTAACTAGTCCTGCTAACCAGCTCACTACACAAGTAACCAGCACAGTGCAAAGCCACTACAAGCACCAGCATATACCCAACTACTAAAATCCACAACACACAACTAGCCAGCGACCATGCACAATTATACAGCACACACAAGTAACCAGAACCATGCACAACAACACTGTACACACAACTATACAGCACAATCCAGAACCATGCAGAACTATACAGAACTATACAGCACAATCCAGAACCATGCACAACTATACAGCACAATCCAGAACCATGCACAACTATACAGCACAATCCAGAACCATGCACAACTATACAGCACAATCCAGAACCATGCACAACTATACAGCACACATCCAGAACCATGCACAACTATGCACAACTATACAGCATTTGGGGGTACAGCACTAGCCACAACTATAAAGCACACACAACTAACCAGGACCATGCAGAAATATACAGCACCAACCAGAGCTATACACAACTATACAGCACACACAACTAACCAGGACCACACTATATACACAACTAATAGTTATCCCCATGCACAATTACCCAATACAATAATGCACAGCTACCCCGGCCCACAACTACAGTATCCATCACACAACTATGCAATCCCAACAACCACTGTCCTATAGACAACCAGCATAACTGGCCAACTCACATGCCCTCTGCAATGCAACCCCCATGCCCAGTCTCTATGCAGGCACTATGCCCACCTACCCCTCACACATGAAGACTCCAAGGCAAACTAAAAGAAGCCACCGGCCACCTTAAACCCAACTCTCATCCACCTCCTGCCCTGCACCCAACCCATGCACATCCAGAAGAGAATGAAAGCAATCCCCTCACTGTGCCCTGCAAGCAACACACTGACCCATGCTGCCCAGCACACTGCAACCTAGTGCTCAGGCAAAGTGTACAGCAAGAGCCAGTCCTCAGCAACTATCTGCCATGCACAAAGTGACACAAAGCCAAGGCACACACACCAGGATTCCTGCACTGTCTGGGCAGCACACACTCATGACAAGCCAATGGCAGGCAGCACTACACAACTTCATCCCTCCAGCCAGTGCCAATGCCATTGTGTGTGTGCAGCAAGAGGCAATGCACAATGCAACAAAGTAGCAGCAGCAGCAGAAGTAACAACACCCCCAGTGCTGTGCCCACATCCTCTGGCATGGGCACTGCAGGGCAGCCAGACCTGGGCACCTCTCTCCCCCCAGACACGTGCAGACAGCTCCGGGCACCACCAGGTCCTGACCCAAGTGATCTTCATGGCCAGGGCGCCAGAAGTAACTTACCTGGGTGAGGCAGAGCGGTGAGTACATGCTGCTGGCTGTGCAGAGGAGAACACACAGTGGCCGGGGACAGGAGGGAAGGATCAGGCTTCTTGCTGCTGCTCTCCTTCACATTTCCAACTCTGCAAACTGCAGCTGATCCGCTCCATGAGCTGAACTTTCACCCCCCAACCCTGTGCCCCCCCCGGGGAAGCCCCCCTGGCATTCGGTGGTGGTGCAGGAGCTGCTGTGCCCTGGTCCAGTCCTAGGCTGGGAGCTGGCTGCAAAGCAGGAATAACTTTCCGGATACTGCAGCTCTCAGGCACCCAACCCCCACCCACTACTGTCCCCCCCCCCCTCCTTCCCTGATCACAGAACAGTCTAATCATGCAAAAGGGCCGATCAATAAATGAAATAGTCCATATCAGAGCCGGGGGTGGCAGTGCCCAGACAGGGGGGGTATTAACCCGCGCTGTGCCAGGGCTGGGGGCAGGGAATGGAGGGAGCGCAGGGGTTAAATGTAGAAGTATGCAGAACTCTCTCTTTCCGGGACCTGCACCGGTCCCCTCCCTTCTTATGAAATGGGATTTGCACAATGGCACCGGCTCTGGGGCTTCTCCTGACAACTGAGAGGAATCTTACAGAACCTGACACGTGGAGTCAGGGGCAGCACGGCGGCCGGGGGTGCGGGTGACAGCCGCAGAGTGACAGCCGCCCAGTGACAGCTATTTACTAACACTGCAGCCTGGCCTCGCTTCTTGTTATTATTTGTATTACTTTTGGTAAATATTATTAAACCCCTTCTACCCTCATGTACAGACAGGGATATCCCACTGCAGGGGGCATGCTGGCACTTGTAGTTCCACACCAGGGTGTGTTGGAAAAGTAAGGTGGTTGTTTTTATTATTATTATTTAAAAATCTATTATTTCTCCCCCCCCCCATACAGAGATTTGGAGACTCTGCTGCTGGAAGCATGCTGGCACTTGTAGTCCCATCAGGAGGGGCACACCTGTACAATATTTTTTTTAAAGTATTTTTCTCTATATACAGATGATATATAATTCTGCACCATGACTACAGCCTTGGGATGGGAAGGCATGCTGGCACTTGTGGTTCTACAGCAGTGCTGGCTCCCTGTTCTCTGGAGGATGCGCACATGTCTGGGGTGGAGGACACTCCATTGGCTGCAGGGAACTTTCTGCAATATTTTTTGGGATTGTTATTATTATTTTTAGTATTTTACAGTTTCCCTCTATAGAGACAGGCACATTCTGCCGCCTAAGGCCTCATGCACACAAGCGTATTTTGTTTCCTTGTCCGTTCCGTTTTTTTTTTGCTGATAGGATGCTGACCCATTCACTTCAATGGGTCCGCAAAAAATGCGGACAGCACACTATGTATGTCCGTTCCATAGCCCCGCAAAAATAATAGAGCATGTCCAATTTTTTTCTACTTTGCAGACAAGGATAGGAATTATTACAATGGATCCGCAAAAAAAAACGGATGCCATACGGCCGTCATCCGGGTTTTTTGTGGATCCGCAATTTGCATACGTTCGTGTGCATGAGGCCTGAGACCTCTTTCACAGGACCGTATGGCTTTGTCAGTGTTTTGCGGGCCGTTTTTATCGGATCCGTTTTTCAGTTTTTTGTTTCTGTTGTGTTTCCGTTTCGGTTCCGTTTTTCCGTATGGCATATACAGTATACAATAATTACATAGAAAAAATTGGGCTGGGCTTAAAATTTTCAATAGATGGTTCCGCAAAAAACAGAACAGATACGGAAGACATACGGATGCATTTCCGTATGTGTTCCGTTTTTTTGGCAGACCCACTGACTTGAATGGAGCCACGGATCGCGATTTGCGGGCAATAATATGACATGTTCTATCTTTGCACAAAACGGAAATACGGAAATGGAATGCACACAGAAATATTTCCGGTTTTTATTGCAGAACCATTGAAATGGATGAATCCATATACAGAAAGCAAAAAAACGGTCCGTACACTCGCAAAAAAAACGCTTGTGTGAAAGAGGCCTAACCCTGGGATGGGAAGGCATGCTGGCACTTGTAGTTTTACAATATCCTGCTCAGAATATGGCCAAGCGTGCAGGACATTGGGTCATTCATGCTAATTATTATGCTGGTTATTAGTATATCATAATTCGGACTCTTGCAGCTACAGTAAAACCACCAGCAAGAACTCAGTGCGAGATGGCATGCTGGCACTTGTAGTTGCAGGTCCGGCGTGACGGCCTGAGATGCTGGCACTTGTGGTTCTTCACTAGGAATAGTCTCACTGTTATTGCGGCCAATTGTCAGTAGCACCTATGGGCACCCGAGCAGCATCAAGCAGGGGCGTCCGGCAAATGGTGGCATTTGTTGTTACATAGAAGAACAATATTGTTGTTGGCAGCATAGGCACAGCCCGGGGTACCACGGTACGCTGGCACTTGTAGTTCTACCAATATACCAAGTCTTCGGGAAGCCACAAGCAGCATTGTGACACCCGACCACAACCAGCCAAGCCATGGAGCAGCTAGCAAAATATCTGGGCTAGGACTGTACGATGGCATGTGCTGCAGTAATGCCGTGCGACACATTTTATAATGGCAGTCTATGACAGTTGCAAAAAACCCAGCCGAGAAAGATTTTTGTGTGACTGTCGCCTCGCAGAATAGACTACCATTATAAAATATGTCGCGCCACATTGGTGCAACACATGTCGCGGTGTAGTTGTACCCTATGTATGTCACACGACTTATTGTCGCATAGCCAAATGCTACAAAGCTCCTCAGGTCAGGGCCATGTAATAGCGGCCTGATATTGCACCTTACACCAGTTTATGGTCATGCTTATAACCAAAATAATAAAAAAACCACCAGTATAAGGTATCGGCACGCCCCCGTTGGGTCACTCCTGTGCATCTCAGGCCTCTGAGATTTTTTTCTGGCCTCCACTCTCTCTTTCTACTCATTAAACCCCATCTGTTTAACTATTAGTATTTTCAGGAAATCCAGGCGAAGTGCTGGAAGGCCACAGAATTATTTCTGCTTTTGGCTAACACCCCCACGGGCTTTCCATGTTTCCTAGATACTAGATTTTGGCTCTCATTCTGACTTTTGTCCAAGCCACAGAGAAAAGTTATCACACAAATTACTGTCTAAAGTATACATGAAGCCTTATAAACTCCAAGGCCTCGCTCTGCCCAACCATTAACCACTCGGAAACAACCGGCAGCAAATCAGTGTGCAGAACAACCTCCGTCCAGGGGTATGTGCCTAAGGCCTCATGCACACGACCATTGTGTGTTTTGCGGCCTGCAAAATACGAATGGCATCCGTGTGCGTTCCGCAATTTGCCATTCAGCCATTAATATAACTGCCTATTGTTGTCCGCAAAACGGACAAGAATAGGACATGTTATATTTTTTTGCGGGGCTACGGAACGGACATACGGATGCGGACAGCACATGGAGTGCTGTCCGCATCTTTTGCGGCCCCATTGAAGTGAATGGGTCTGCATCCAAGCTGCAAAAACTGCGGCTCGGATGCGGACCAAAACAGCGGTCGTGTGCATGAGGCCTTACACGGTCTCTGCCTATATCTCCACATACCGATAACAGATTTTTTGTTCTACCATATATTATGCATAATGGCCATCTTCTAGGAGACCAAATATCAATGCAGTTTTGGATGGTCAACACAAGGAGGTTCAGATAGAAAGAACATAGATAGATGATAGATAGATAGATAGATATTAGATAGATAGATAGAACATAGATAGATAGATAGATAGATAGATAGATAGATAGATAGATATGGAGAGATAAATAGATAGATGATAGATAGATAGATATAGATATGAGATAGATAGATTAGATAGATATGAGATAGATAGAGAGGTAGATAGATAGAAAAAAAAAATATTGATCTGTCTATGGGCTCATGCACACAACCGTTGTTGTTTTGCAGTCCGGATAGCGGACGTGTGTGTTCCTCATTTTGCAGAACAGAACATCCGGCCCCTAATAGAACAGTCCTGTCCTTGTCCGTAATGTGGACAATAATAGGACATGTTTTATTCTTTTGTGGAACAGCCATACGGACACGGAATGCACACGGAGTAATTTCCTTTTTCTTTTTTTTTTTGCGGCCCCATCGACGTGAATGGTTCGGCATACGGGCTGCAAAAAAACTAAACGGACACGGACAAAAAACACATTTGTGTGTTGCAATTTGTGCATAGATCTGTGGATAGGCGTGTATATTTTTCACATGCATGTGTGCGTGTGTATATCTGTATATGTGTGTGATTCCATGTGTCATGCGTGGTTATCTGTATATAGGTAATGTGTACTGTATATGTGCCTGTGTATACATGTGTCTATATGTCTGAATAGGTGTGCATAAATACCTATGTATGTGTATATAAGTGCGTATATACGTATGCCTGTTATAATTGTATATGAGTGTGAATCTGTGTGTATTTCTGTGCACATATATGTGAATAGGTGTGTGTGTCAGTATACGTATGTATGTGTATCTGTGCGACTATATGTAAGAAAGTATACAATATGTATAAACATGTACAATCCGATTCTGCTGATAACGGTGCAGGGCGCCCTGGATGTGCTGGAATTTCTGTCCACCTATATATAGTGTAAAGCCATTCTCTAGATGATGATTGTGCGGTAAACACTACTACTCCCCCTCTCCTGTCATTC
This sequence comes from Bufotes viridis, assembly GCA_033119425.1. Classification (NCBI taxonomy): domain Eukaryota; kingdom Metazoa; phylum Chordata; class Amphibia; order Anura; family Bufonidae; genus Bufotes; species Bufotes viridis. The sequence goes on from CM065596.1 coordinate 150,525,767, forward strand.
CCTCCGCACACTCCCTGCTGCAGGGCACAGAAGGGGTAACTTGCTCCATATTAAAGTTTGAGGTTAAACTTGCTGTGAGGAGCAGCAGAATATTACACGGGGAGCTGGGAGGGGTGAGGGGGACGTGCAGGGGCCTGGGCTTTGTCTCTCTGTACAGTAAATGTCTCTCCCTGCAGCAGCAGCAGCAGCGGCTCCTATTCCCCTCAGACTTGTGGTTTCCATATTATGTGAGGGAAGCTTTGGCGCCCTTTGTGCGGCGGTGAGAGGCCTCCCTGCGCCCTCTAGGCTGACACTCCAGCCCAGGCTCAGCTCTCTGCTCCCCTCACACTTCTCAGGACACAAGCAAATCCTAAAAAAACAAGCAAAAAGTGGAATAAAGCAAAAGAATAGTAAGAAATAAAGAGAGAATGTGTCTCCCAGAGTCCTGAGCCGGGTGGCCACCCTGGCCTGTGCCGTCTTCTGACAGGGCGAAGGAAATGGGGCAAGACAAGGAGCAAATAATCAATGGGGAGCAAAGGCTGGAAATAAAAATGGCCTTTTATTGAGCCGTTAAAGTGGGAACACGGAGGTGAGTCAGTCAGGAGTTACAGGGAGGCTTTAGCCTTGAATGCCCGCTGGAAATGACTCCTTCCCGGGCTTCACTTGGCACCATGCCCAAGAATGCATTTACAATCTGCTATATGGGAAACATATATATACACAGGCACTAAAGGAGCACATTTACTATGGGGTAAATATACACACGTGTGAGGCTGCGGCAGACGACCCGACGGGATGTCCTCAGTGCACCCTGAATTATTATCCCCTATATATGACAACGTATCCCATAGCCCTGTACGGAAAATCTCAGTAATTCCAGAGTCCTGCTATCTGTCTATGTGAAGGGTGGTCTCCTGCAAAAGCTGAACTTGGACCAATAGGTAAGACCCTCAGTGACTGGGACAAGGGGGCAACTTTACAAAGTCTCCAGCGCCATGGAAGCCTCTTCTATGGATTTCAGGCATGCAATGATTAATGGCTGATTTATAGCTGTAAGTGAAAGAATGTGAAGATCACAGCCTGGCTCCTAATTACAGAAGGGGGGGGGGGGTAGACTGGCTGCCCCCCTCTATAGAGCCATAACTCACTAATGTATGGAGCTCTGACACTTGCCTGTGTAAGAAGGATCCCATTTACACTGCACCTTACTGCACCGGCGGAGACAACAATGATAGATGAGACCACAGAGGGCGACTGGCAGAATATAGATAACAATGTATCGATTGGAAATGTATATACAGCGCACAAAGGAGAGGCGCACTGACAGGGGTCTGCAATGTATACACCTATGTACACACACGCAGCACGGTCCCGCTCCTTACAAAGGGGGCGCCAGACCCCAAGAGAAATGGCCAAGGGGCAAAAACTCTAAATAATGGCACCCCCTGATTCTAGAAATGGAGGGGGCGCTCGGCCAGTGACCAGCAGAGAAAAGAATCCTTGTGGCCCAACACCTATAATGATGGCTAACCTCCGGCACTCCAGCTGTGGTGAAACTACGACTCCCAGCATGCTCCATTCATTTCTATGACATTCTAAGAACAGCCAAGCAAGTGTGCATATTGGGAGTTGTAGTTTTACCACAGCTGGAGTGCTGGAGGTTAGCCATCACAGACCTATATCATCAGTAAAGTTTAAGGGTACTTTCACACTTGCGGCATGGCTATCCGGCAGGCTGTTCCGGCAGGTGAACAGCACGACGGATCCGCCATGCCACAAGTACCCGTGTGCTGCCGCTCCGCGCCCATTGACTATAACGGCACTGCACGGCAGAGATTGCCGGACTAAAAAGTCGGACATGCAGGACTTTTAGTACGGCGATCTCTGGCCATGCACTGTCGTGCTGCTCCGTAGCTCTGCCCCCGCCCCATTAAAGACAATGGGGACGGAGCGGCAGCACACGGGTACTTGTGGCATGGCGGATCCGGCGGGCTGTTCACCTGCCGGATAACCATGCTGCAAGTGTGAAAGTACCCTAATGAGGTTTTGAATCAACGAAATAGAGCCTAGCGGTAAGTGATCGGCTCCAGAGGCAGGATCACTGGGACACTTTCTGGTATCAGAGCCCGGGCCCTCCGGTGCTCTGGGGGGCCAGTCCGACCCTGCACTCAGCTCATAGAGCCCACCGGTGATAGACGTCACCAAAGAACATACGTAGGGCGCAGCTTTCGGATTGGCAAGGCTTGTGCCCCACATTCTGGGTGCAACCTATACAACTATATACACGCGTGCAGTACGGTCCCGCTCAATTCAAAGGGAGCGCCAGACCCCAGGACAAATGCCCAAGGGGAGAAAAGCTCTAAATAATGGCACCCCTAGATTCTAGGAATGGAGGGGCGCTCAGCCAGTGACCAGCAGAGGAAAGAACCCTTGTGGCCCAACACCTATGTCATCAATAAAGTTTAACAGGTTTTGAATCACAGAATTGAGCCTAGTGGTAAAGGATCGGCTCCAGAGGCAGGATCACTGGGGCCCTTTCTGGTATCAGAGCCTGGGCCCTCCAGTGCTCTGGGGGGGGCCAGTCCGACCCTGCACTCAGCTCATAGAACCCCTCAGTGATAGCTGTCATAAAAGAATATACATAGGGCGCAGCTGGGGAATCGGCAGGGCTTGTGCCCCAGATTCTGGGTGCCAGCGCAGGCGCCAATAAGTCGCCAGGGTATTGAGATACAGGACTAGGGCAGAAAACTGAAGACAGACCTGTGAGGCCCCCGCCTCGTTATATTCTTACCCTGCGCTGATACCATGACTCTGCAATAGCAGATGAAGGGTTAAAGAAGAGATACAATGTAGCACATTCTGCCTACAACCCACAGAAGAAGAGATACAATGAAGCCACAGATCCCAGCCTCAGTTTTCCACATTAACACTAAACTTCAGGCAAAGTCTCTGCCCCATGCAGAGCACAAGACCCCCCTGCACCCCCTCCCATTCTAAAAGAGACCCAGAAATGGCCTGGAAACACCCTCCAACGGCAGAATGGCAGCCGCCCATTGGCCAGGCGCCCCATCCATCATGGCTCCTGCATCAGGATTGGCCAGGCCTGCTCTGTCTAGACACTTCCTTTGTGCCGGGGGAGGGGAGCCTCACATTCTACAGTCCCCCCCTCTTATTTATTTTTTTACTTTTTTTCTCCTCTCTCTGGCTGGGATAGAGCAATTGCAAAATGTGCAGAGCTCAGCATTTCTGGAGGACTACAAGGAGAGGAAACCCACCCTTCTCTGGTGCAGGGAGGCTGGGGGCTGCAGCAGCTCAGACATTGCTGCTATTATTCTGCAAAATGAACATTTACTACTGACCCCCACCCTCCCCAAAGTCCTACCCAGACCCCCTCCCCCAATAATCCCGCCCCAACACATACAACACAGCAACATGCTAACTAATGCAATGCAAATCGGCAACTTACTGCAGCCACATACCATTGTCATGCATGAGGGTACATACAGCACATGGGGGGCTCTAAGTGGCTCTGGAGCCGGGCAGCGGCATGACTGCTAGCTTTAGGGCCCTGGGTAAAGTGGCCCCTGAAGAGCTGGGCACGCGGCAGGGATCAGTCCATGGCCGGCACTGCCTCCTCCCCGGGTGGTCGGGGTCTCCGGCGCCTGAGCCCGGGGTGGGGGGCACTTTGCACAAGTTGCAATCTCTCCGGCGGCGCCTTGTTTATTTCCGCAGTTGTTACAATTTGCATAGTTTCCCGGCTCGACCAATCAGAGGAGAGGAACGGCAGCTCCGGCCGGGGCCACGGTCTAAAGGCCCGGGGAGGGGGCCCCGGAGGAGGGGGGAGAGGGCCGCTCACCACAACCCCCGTGATACCCTGCCTGCTGGGACTTGTAGTTCTATAGGTGCAAATAATCAGAGGGCAGAGCGTCCTGCAGACTCCTCCACAGCAAGACTACCATCTATCTATCTATCTACTATCTATCTATCTATCTATCTATCTATCTATCTATCTATCTATCATCTATCTATCTATCATCTATCTATCTATCTATCTCATATCTATCTATCTATATCTATCTATCTATCTCATATCTATCTATCTATCTATCTATCTATCTATCTCATCTATCTATCTATCTCATATCTATCTATCTATCTAATATAGAAAAAGAGGTAGCAGCATACTATTGTTTAAATGGGTGCAAAATCAGGCCAATACGAACCGGCACCAGGTCCACAGTATTAGGCCTCTTGCACACGAACGTATTTTTTTTTCAGTATTTTGCTGTCCGTTTATAACGGATCCGTTTTTCCGTTTTTTGCTTCCGTTTTGTTTCCGTTTCGGTTCCGTTCCGTTTTTCCGTTTGGCATATACAGTATACAGTAATAACCTAGAAAAAATTGGGCTGGTCTTAAAACTTTCAATAGATGGTTCAGCAAAAAACGGAACGGATACGGAAGACATACGGATGCACTTCAGTATGCTTTCCGTTTTTTTTGCGGACCCATTGACTTGAATGGAGCCACTGAACGTGATTTGCGGACAAGAATAGGACATGGTCTATATTTAAACGGAACAGAAAAAACGGAAACGGAAGGCATACGGAGACACTTCAGTATTTTTTGAAGACCCATTGAAGTGAATGGTTCAGTATACTGTCAGTATACTGAACTGAAAAAACTGCCAGTATACGGTCCGCAAAATACTGTCGTGTGCAAGGGGCCTTACAAAAATAGAAAAAAAGCCAGCAGCACTCCGGTATATTCCAAAAAGTGACAAAGGTTAAGGCCTAATTCACACATCTGCAATCTTCGTCGCTTGTTGCGGTCTTTCTCAAGCTAAGAGCATCAGCTGCCATGGCCTCAGAAAGACCGCAACAAGCGGTGAAACGTGGTTATTTGGACACTGGGTGAATAAGGCCTTATTCACACGTCCGTAGTGTTTTGCGGATCCGGTGGCACCTTGCCACCAGCCCTATAGAGATGCCTATACTTGTCTGCAATTGCGGGCAAGAATAGGACATGCTCTATATTTTTGCGGAGCCGCCGTCCGTAAGATCGGCGGTGCGCTCCGCAAATGCTCTGCACATCCATCACGTCGCCAATCAAAATGAATGGGTCCGCACCCGTTCTGCAAATTTGTGGAACGGGTGCGGACGAAGATTGCGGACGTGTGAATAAGGCCTTAACCTTTGTCACTTTTTGGAATATACCGGAGTGCTGCTGGCTTTTTTTCTATTTCTATCTGTCTATCTAAAATCTATCTATCTATCTATCTATCTATCTATCTATCTATCTATCTATCTATCTATCTATCTATCCACCCTCAATGGGGCCTGACAGACTCACAGCCAAGATCTGACTGCTCCTTCTATGAAGATGAATGTGGACAGTATTGGGAGTTTCTCTGGGACGTTCCATCCTGTTTTCTGTAGGATAAGCGGCGCCCTTGGTCTGTGCAGCCGCTTCTCTTATTCCATCACTAGGACACTGTTCTCACTGGACTGAGCTGCAGGTTTCGGGGTCTGTAGCTCCTCGCACCTGGGCTGATAATAGGGGACCAGCAGAAGCCTATGAGGCCATCACGGTGGCTCAGTGTGCCTCCTCATGGGCTCCGGCCTGTGTATGAGAAGAACTTAGATTTCCTTAAAGGGGTTGTTGAGTTTAGAAATCCCACTTAGTCTCCATAACGTCAGCGTCTCCATAACTTCAGCGTCTCCATAACGTCAGCGTCTCCATAACGTCAGCGTCTCCATAACTTCAGCGTCTCCATAACGTCAGCGTCTCCATAACTTCAGCGTCTCCATAACTTCAGCGTCTCCATACCTTCAGCGTCTCCATGACGTCAGCGTCTCCATGACGTCAGCGTCTCCATAACGTCAGCGTCTCCATAACGTCAGCGTCTCCATACCTTCAGCGTCTCCATAACGTCAGCGTCTCCATACCGTCAGCGTCTCCATAACGTCAGCGTCTCCATAACTTCAGCGTCTCCATAACTTCAGCGTCTCCATAACGTCAGCGTCTCCATAACGTCAGCGTCTCCATAACGTCAGCGTCTCCATAACGTCAGCGTCTCCATAACGTCAGCTCCGCTGCTGTCTTACATTCAGACCATTTTCGACACCTAAACCAGGCGCAGACAACAATGAATGAGGCGGCCTTCTGGCCCCTCCCCTTCCCCACCCACACCACGCCCACAATTTTAGACGTGGCGTGAGCGGGGCCAAGTCGCAGATAGCGGTGTAGGTAACGTAGCACTGCCATCTGCGCCTACTTTAGGAGTATTCCAGTACAGTAAATACTGCCTCAGCAGAGTCAAATACCCCAGCGCATCTCCAACTAATGCCCCGGAAGCTGCCCTGTCTGGGGGCCACCACCAGCCGCCTCGTTCTGTCCGCCTGCTCCAGGTGCCACAGGGTGGCAATGCAGTTGGGGTCAGGAGGGCACCTGTAGCCACCAGCCCGGTGTAAGTACTTGACACTCCCAGCTAACTCTGGGGGCGTCAGATCATTACCTACCTGGCTGGCAGTCGTGAGGAGGGCTCAGGTGGCCCCTGTATGGTCTATGACCAGTCTGCCCCTGGCCCCACGCTCTCTCCAGTCTTAAAGGTCCGCTGCCTGCAGATAACATTTGATTCTGCCCTTTCCTTCGAGCCGCACATCCATCCCCTCGCCTCCACCTGCCCTATCAACTCAAGAACATCTCTCGTATTCGCTCTTTCCTCACCCGTGAGTCACCTAAAATGCTAGTGCATGCCCTTGTCATTTCCCGCCTGGACTACTGCAACATTCTCCTCTGTGACCTCCCATCTAGGACTCCCCTCCAATCTGTCCACAACTCGGGTGTCTGATTAACCCACCTCTCCCCTTGTTTCTCCTCTGCCAATCCTGTCACTGGCACCACGTATAAGGCCGTCCACAGCCTGTCCCCTCCTTATCTCTCCGACCTGCTTTCCCGATACATCCCCATGCGTAATCTCCGATCCTCACAGGACCTCCCTCTCTGTTCTCCTCTTGTCTGTTCCTTGCACAAACATCTAAAAGTTTTCTCTCCTGCTTCCCCCACACTCTGGAACTCACTGCCCCAGCACGCCAGACTCTTCCCAACCTAAAAACCTACCTCTTCAGGAAAGCCTACCAACTGCAATACCCAAACACACAGCCGGCCGAGCAGCCTCGACCCTCGCCTACAGTGGTAGTCCCCTCTCCTTTCTAGATTGTAGGGTCCTCCCCCCTCTGTATCAGTCTGTTCCCATCTTTATGCACATTGAACCTGCATTGTTTGTATATTACAGTATGTATGAGATAGATAGATAGATAGATAGATAGATAGATAGATAGATAGACGATTGACTGACAGACAGATAGATACACAGACAGATAGATAATAGATAGATAGATAGATAGATATGACATCAAGGTCCATGCTAGGTGAGAAATACAGTGTAGTTATTGAGCTGCTCCAGGTTGTGCCGTTCCACTTTAGTAAATACGTTGCGTTGTACGTTTATGAGGCGTTTCATTCTGTCCATACACTGCGCAACCTAAACCCCAGAAAACCAGTGCCATTGCATGATATACCAAGTCCCTATGAAGTGGCTGTTACTTATAATGTCTGGATACATTGAATCAGCTCTTGATCCTCAGGACAGCAGGAGTTGCTGTAAGGTCAGCGCCCCGCTGTACTGGACTCGTTCCCTCGGCTCAGACCTTTGTGCTATTACAGATTAGTTTGTTTTCAGGCGTAAATATGGATTAATCATTGTGAAGATCAAACCTCAGTTAAATAAACTGCACTGTGATTCAGTAAATTAGAGGGAGTGAAAGTTTGGCTCGGGCAGGCACAATGACTAACTGGTGAATTGGCAGAGAATCACACAGACACCCAGCAAAAGTCACTGACAGGAGGAGAGTCACTGACAGGAGCAGAGTCACTGACAGGAGCAGAGTCACTGACAGGAGCAGAGTCACTGACAGGAGCAGAGTCACTGACAGGAGCAGAGTCACTGACAGGAGCAGAGTCACTGACAGGAGCAGAGTCACTGACAGGAGCAGAGTCACTGACAGGAGCAGAGTCACTGACAGGAGCAGAGTCACTGACAGGAGCAGAGTCACTGACAGGAGCAGAGTCACTGACAGGAGCAGAGTCACTGACAGGAGCAGAGTCACTGACAGGAGCAGAGTCACGGACAGGAGTAGAGTCACTGACAGCAGCAGAGTCACGGACAGGAGCAGAGTCACTGACAGGAGCAGAGTCACTGACAGGAGCAGAGTCACTGACAGGAGACGAGTCACTGACAGGAGACGGGTCACTGACAGGAGCAGAGTCACTGACAGGAGCAGAGTCACGGACAGGAGCAGAGTCACGGACAGCAGCAGAGTCACTGACAGGAGCAGGGTCACTGACAGGAGCAGAGTCACTGACAGGAGCAGAGTCACGGACAGGAGCAGAGTCACTGACAGGAGCAGAGTCACTGACAGGAGCAGAGTCACTGACAGGAGCAGAGTCACTGACAGGAGCAGAGTCACGTGACAGCAGCAGAGTCACTGACAGGAGCAGAGTCCCTGACAGGAGCAGAGTCACGGACAGGAGCAGAGTCACTGGGAGCTCAGCCGCGGACTCCTCACTCCAGTCAGGGAATGATTGAAAGATAGAATTAATTATTTGGTAGAGATATATTTACAGAAATAATCCACACATGCACAACCCTTGTGTGGCCTCCGAGCGATAGATACATAGGATATGATATTATATAGATAGATACAATTGTATGAAATGTATGAATAAAGGAATATTTACTTTGCATGTATTAAAGTGCTCTAGTAGTATCATCCTATGACTTAGAAATTGAGATAGATAGATAGATAGATAGATAGATAGATAGATAGATAGATAGATAGATAGTAACATAGTATATAAGACCGAAAAAAATACATTTGTCCATCCTGTTCGGCCTGTTTCCTACAAGTTGATAGATAGAAGATAAATATGAAATAGATAAATATTTACTTGCAGTCCCATGTAAAATATAGCAATGTTTATTATTAGTATTAGTAGTATCTAATTATATTAGTAAATAATTTCTCCGTTATAATCCAGGCCTGCAGATCGTGTCTGCACTGTGTCCGCTCACAATTACTTTTTAGCTTCTAGTCGGTCAGGCCTGGAACCAGCAGTAACTGCACAGAGGATACAAGTTCTCTACTTCTGTCAGGTCACCGGAAGGAACACATTTTAAAAATGTTATTTAAACTTATTTTCTTATTGACAAAATAAATGCCCCCCCCCCCCCAACCACTGTTTAATGAAAGAACTGCCCTAGACCTGCTGTAACTCATTTCCAGCAGACAGGAATTTCTTTATGTGAGGACAATAGAAAATGGCGCTGAAGTATCAGTCTGAGGCTACATGCACACGACCGCAAAAAAAACGGATCATGTCCGTATGGCATCAGGTTTTTTTTTGCGGATCCATTGTAATAATGCCTATCTATGTCCACAAAAATATAGTAAAAGTAATTCCACAGCACTTCCTTAGTAATGAAAAAAAAATGCTACTTTATTTACCGGGTAAGAGCGACGTTTCGGTGCACCCAATGGCACCGAAACTGCTTGAGAAAGTTGCCATTGGGTGCACCGAAATGTCGCTTTTAACCGGTAAATAAAGTAGCAATTTTTTTTCATTACTAAGGAAGTGCTGTGGAATTACTTTACTATCTATCTATCTATCTATCTATCTATCTATCTATCTATCTATCTATCATGCTGTATCATGTATGTATCTACAGATGTAGCAAAGCTGTATTGGTACAATGTTGTATTACTTTTCAGTAGTTTTTCCTTCAGATTTATTAAAAACCATCGCCACGATCTGCTCGGCTCTGCTACATCTGCATATAGATTATTACAGGTATAATATTATAGTATTATATAGATCTATAAATACATGTATATCTGATGAGTGTTCCTATTATCAGTAATTGCGGCTTCTTATCTTCCATGCACTGTGTGCACTGACTCCTGAGATCAATATGTCCCTGGGACTCCAGTCCTGAGTCTCTGTAATTAATGAATTAATCTTTACAATTAAAGCAAAGCCCTTATCGACCTCCCTGGAAGCCCCGACCCTGTAGGCTGTGCCCGGTGCCAACGGGCAGCAGAGCCTGGCAGCGCTCACTTGCAGAACACTTTCTAACTAGATTATTATTAGGCCTGGTGCACACGGTGCTGGAGGCTGCGGAAAACGCGGAGGTTCCCTGCAAATCCCAGACAGCTTCATGGGTGGATGGGTGTCAGGATCCGGGCGTCAGGTGCAGATCTGCGGGTGAGACGGGTCCGCACAGCAGTCACTGGGTCGTGAAGCATGCTCAACTCTGCTACATCCAGCTGGGTGCACCGTCTGCTACTACAGGGCAGTCAGTCCCCAGCTCCGTGCAGTGATCCGGGGGTGGTGCAGAGAGCAGCTCGGGGGGATCTGCAGGGAGGGAGACATTGCTAGGGCCTCCACCAGGAGAGCAAGAGCAGCCTCTATGGACGAGGCTGCAATGTGCACCACATGTCTGTCCAATGTGCAGAGCTCTGCTGCCGGTGTGCTCGGCGCTGTGCACCCACACCAAGGGGCCCCGAGCTGCTGCCTGCACCCTGCTCCTGCCCCCCTCTGCCTGCACTGTCTCTACTGCCCTCGGATTACACCCTGCCTCACTCTGCCTGCACCCTGCCTCACTCTGCCTGCACCCTGCCTTCCTCTGCCTGCACCCTGCCTTCCTCTGCCTGCACCCTGCCTCACTCTGCCTGCACCCTGCCTTCCTCTGCCTGCACCCTGCCCTCCTTTGTCTGCATCCTGCTTCTTTCTGACTGCACCCTGCCTTCCTCTGATTGCACCCTGCCTTCCTCTGATTGCACTCTCCTTCCCTTTGGTTGCACCTTGCTTCTCTACTTCTGTCACATTGATTTCACACCATCTCCCACTGTCTATACTCCCTTTGCTTGTATCCTTACTTCTGTTGGTTGCACCCTACTACCCTGTGCCCTTGTCTCGGCCTGCCTGCACTTTGCCTTCCTCTCCATGCACCCTGTCTTCCTCTGACTGCACCCTGCCTACCTCTCCCTGCACCTTCCCTTCCTCTGCCTGCCCCTTCTCTCCCTCTGCCTGCACCCTGCCTTTCTTTAATTGACTGCACCCTGCCTTCTTCTGCCTGCACCTTCCCTACCTCTCCTTGCACCTTCCCTTCCTCTCCCTGCACCTTCCCTTCCTCTCCCTGCACCCTGCCTTCTTCTGTCTGCACCTTCCCTTCCTCTCCCTGCACCCTGCCTTCCTCTCCCTGCACCCTGCCTTCTTCTGTCTGCACCTTCCCTACCTCTCCTTGCACCTTCCTTTCCTCTCCCTGCACCCTGCCTATCTCTCCTTGCACCTTCCCTTCCTCTCCCTGCACCTTCCCTTCCTCTCCCTGCACCCTGCCGCCTTCTGTCTGCACCTTCCCTACCTCTCCTTGCACCTTCCTTTCCTCTCCCTGCACCCTGCCTACCCCTGCTTGCACCTTCCTTTCCTCTCCCTGCACCCTGCCTACCTCTCCTTGCACCTTCCTTTCGTCTCCCTGCACCCTGCCTACCTCTCCTTGCAGCTTCCCTTCCTGTCCCTGCACCCTGCCTACCTCTCCTTGCACCTTCTCTTCCTCTCCCTGCACCCTGCCTACCTCTGCCCGAACCTGCTGCCCTCTAGTGGACGGGCAATAGTCAGCCCCACCTGAAATACTGTATGACTATATGTATAATCTTATTGTAGACAAATGGAGGTGAAAAAGTATTTATTATCAGGGATTATCAGATGTGGAGCTTCATTGTCAGGGGAGAAATTATAGACCCTGCTCCGCTTGCAGTTATTGCTAATATATATACAGTATTTATTATATTATATTATATATCTCCACAGTGTAGAGCTATGTACAGACATGACAGTCCTAGTGATGTCTGCGCCACTTAAATTAGACAGAGCAGTTTACAATAAAGCTGAACATTAACCTCTTATCGGACGGTAGATATTGTATAACTTTAGTGATCTGCTCAGCAGAATGAATACAATGTTACTATATTACTATACTGTATATATATATAATCCCTGCGGTGGTTATAATCTGTCCCCATCATGTATAATGACCAGCAACCCGACAATACTACAACCCTAATATCAGACATGTCTGCAGATGTACTATTACTACTACTTTATTATATTTTAATGTATTATATTATAATCAGTTACAGCAGAATTTATGTCAATCGATCTGGTCTTATTATGGACGTGAAGTCAGTGAGATAAATGTCCAAGGAGAAGTAATATAATACAAATAATAATCCTGATGATTTAATATTATTATGCAACAATATTTGTATAAAAATAAAGAAACATAATAACGATAATTGTGATGATAAAAAACATAATCACAAAATAATAAAACACAATTCAGATAATCCCAAAAAAACTAAAACGCAAATAAATACAACTAATAATATTAAATACAAATAAATATAACTACGATACTAATAAACTCACTCTTTTCGGACCTGATACATCGAATTCAGTTGTAAAAATTGTGTTAACATCATGATGTTTTTTACCATGCAGGAGATTTCAATGTATCATTAATTCGTGTGTGCGCCATTTATCGAACATGGACCTTTTATTAAGAGTGACTATAATACTCATCCTGTGACGTCACTTTACAACTGCATCATCACACTGTATAATATTCTCGGCAACTTTTCTCAATCGACAATAGAAATGAAAATCCTCCCGAATCTCCGGGAAGGCAGTGTTCACTCCTGTACGGTTCCCTGCTGCGTTACTGGGGGAAGCTGGAGGCGGCTTCTTAATTTTCGGATTATTGTATTTAAGGTTTGGAAAAAAAAAAATCTCCAGTCAGTGTCAAATAAAGTCTGAGAGACATCGGGGCTGCCATAGAGTGCAAGGAAAAAGGGAAATGTCGCAGAGATAATTATTACTGAGATCATTATCCCAGCACCGGTCATATTGCTGTATACTATAGAAACCGATTGTATCTATCTATCTATCTATCTATCTATCTATCTCATATCTATCTATCTATCTATCTATCTATCTATCTATCTATCTATCTATCATATCTATCTATCTATCTATCTATCTATCTATCTATCTCATATCTATCTATCTATCTATCTCATATCTATCTATCTATCTATCTATCTATCATCTATCTATCTATCTCATATCTATCTATCTATCTATCTATCTATCTCCTATCATATCTATCTACCTATCTATCTATCTATCTATCTATCTCATATCTTTCTATCTATCTCATATCTATCTATCTATCTATCTATCTATCTATCTATCTATCTATCTATCTATCTATCTATCTATCTATCTATCTATCTATCTATCTATCTATCTATCTATCATTATATACACACACACTTTCTGTATACTGTATATATATGATTTTTTGTATACTGTGTATATATCCACTGGTAGTAGTTACTACTACCCTCAGGGATATCTCTGGGTCTGTGGCTCTTGGGGTGCACTTGGAGGTTTTGGGGAGCCCCACTATGGAGGATAATACAATCTACAATGGCCAGGACTGGGGTAGTAGTGCCTCCCCATAGGGACTAATGCAGACATGGAGAGGGGGCGCAGGTCTCTATGGCTTCATACATGGCTGGTAATAGTTGCAGCTTTCAGCGCTTGTTAGAAGAAGAGCAGCTCTGGAGCACAAACTACTGATCTCATGAATACCGCACTGGGACCAGGAACCTCCTAAACACAGGGGGCTTCCTATCTGGGGGCACAGGCATTTTGTCACCAGTGTCTCCCTGTAATGCTAATACTTTTCTGCCAGGGTTTGTTCTAGTTAAAGGGGTGATTCTATCTTCCACAGGTTCTCCCATTGGACCTGACCTCTCACCTGTAGGAGAACTGTGCCCCCCCCATTCACAACCTAGAGGTGAGAGGAGACTTGGCTGCAGTTGCTCACCCCCAATGGCAGAATTGGGGTTAGGGGGTCCCTATTCTCCTAATATCCTGCAGATATACAAGCCTGAGATGGGAATACCTATTCTAGGATTTAGTACAGTGGGAGTTGTAGTTGTGGGAATCACTAGTTGAGATTGATCACTACTGGACCTAGAGCTGCAGCTGCCATGGATGTGGTGTGCCTGTGTGAATGGAGCTCAGCAGCAAGAGCGACACCTACAGGCTGGATTTATATTAGCAAATATAGGATAAAAGAAAGAACCCAAAACTTTCTAAAGAGTTACTTTATGAACTTGAAGGAGGAAGAAAAGGACTGAGACAAGTTCCTCTGCGGATCGCACTAGTCCTGTGCCTCTGCTGATCATCTGCATTGCTGTTAAAGATGTGGGAGTCTAGCCAGCCATACCCCTTAGGCCTTTTGCACACGACCGTAGGTGTCCGGTTGCTGTATTGTGGACCGCATATGCGGATCCGCAATACACGGGCACCGTTCCGTGTGCATTCTGCATCGAGGATACAGACCCTTTCACTTCAATGGGTCCGGAGATGCGGAACAGGCTCACGGAACAAAACACTACGGAAGCACTACGGAGTGCTTCCGTGGACTTTCGTCCCGTACTTCCGTTCTGCAAAAAGATAGAACATGTCCTATCTTTTTGCGTAACGGGTGGATCGCAGACCCATTTAAGTGAATGGGTCCGCGATCCACTGCGGCTGCCCCACGGTTGGTGTTCGTGCATTGCGGCCCGCAATTTGCCTTTGGCCTCTTGCACACGACCGCATGGCTTTTTCAGTATTTTGCGGTCTGCAAAAAACGGACCCTTAAAAGATACGGATGACATCCGTGTGAACTCCGTTTTTCAGCTGGTTCCTGATAGAACAGTACGATCCTCGTCCATTATGCGGACAATAATAGGAAATGTTCTATCTTTGAACGGAACGGAAATACGGAAATACAGAAACAGAAAGCATACAGAGTACCTTCTATTTTTGCAGATCCATTGAAATGAATGGTTCCGTATACGGTCTGTATACGGAACGCAAAAAAACAGAACGTAAGCGGAAAAAAAAACATTTGTGTGCAAGAGGCCTTAATTAGCTGTTGGTTGAATGCTCCAGATAGATGCATGCTTGGCTCAGCCAAGTGTGCATGTGTCCTGAATCTGGAGGGGGGTAGGCACCTGTCAGGCCCCACTATTGGCAGCTCATCTCCATTCTTATTTCTACTGGGCAGCATGGTGGCTCAGTGGTTACCACTGGTGAGTTACATCGCTGGGGTCCTGGGTTTGCATCTGACCAGGCGTGTCCATGGCGTTTGTATGGGGGAAGAAGGAGTGGACATGTAGAAATCCAGCAGTCTGATCCTGCCATTCACTGACCCCGTCTTAGATGAGTGGCTGGACCTGCTAAAATTGAGGGGTTCAGCTAATAATCTATTGAGTATGGCCACATTTAAGGGGCATGTATGGCTTATTGCTAGGAGATGCCAGAAATGTCTGAAAAGTGCAGGCCTACTCCTATCTCCAGAACGAGACCCCATACAGCACACTGCGCATGCGCAGCCACCCTCCATTCACCGCTATGGCAGATCTGAAAAGAGCTGAGTGCGCTCATGCAACTGTTTTCGGAGGTCCCATAGCAGTGACTGATGAGGATGCTGCAGGTGCGCAGCGCACTCCCCTTTCACTATGCAGCTATCTGATATTTATGGCATATGCTAGCAAAATGTCAGAAATGCTGAGATGGGAAAAACCCTTTAAGACTTTCTCCAGCACTGGGAGGGTCTTCAGGCTTCTGTTCAGGGGCTGTCACTTTATGGCAGGGATGGCCAACCTGCGGCTCTCCAGCTGTTGTAAAACTACAACTCCCACCATGCCCTGCTGTAGGCTGATAGCTGTAGACAGTCTGGGCATGCTGGGAGTTGTAGTTTTGCAACTGCTGGAGGGCCTCATGTTGGCCATCCCTGCTTTATGCAGCCATTGTCTGGAGCCGCCCACGCCGCAGTTACGCCCTACAAGGATTTTGTGCATTTTAGTCGCTTTGGTAATTTACTATGTAATAAATGGGAATTTAGTGAATTATTTTATCTCCCCGTCGCTATTTTGATGCAAATTAACCCCCTTTTTTCCTGATGCTTTTAATGTTTCTTTAGAGATTACACATCTCTTTATACAAGGGCTTTCTAGCTTGCAGGATATTCCGACGAGAAATGCAACTTTTGCAGGGCTGAAACGCAAAATCCTTCACGTTCTACGCAGTTATATGTGGAAGTTAAGTATCCGTCTAGAATTTTTATTTATAAAACTATAAATAAATGGAACATAATCACAACAGAGATCGATACATGAACCTGTCACCATGGCAACCAGAATACACCCTCCATCCATACTGGAAAATGGAGCAAATAGGATTTATTTTACAGTTTGACCAACTTCTGACATTTATTAATAAAATGTTTATACCCCGTCTAAACAATGCAACCTTGCTGCCCTGCATACACCTGGGTAAGAAAACCCGACCTTGTGTTGTGCGACACAAAAATACGCGTGACGTGCCTGGAACCTGCGGTCACGCGATTACTTTCAAACTGTGATTTGGCTGTGAAAACACAGCCAAGCTGCAGGCATATCGCGTGTTGCGGATTCCATTAAAGTCATAAGAGGAAAAGTCGCGCGCGACTTGCCAGGTGTGACACAAAATCCTACGTGTTTGGATTCTTTGCGACTCTTGCGTTGCAGTTGTGACACCTTTGAAAAACATTACATGAACTGTCACCGTGTGACCATCCCCTTACTTCTCTGGAAGTGAGTACAACGTGCAGGTCTCTCCCTCCCCCTTAACCCAAAAATTTCAAAAATCCTCCAGAAAAAATAAATTAGCATCTTCACACGGGCAGCAACTCAAATATTCTGTGGCGCAGGCAGAAACATTCATCAGTGTCAAATGCGTGAAGCTGCCGTGTAGGAGAAAGAGTAGAGAGTGGCCCCCAAACCTGGACGGACTGTCGAAAACCTGATTCTTGACACAGGCTTCTCCCTCGACAATTTTTTTTTTTCTAGGTACATTAGCTCCCCTCACGAAGAAAGAAAACGGTCTCTCCAGTCCCCCTAGACTTGTCATAGGGTCAGATATGGGGGCAGCTACCCATAGGTGGCACTAGAGAGACAGTTTTCTTACTTCTGGAGGAGAGCTCATTTGCATCCCTCTTCCCTGCCTGTAAAAGTCCCCATTGTCCTCTACTAGGCCGCGGCTCGGACTGTGGACCCCTTTAGCCGTGTGCCTTCCAGCATGCGGTCAATTAGGGCGGGTTCTCATTAGCGTTAAGGAATTCCGTTATAACAGAGTTATAACGGAATATAATGGATTCTAGCTCGGAATTCCAGCTCGGAATTCCAAACGAAACCCTTTAAGAGTCATTCCGTTTTGCTCCGTCCTAATATATGTCTATGGGCACAAATAACAGTTCCGTTTTTTTCTGTAATGCATGGCGGAAAAATCTGTCCTGCCGACAGCATTCCGTCCTAGAATTCCATTATATTCCGCTAGAACTCTGTTATAACAGAACACTATAATGCAATTCCGTAACGCTAGTGCGAACCCGCCCTTAGTGGTACTTGGAGTGGCTGCGAAACACTTTTCTGCAAGGAACTCAGTGAAGCTTGAAATCTGCACTCACTTTTGCAAATTCTAAAAACAAATTAAGGTTGGAAAAGGTTGTCACAAATTTGACAAATGTTGAGTTTGGTGCAAGGGCCCCGAGAGTTGTGCAAAAATCGTGGAATAGGATGAGTCCCCATAGACCAGGGATCAGCAACCTGCGGCTCTCCAGCTGCTGTGAGACTACAACTCCCAGCATGCACATTTATTCTGCTGCTCTTATAACTCCCATAGAAGTGAAAGGAGGATTCTGGGAGTTGTAGTTTGTGAACAGCTGGAGTGCCGGAGGATGCTGATCCCTGCCGTAGACATTAGTAAAGGGGGGAATGTGCCTAGAACCAGGTCTCTGGCTGCAGACCCCTTTATACCTAGTGATAAGCGGCTTAGGCAATATTCCAATTTGCGATATTTAGCAAATTTTTGGCCGAATTTTGCCCATAAATTCGTAAATTCGCGATCTCTAGTCATTATTTACTTGATTGCGAAAATCGCTAATGTAATATATTCGCTATAAAAATTCGCAATTAGAATATTTGCAATCTACACTATTTGCGAATACGAATATTTAGCACTATATTCTAAATATTCTCGAATTCTCGAAGTGGCGATATTCGCGGTTAAAATTCTCGATTCGAATATTCGCGCTGAACAGAATTTATACCAGGCTGCACTTGTAAACGTTCCGGACTCCTGCCCTTATGCTGGCTGCAGCCACTAGAGGGCGTTGTGGAAGTAAGAATATAAATCATGTGGATCCCTGGACAAGCAATGGGCAGGCAGCTGCTTCAGATCAGCCATGCTTCAGGCCACAAGTATAATTCCCATCAGGCGCGGCTCCCAGCAGCAGCGCTCACTGAGGGGCTGAGCAGCGAGCACTGACATGCGGGTCCGCTCGCCCTGCTCCTCAGGTCTCCCTCCCCTCACAATATTTGGATTATTACTGTAATTACACCAAGAGCATTAATTGTCCAATGTAAATGCAGTAATTAAGATCGGAGGATCCGTCCATTGGAAGGCATTTTGATAGAATGCACCTGTCCCTGATTAGAAGCCGCACCGCACGGCGCTGAACTGGTGGGAACCAGATGGTAAAACACAATGATAAACTGGAGCAGTGAGCAGGGGCCGGGAGATGATAATTATGGGAAGATGTGGGGCTCAGCTGCCGCTCCCGAACTGCAACTCCCAGCATGTCCAGAAAGACTGCTCACCGCTCCATACGGGCCTTATACATCTCACGGCTGAGGGTTTGTCACAGCTGGATCCAGTCCAGGCAATCCTCTGTGAGCTAGACACATCTCTCCTCTGTTACAATGTGTCAGTCTGGAGTCCAAGATGTTCGTCACAAAAGCACAAAGAGTCATGACTAGAGATGAGTGAACTTCAAAAATTAGTTTGGCGTTCGGGTTGGGGTAATCGCCGCATCCCGTAATGGATTCCACTACCGCGGACTATCCCGGCATATGGAATACATAAGGGGCGGCTTCCACGAACCCGAACTTTGGAAAAGCCGAAGGACCTGGGTTGACGTCTCCGTCATGTGATCAGTGCAGGGGGCGTGGCTCAGCAATGGATTTGATCCAGTTCTGAGCCACACCCCCTGCACTGATCACATGACGGTGACGTCACCCCAGGTCCTTCGGCTTTTCCAAAGTTCGAGTTCGTGGAAGCCGCCCCTTATGGATTCCATATGCCGGGATAGTCCGCGGTAGTGGAATCCATAACGGGATGCGGCGATTACCCCAACCCGAACACCAAACTAATTTTTGAAGTTCGCTCATCTCTAGTCATGAACATCTTAAAGGAGCAACATTTTCCCGTTCAGATCGAGGTATAATAAATAGACAGTCTGCAACTTTATGTTTTAAGATCTCTGTTTGCTGTCTGTGAATGGGGACATTCTTGTTCACACCCAGAGGCTAAAAATCTGTACAGACGACATACTTCTCGCATGTGAGGGTTTGTTACAATTGGACCAAATCTAGACAATTGAGAACATCTTAACCAACAATTATGTTTTCACTAAATCAGAAAAAAATGGAGAAAATCTTAACCCATTAGTGACCACCAATGCACCTTTTTACGGTGGCCTAGTCTCCATGCAACGCAGACCACAGACTCGGGAGAGATGAGTTTTTTGTCCAATGGTCCAAACCAGCAGAATTGCCGATCTGGCTGGTTTAACGCCTTAGATGCGGCGTTCAATAGCGATCGTGGCATCTAAGTGGTTTAGAGGGAGGGAACGCCCCCTGTCAACAACCGACACCCTGTGAATGAAATTGCATGGTGCCAATGTCTTTGCATGGCAGCCTGGGACCTGATGAAGGTCCCAGACCCGCCTGGAGTGTATCTCTATCAGGCTGCGCCTCTCTTGCGCACCCTGCTGGTGACTGTTAGTATAGCACTGACAGTATGAGACTCTCCACTGCTTAAGTAGCCCATATAGGAAAAGTGCCAGCCTCTCTGGTGGCCAGGACTGGGGCAGCCTGTATAGTCCAGCACCTTTCTCTATAGTGTGAAAGCACGACCACCACTGATGGATTGCAGGGTGGTCGTAACCATGGAAACGAACAGCGTATAATGTGATGGAAAATGAATGGAGACAGCAAAGGAGCAACATGGAGAATCACAATACATTAGTAAGTGCCTTGTATTAACTTTCTGTACAAGATAAATGCCACTTGCTGAAGTCAGAGGACCCCTTTAAACATTGAGTAATGAAAACCTCTGCAGCTTTCTAACATACGTTGTTACAATGTATCACCATTTGCAAAGTTTCTGCTTGCTGTCAGTGAATAAAAATGCACTTGTTTGCATCCAGGAGCTGACACCCCCTCCTCACTACAGTTAATTGCAGACTCTTCATTACGCTGCAAATTCCAAGTAGTTTTTTGCCAGTTGTCAGGCACGCTGCGGATTTTCAGCTTCATGCACAATCTGTCACAAAGCCATCGGCTCAGAGGAATTGACCGCAGCGATTTCTGGCGTCTTCACACGTGGCAGAGAGAGCTGCTCTGATACACTGTAACAAGTCCTCCGCCTTATAGGAGACTTCCCATTTTACAAATATACAGCCTGGATACGTCATCACTTTCCTCCCCTTTGGACCCTCACTGATCCTGATAATGAGGGGACTGGTGTAGCGCCGCCCTGGTGGGTAAAGTGGTTGGCTGCAGTACAGCCGGATGGCCGGAGGGGCCGGAGTACAGGGCAAACTGAGAAACCCCCCCAGCGCTGCAGCCCCTTCAGTCTCAGGATTGGTGGGGGTCACCGCTATGGTGTCATATCTGCCCCCCATCTGTACCAGCAGTGATATCGCCTCCGGATAACAGCTGCAGAATTATCTATGGACGTTTACACCTGCGAGGAGGCGGAGGTAGTGAGCCGGCGACATGGACGGTCAGCTGCGGTCAGCCACTATTTTAGGCCCCTTTATGACAATATTGATGCAGCTATTTCTAGTCACGGAAACTTCCCGGTCATAACAAGGTTCTTATTATCCCAAACTGAAGCCCCCGCTCGACCATCGCCTGGAGCAGAGCCAAGACCCATCCGAGACTCCGGGGGGAGAAATCCCCGGACAATACAGAGCAAAGTGTCTGCATGAGGAGGAAGAAACATCTGTCTGTCTATCTCTATCTATCTATCTATCTATCTATGTATGTATGTATCTATCTCATATCTATCTATCTGTCTCATATCTATCTATCTATCTATCTCATATCTATCTATCTATCTATCTCATATCTATCTATCTAATATCTATCTATCTATCTCATATCTATCTATCTAATATCTATCTATCTATCTCATATCTATCTATCTATCTATCTATCTATCTCATATCTATCTATCTATCTATCTATCTTCTATCTCATATCTATCTATCTATCTATCTATCTATCTCATATCTATCTATCTATCTCATATCTATCTATCTATCTATCTATCTATCTATCTATCTCATATCTATCTATCTATCTATCTATCTATCTATCTATCTATCTCATATCTATCTTCTATCTCATATCTATCTATCTATCTATCTATCTATCTATCTATCTATCTATCTCTATTTGTACAATGGTCTGATCCAAGGCCCCATGAGCCGTCAGCGGTAATTTATCCGGATTTACATGCCCGGTACTTCCTTCCTGCTGATGTTCTCCCATAGACTATAGGAACACTTTGAAGCAAATACGCAGAAAACTCGGACACGCTGCGGATTTCAAATACTGCCGAAAAAATCCGCCCACGTGCACAGCCCCAGTCATTAACATCAGCAGCGGGTTTAGTGCATGAAATGCCGTCATATACGGCTTGTGAAGGAGGCCTATGTCGTATCCTTCCAGCGCTTACACCCCGTTACCTAGGTGGACGATCACTTTCAGGCTGTCCTGGAGATTTAATGGTTAACTAATCAGATATCGCAGCGCAGAATGAAACCATCTTCAGCCATTCTTCGATCCCCTGATCCGGGATACGTGTCTTTCCTTACCAGAAATCACTAAACAGCGCAGATTACATCTGCTGTAGAATTACAGTCAATCGGACTCATTTAACTGAACAGCGGTAACGACGGCGATTAGAGGGATCCGTCATTAACCGCGCAGCCGCATCAATCCCTGCAATTGTGTAAGGGGATAGAGAGGCCCGGCCATATGGCCGTAATCCTGATCTCTATCATTATAACATTAGTACAAGATGATACCATGTGACTATATGAAACTACAACTCCCAGCACTGATGCTTTCACGTGCAGGGGAGTTTAGAAAATAGCTGAGCAAGTATGTATGATGGGAGTTGTAATTCCACAACAGCTGATTGTGACCCCATAATGTCCCGGCCCATCACCGGTGACATCACTGAATGTGAGACGCTTAGCGGGTAAGTCCCCCAATCAGTGGAAACCTGTGCCCCATCTTCAGAAGGGACGCCTGCGGGAACCTCCGCTATAAACCCCTCGCACGCTGCTCCTCCTGCACACAATATCTGCTCCTCTGCTGCTTCAATGTCCCCATGACAACACTTCCCAACCAGTCCTCTAGACATGCAGAGGTGGAGCTCCCTCCAGGCAGGAGGACCTGCAGCCGCCCCCTCTACACCCCTTACCGCTACACCCTCCATGCGATGTATCCTAATCGCCATGCACATCATAAGTGCTGCTAAACCTAGCTAGTGGGGTTCAGCGAATCAAAGTATCCGAAATGGACTTCCATCAGAACTTCCGGGAAAAATCACTTTGCCGCAAAGCCGAACTTCCTCCTGGTTCGTGGTAACGAATCAATTTTCCCTGAAATGGCAATAAAAAAAAAAAAATCACTCACTTCATCCATTTGAGCGCGAAGAGGCCGCCGCAGCCATCTTGATTGAAGATCCCGTGCAAAATCTTGTGCGCGATGACGTAATAACACAGCGGCCGAGATTTGGCGCGGGATCTTCAATCAAGATGGCTGCGGCGGCCTCTTCGTGCTGAAAAGGACGAGATGAGTGTGATTTTAATTTTTTTACCAATAATCCCTAAAAGTCCCCATTATTTTTTATCTCAGCGGCATCCGAGCGGTTCAATGATGGGGGAGTGGCACAATCGCCGTTTCCCGTCATTGCGCCCGCTACTGACAAAGAAATGCGCTCGTTACGAAGTAGTTTGTCACAAAGCAGATTTATTTGTGAAATTCGGTGAAGCAGCCTAATCGAATTTTTGTAAACTTTGCTCATCTTTAGTAAGCTACGAAATGGACGTCGATAAGAACGCTGACTGCATCCACCACATTTACCACAGCAGAACCACTGGATCAGTGTTGTCATAGGGACACATAGGGAGTAGGAAGTGTTGTCATAGGGCCACATAGGGAGTAGGAAGTGTTGTCATAGGGCCACATAGGGAGTAGGAAGTGTCACATAGGGAGTAGGAAGTGTTGCCATAGGGCCACATAGGGAGTAGGAAGTGTTGTCATAGGGACACATAGGGAGTATGAAGTGTTGTCATAGGGCCACATAGGGAGTATTAAGTGTTGCCATAGGGCCACATAGGGAGTAGGAAGTGTTGTCTTAGGGACACATAGGGAGTAGGAAGTGTTGTCATAGGGCCACATAGGGAGTAGGAAGTGTTGTCATAGAGCCACATAGGGAGTAGGAAGTGTTATCATAGAGCCACATAGGGAGTAGGAAGTGTACCCATAGGGCCACATAGGGAGTAGGAAGTGTTATCATAGAGCCACACAGGGAGTAGGAAGTGTTATCATAGAGCCACATAGGAAGTAGGAAGTGTTGTCATAGGGCCACATAGGGAGTAGGAAGTGTTGTCATAGAGCCACATAGGGAGTAGGAAGTGTTGTCATAGGTCCACATAGGAAGTAGGAAGTGTTGTCATAGGGCCACATAGGAAGTAGGAAGTGTTGTCATAGGGACACATAGGGAGTAGGAAGTGTATCCATAGGGCCATATAGGGAGTAGGAAGTGTCATAGGGCCACATAGGAAGTAGGAAGTGTTATCATAGAGTCCACATAGGGAGTAGGAAGTGTTGTCATAGGGCCACATAGGGAGTAGGAAGTGTTGCCATGGGGCCACATAGGGAGTAGGAAGTGTTGTCATAGGGACATTGAAACCAGTCCCTTTAAAGTTAATTGACATGTATTTTTTATACTTTTTTGTGCAGTAATGGACTTTTTTTAACATGTGAGGAATTCGTTCTGCATCTTGCCACGCATGACGTTCTCATGCCACGTTTCTTGTGAAATATCTCATTTGGCTTCCATTAATTACATAACTTTGGCTCCTAATTCATCATTTGCTGATGTCATGAAATGCAGAATAAATTTCATGCCGTCCTCCACTTTTCCTGCTGGGCTGGAGATGTCAAATCTTCAGTAACACACTGCGAAAATATTCCGAAAAACCTCCACTGCTGACCTCAACACAATCTATTAGAAGCTGCATCTCCCGGGGCTGGAAATCTGTCTTCGAGCCGGCTCGGCTGGAAACCAGGATTGAGAAATGTATTGGGTGGAGAAAAAGCCACAGCCATTGCCCGGGGAGAATTTAAAGGAACCTGACCCCTAAAAATACCGTAAAGCAGGGCTGTGAAATTGAGATATTGATATCAGCCATGAATCTCGGGAGGGCTAGGATCACACTGGAGGAAGGCGCGGCTAAAGAGACCTCCAAAAAATCTGAAGAAAATTATTTACAGGTGTCTGGTCCTTCAAATATCAAGATTGGTCAGCACTGGGCCATATTTAGGTTCTGCTCCTTTGGAATGACCTCCATACTGCACTGATGTGTCCCTATGCTGATACCACACCCTGGTATGATCCTGATAACTTCCCCTAATATTTCTCCACTGACGCGTTTCACCTCGGGCAAACTGAGTCATGTCTATGTGCTTCATGAAGAATCCCAGAATGACCTGGCAACTGGTTTATATCAGCCCAGATCTAGTTACCCCAACACCCCGCTGTAACAGAAAATGGCAGAAAGACCTGTTAGTTCCAAGAATTGTATGGCATTGTGACTGAGGATATTGGGGGGACCCCGAGCAGGTTCATATGTGTTATCGGAAAGGGGGTTGGACAAGGCTTTTCTGGGCCCCACTATTTTTATGGGCTAGATAGCAGCTTTTTGTACACCATTGATTGCAGATCAATTACCTGACCTGCAGATGGAAAATATAAAGATGACACAGTGTAGGGCATTTTAGTAGTTAATATTAACATCTCTGGTGGTGTAGGGCAGTGAAGGGTTTAATATTAACATCTCTGGTTGTCTAGGTCATTGGAGTGGTTAATATTAACATTTCTGGTGGTGTAGGGCAGTGAAGGGTTTAATGTAAACATCTCTGGTTGTCTAGGTCTTTGGAGTGGTTAATATTAACATTTCTGGTGGTGTAGGGCAGTGAAGGGTTTAATGTAAACATCTCTGGTTGTCTCGGTTGTCTAGGTCTTTGGAGTGGTTAATATTAACATTTCTGGTGGTGTAGGGCAGTGAAGGGTTTAATGTAAACATCTCTGGTTGTCTAGGTCTTTGGAGTGGTTAATATTAACATTTCTGGTGGTGTAGGGCAGTGAAGGGTTTAATGTAAACATCTCTGGTTGTCTCGGTTGTCTAGGTCTTTGGAGTGGTTAATATTAACATTTCTGGTGGTGTAGGGCAGTGAAGGGTTTAATGTTAACATCTCTGGTTGTCTAGGTCATTGGAGTGGTTAATATTAGCATTTCTGGTGGTGTAGGGCAGTGAAGGGCTTAATGTTAACATCTCTGGTTGTCAGTGAAGGGGTTAATATTAACATCCCTGTTGGTCTAGGACAGGGAATGGGTTAATTTTAACATCTCTGGAAGTCCAGGGCAATGAAAGCCTTAGTATTAGCATCTCTGGTGGTCTAGGTGTCACGGACGTTCCCGCGACAGGTGGTAGGAGATCAGTGAGACTGGCAACACGTGGTTTGATCTGACGTTTTCTGTTAGGATCAAATGACGTCTGTGTTGTTTCTGGTGCTTCCCGCACCTTCCCTCCCCAGATGTGGCTATTATGGTCATTAAACCTTCTCTATTTATTGTTGTTTCTCCCACTATGCTGTGCGGTTTATAGCTTCTGTTGGAGTTGGGGATAGCTGGTGTGTGGATCTCGGCTGAGTTCCTGGTGCTGCCATAGCCACTTAAAGTTAAGTGTTTTCTTTCCCTTTTGTATTTTGTTTGGGTTATTTTGTGTGTTGCATTTCCCTGTCATTTGTATTAGGCCCGAGGGAGACTCCTGTTTGTCCTTCCTTTTGGAGGAACAGGTTGTCTCAGTCCTGACATTAGTACCAGGGTCCTATAGGGTGAGTTAGGACATTAGGTATTCCTGTGTATGGACTCACCTACCTCTGGGGTCTGTTCATACTGGTAGTTAGTCAGGACTTTGATTAGGGTTTTACTAGGAGGTGTCCATCTCCTTTCCCTAGTTTCCAGGCCTTATTCCCTCAGCGCTTTCCTTCCTATGTTCGGTATGGTGTTTAACTCCCACACCCGAACGTGACACTAGGGCAGTGAAGGGGTTGCTTTTAACATCTCTGGGGGTCTAGAACTGTGAAGGGGTTAATATTAACATCTCTGGTGGTCTAGGGCAATTACGGCATTAATATTAACATCTTGGATGGTTTAAGGCAGGGAAGAGATTAATTTTGACATCTCTTGTGATCTAGGACAATGAAGGTGTTCATATTGATATTTCTGGTGGCCTAGGGCAGTGGTGGTCTTGGTTAGTGATCGGGATTAGGAGGTTTACCAGAACTGTAAGGCTGAGGTTATGAGGGAAGACGTTTCACTGTGTATTGTATGTCACAAGGATTTGTATAATGATCTTCAAAATATAATTCTCTCTGCAAAAAGGCCAGATAGCCGTATTTCCTACTGCAGCAACGGATGACGTCCCTGGTGGTCTAGGGCAATGAAGGTGTTAATAATGACATTCATGGTTGGAATGGCAAAGTGGTTTATGATAGCTTCTCCTGCAGTCTGCAGCATTGAAGGAATTAATGATAACATCCTGGGTGATCTAGGGCAGTGAAGGCATTAATAATAACATCTCTGGTTGTCTAGGGCAATGTCGGGGTGAATATTACCATCCCTGGTGGTTTGGGGCAGTGAAGGGGTTCAGGAAATTCATCAGAACTGTAGTGACCTGAGATAAAGTTGTGGTTATGAAGAAGATGACTTTTTGTCCAGTGATCCCTCGCTGACCACCTCACCCTGTCCTGAGTTGACTGATAAAGTAAAACAATCCATTTATAACAGAGAAGAGAGATGTTTTAATACATTCTTACCACTTCTCATTTGGTTCTTTCTGTGAATTAGATGGGCCGTCTTAATTTCCCCTAGATGACACCCCTGGTGGTCTAGGGTGTCAATGGTATTACCTGAGTTGGACGATGTTGTAGAATACATTTATACTGGTGGACATGGATATTTTTTAATGCATTCCCATCAGTTCTCTGCCTTGGATGTCACAAGCATTACGATGGGTGTCCCTCTTGGGTGTCAGCTGCTTTCCTTTTTTGCAAAGCTAAAGTTCGAGCTGAGACGTCTGCTCATCCTAAGGCACCCACAACTTTCCCAGGGAAACTTTGAGATTGAGATAACCCAGGAAAGGAAATAAAACCCGGAACTCCCTGTATAATCCGCACAGGCCAAGACGTGGCACTCGCTTTCGACTCCTTCCCATTGTTAAATTTGATGATGATATAAAAAGACGGCGCAAAACCAGTTCCCGATTCCTGAAAGAGGAAGTCGAAGTCTTGGCTCCGCGAGACGTGACCTGATCTGGATATTTGACGTTCATTCAACCAATTTTGTCTATTTGTTCAGTTAAGTGCGTTTGCCACGATGCAAATAGATGCCAGTTCTAAGACGGCTAAAGGTATCAAACGGCGGGTACACGGGCTGAGCCTTTCATCCTCGAGCAAACATTATCCAAAGCATTGAATTTGAGTCAACATCACTTATGGGAGTTTTGGATGGCGAACAGAACAATCATCTCGTTGGCGCTCTTTTCCAGATCTCGGTAGAACTTTTAAACTCTTGAGCGCTGACACAACTTCTGAGACTTGTCTATTTGTTCCGCAGCTGGGCTGTTACTGGTCCAAGAGCAAGGGCCAACTCCAGCTTCACACTGACGCGGCAATCCAGAAATAAGATGACACAATGTATCTTATTGTGGCTCCTCACTCAGGATTCTTCCTAGTTAAGCCCGCCAGAGCTTGATACATTGTTGCCAAGAGTTTAACTTTCAATTTCCCATGACACTTTGCTTACTTGATGTCAACTTTTCAAGAAAACTGTGTGGCAGCAAACTTTAGAGTAGAAGGATCCGAGGCAAGATGGTGCCTGTGACTGTGATGGTTGTGTATGCCTGTGACTGAGATGGTTGTGTATGCCTGTGACTGTGATGGTTGTGTATGCCTGTGACTGTGATGGTTGTGTATGCCTGTGACTGTGATGGTTGTGTATGCCTGTGACTGTGATGGTTGTGTATGCCTGTGACTGTGATGGTTGTGTATGCCTGTGACTGAGATGGTTGTGTATGCCTGTGACTGCGATGGTTGTGTATGCCTGTGACTGTGATGGTTGTGTATGCCTGTGACTGTGATGGTTGTGTATGCCTGTGACTGTGATGGTTGTGTATGACTGTGACTGTGATGGTTGTGTATGCCTGTGACTGTGATGGTTGTGTATGCCTGTGACTGAGATGGTTGTGTATGCCTGTGACTGAGATGGTTGTGTATGCCTGTGACTGAGATGGTTGTGTATGCCTGTGACTGAGATGGTTGTGTATGCCTGTGACTGCGATGGTTGTGTATGCCTGTGACTGTGATGGTTGTGTATGCCTGTGACTGTGATGGTTGTGTATGCCTGTGACTGTGATGGTTGTGTATGCCTGTGACTGTGATGGTTGTGTATGCCTGTGACTGTGATGGTTGTGTATGCCTGTGACTGAGATGGTCTAGATGGAAGCCAAGACCCAAAATCCTTTGGTGATAATAGTTTGACTTATAGTTTCCCCTGATCCCTCCACATACATTCATGCTCAGCTCACCGAAGCATGCATGTGTTGTGAATGTGTTGGAGGAGAGATAGCCATCCCCCAAATTGTGCATCTGATATGTATGATCAGCTTAAACGCAATGGTAGTCAAAAAGAATCCTAGGCAAGATGGCGCCTGTGACCATGATAGGGTATATGCCAGAGACAATGCGACCGGAAGAGGTAAAAACTGAGACCCAAGATATCATCTATAATTTCCCAAGATTCCTTGCTCACTAAATGCTTGAAGGGGATCTCCATGTTGGACGATCCCTACTTAGAAGGCTCTCTTAGCAATAAGCTGATCACAAAATGCTGGGATCCCCAACAATCCCGTTTCTCTGTGGGGAAACCTGGCCTTCTCAAGCAGCTGATTGGCTTTGGTCCTGGGTGTCAGAGCCCCACTGATCAGGTACTGATGACTAGAGATGAGCGAATTTATGAAAAGTTCAATTTGGCTGATTCGCCAATAAATTCGTCACAAAGCCAATTTTTTTGCAAGTAAGGTGTAATGAGGGGGGAGCTGCGATAGCGCCATCCCCCATCATTGTATCCCCATGATTGCGGCATCTGAGTATAAAAACAGTGTGAAATTAACATAAACATTTTTTTTTTTAAATCAAGCTTACCGCCTCTATTTGCTCGTGACGGGCCGGCTGCCGCCATCATGCTTGAAGATCTGAAGTAAAATCTCGCGTGCCGCGAGATTACGCCATCACGCCTGCCGGCATACGTCACCACGTACGGGATTTTGGCCGAGATCTTCAATTAAGATGGAGGCTGGCGGCCCATAGCGAGCAAATTACCCTTTTTCAGATTAAATAGATTAGTTGACATGAGGAAATTCGGCTTTAAGGTGAATCGAATTTATCCTGAAATTCGGATAGAATTCCACTTCCACTCTACTGATGACCGACAATGAGATCGTCGGAAAAAACCTCTTTAATCCAAGGCAAGATGGCGTGTGTGGCTATGACGGCGTAGGCAGGTGCCTTCAGGCATTGAAATGGGAGAAGGTGGCGACCAAGACCCAAATATGTAATTGGTAATAATCAAACATGTAGATTCCCATGATGCTTTGCAAGTTACGCTTGATGTTGCAACGTACTGCTACAACTCTCCATCTGTCCATTTCCATAGACGCCATTAGGGAATTCTGAGTTAATAGAGGAGGGTCCTCTGTTCAGGATCCTCATCTCTCTCCCTCTGGAGGACCTGTTCAGTCCTTCATTACACAGAAAACCCACTAATGTGAATGGACACCATGTAATGCTTCATTTGCCCTGTGGGGGCACTGCAGAGAATGAACACTTTCTGCCGAGTTTCCTGACAGTAATATCTGATCACTGGCGGTCCCAGCAGGAGGACACTTTGTCATCAACTTATTGTCAAGGGAACCTGTTGAAAAGTAGGGATTTTCTAAAGTGGAGAACCCCTTTAATGTTTACTATTAAAAGGCAGCACATAACTGCAACCCTGAAAACATTGGATGGAAAGCAAGATCTCACCCGGCCCATGATCCAAATCTAATAAATGGAGGTTATAATGGCGGCTCGCACCGTGGTTCCAGTGGCCGACCACAGCCTTAACCAATCAAATGTCAGATATTAATATGGGGGGCACTGCACTGATGATATCTGATACATGTATAACCGTCTGTACAGTGGGCATCACCCCCCTGCCAGGACTCAGATATACAGGGGTGGCATGGAGAACACGCTGTGATATTTTTTATGGAATTTTAAATAATAACATTGATGATAATGAATTTTTATTGCTGTGTGAATTATATGGAATGATACATTGTATTCCCTCCTCGGCACACATTATATTTTTAATTATGTGGAATCACTTAATACAGAAATTGGCAGGAAAGTAAAATCATCTATCTTAAAAAGCTGTCCAGATTTATAATAAAAATGTTGGATTCTTCCGCTGACGCATTTAATAAAGTAGATAAAAACTATTTGCTAGGTTGTATCTATCTATCTATCTATCTATCTATCTATCTATCTATCTATCTATCTCATATCTATCTATCTATCTATCTATCTCATATCTATCTATCTACTGTATCTATCTATCTATCTATCTATCTATCTATCTATCTATCTATCTATCTATATTCTATATCAGGATTCAGCAACCTCCGACACTCCAGCTGTTGTGAAACTACAACTCCCAGAATCCTCCTTTCACTTCTCTGGGAGTTAAAAGAACAGTCCAGTAAGATTGCATGTTGGGAGTTGTAGTTTCACAGCAGCTGGAGTGCTGATCCCTGTTCTATATTATCGATGCAATCTATTTGTATCTGTCAATGCTGCAGCAAGACAATCTCTTGATCATAACCCATGAAGATTTGTGTGTGTAACGGCGGTATTACACCAACAGATGGTCTGAC
Organism: Bufotes viridis; assembly: GCA_033119425.1. Classification (NCBI taxonomy): domain Eukaryota; kingdom Metazoa; phylum Chordata; class Amphibia; order Anura; family Bufonidae; genus Bufotes; species Bufotes viridis. The sequence goes on from CM065596.1 coordinate 150,557,370, forward strand.
AGATTTTCTGACCAATCATTGGTCAGATGGCCATTTACAAACACAGATCTTTTGTTATACCCCAAATATTGGTCTGATTGGACAGAAATTGGTCAGATAATCTGTTGGCGTAATACAGGCCTAACTGAGCCCTGTACAGAATCCAGTTAACCCTTACTGCGATCACTGCCCAAGGTGCAGACCATGCAGCTGGTGCTTGTATGACCCCGGGGGTAAGTCTGTATCCCACCAATCTGACCATAACATGAGGAGCATGAAGAGGCCCCTAGTAGTTAGTGAAAGGCAGCACTAATTCTCTGCATGCATGAAATATAATCTATATATAATGACCAAAGAGAACTAAATATCCTAAAATAAACTCTGTCTCCTTTCTCCGTCACAGTCTTATCTATTGTTCTGTTGTCCTAATCAGAGATAATTGCCGCAGATCCTGGACCGCTGTGTGTTATTCCTGTACCTGTCACATCACTGGCAGCTCAGCCTCCAGAGTAGATGGAAAGCAATGAGAAATCAGATCTGTGGGTCTCCAGCTACTGCAAAACTACAACTCCTATCATGCCCTGGCAGCCTCAGACCTGTTAATTGTTTGCAAAGCTTCCTGTATCCAGAGCCGCAGTACCAAGCATAGACATGGGCCACATCTGTTCGTTTATGTCAGGTTTTGTGCCTAATAAGTAGCAAATCATGGTTTATGGCAACATTTGTGAGTTTCCCCTCACTCAGCAAATTCATAAAGAAAAAGGTGCAAATGTTGGTGCAAATCGGTGTCTCTTCGTTGCCAAAACAGGAAAACAAATACTACAGTGATCAAACCATAGTCGATACATTTGGGACTGTTTACAACGTTGACAATTAAACCTATGGAGGTTTGTACATGTTTCGCCCTGCTAATACTTGTAGAGCATGCCCACTCCTTGAAGTGCATGCCCACCATTTAAATCCGCTTGCCAGGAAAATTTACAGATGTTTCCTCAAATTTGGCATGTGTCATTTGCAAATTGTTAAGGCACAGCTAATGCCAAACATAGATTAATAAATGTGGGTCTCAAATTTAATGAGGCATGCAACTTTTTTCAATTAGGCGCTAACTATCTAATTTCTTAGACTAGTTTAAAAAATGTGGGCCATCGGGTTGTATATTGATAATAATAATGATTTCCCGTAGCCACCACTAGAGGGGGCTTAGGAGCTTGCTACATACAACGTAATAATAAACCCAGTATGCACTAAGCTCCTGAGCTCCCTCTAGTGTTGGCTTCAGATAGCCAGAATTGTTTTCTTTTATCTATATGCATTTTCAGAAGATCTGGAGCTCTGTTTCAGAAAAAACAAAGCTCTGTCCATTATAAATATACTTTAGAAAATTAACCAGAACAGAATATTGGAAGTAAAAATGATATGATTTTGAAAAATAGACATTTAGGGCCTGGATGTCTCCTCATTTACAGAAATACTTTTGTGAATTATTGATTTCTCTGTTAGCAGGGAATCAGTAAAGTGCTGAACACTTTGTTGGACAAAAGATGCAGAGTGGTGTTTTATTTGAAATATGGATCATCCGGCACAGTTTATACTTGACCTTCTTGCCAGTTTTTTTTGCTTTTCTTAAGTTGCAATGGAAGATTTCAGTAATATTTCTAGGCATGGAGCTCTCAGCTGTGAACCTCGGGTCTCTGTATCCCTGCCAGGAGTATCACTGACAAAAAAATAATATTGGACATGAATAGCGCAGAGGTCAGAAGTTCCTCTGATCATTTGCTTTGTAAAGTCCTCCATCATTTTCAGCACTGAATATTTATTGTAAGGTATCGGCTGCAGACTGCTGAGAAATCATTTTTCCTGCTCATTTTACTTTGTGAACGAGATTTACAGGTTGATAACTGTCTGATTAAAATATTGAAAATGTAATCGGCTCAAGTTTAACCTTGTGTGGAACCTACAGATAGAAACAAATGTGCTGCTTAAAGGGGCTATTACAGTTAGCTATTGTAAGCACCTGCCTATGAGTCCTGATTCCTCCACCCACCCATAGACAAAGCCTGTGAGTCCTAATTCCTGCACCCACTTATAGAGAAAGCCTGTGAGTCCTGCTTCACATACCCACTCATAGATAAAGCCTGTGAGTCCTAAATCCTGCACACACTTATAGAGAAAGCTTGTGAGTCCAGCTTCACATACCCACAATAGAGAAAGCCTGTGAGTCCTGCTTCCCCCAGCCACTCATAGAGAAAGCCTGTGAGTCCAGCTTCACATACCCACAATAGAGAAAGCCTGTGAGTCCTGCTTCCCCCAGCCACTCATAGAGAAAGCCTGTGAGTCCTGCTTCACATACCCACTCATAGAGAAACCCTGTGAGTCCTGCTACCTCCAACCCCTCATAGATAAAGCCTGTGAGTCCTGCTTCACATACCCACTCATAGAGAAAGCCTGTGAGTCCTGCTACCTCCAACCCCTCATAGATAAAGCCTGTGAGTCCTGCTACCTCCAACCACTCATAGATAAAGCCTGTGAGTCCTGCTACCTCCAACCACTCATAGATAAACCCTGTGAGTCCTGCTACCTCCAACCTCTCATAGAGAAAGCCTGTGAGTCCTGCTTCTCTCATCCACTCATAGAGAAAGTCTATGAGTCCTGCTTCCCCTGCCATCTGATAGAGATACTCTGTGAGTCCTGATTACTTTCCCCACCCACTCATAGAGAAAGCCTGTGACTTCTGCTACCTCCAACCACTCATAGAGAGAGTCTGTGAGTCCTGCTACTTCCAACCACTCATAGAGAAAGCCTGTGAGTCCTGCTTCACATACCCACTCATAGAGAAAGCCTATGAGTCCTGCTTCACATACCCACTCATAGAGAAAGCCTATGAGTCCTGCTACCCCCAACCACTCATAGAGAAACCCTGTGAGTCCTACTTTCCCTGCCCACTGATAGAGAAACTCTGTGAGTCCTGCTTCCCCCACCCACTCATAGAGAAAGCCTGTGAGTCCTGCTAC